>CM019829.1:85857054-86175414 GCA_009763385.1 Coix lacryma-jobi var. lacryma-jobi | reverse complement strand
GTTCATCGATTATAGTTCAATTAATGCTCTTCCAAATCCAGGCTACAAGAGTTCAGCAGGGCTACATCCTGGGGGGCAAGCGCAAGCGGCTCCTGATTCGAGTATTGATCTCATCATGCATAGGATGGCTGATATGATGCAGAATCAATTCGGCCTAAAGCCAAAGAATCGGTCATATGCTTACAAGTCCCCTTACCCAGAGTGGTACAATCGGGTAGCACTTCCGCCAAGGGTGAAGCCTTCCACTGATTTTACCATGTTTTCAGGCCAGGATGACACCAGCACTATAGAGCACATCGGCTGCTATTTGATGCAACTTGGAGAAGCATCTACGGACAAAGCTTGGAGGATTCGGTACTTCCCGTTGTCATTGACAGGACCAGCCTTCTCGTGGTCCGCTTCTTTGCCAGCAAATTCTATCAATACATGGGCAGAGCTAGAACAGAAGTTCCACTCGTATTTCTTTACGGGTACCAGTGAGAAGAAGTTGGTCGATCTCATGAGCCTAAGGATGAAACTTGGCGAAAAGCCATAAGAATATCTGCGTCGATTCAGGGAAACCAAGAATCTTTGCTATTCTCTGAATTTGCCGGATGACCAATTGCCGGGGATAGCCATAGCTGGCATGTTGCCGAATATCAAAGAGAAACTATTCGGCATGGAGTTTGATGACCTCGGGCAGTTATCACAAAAGTTGGCAACGATGAGTAGTCAAGCCCAGGGATTCAAGAGGAATAATCAATTCCAGAAGGGTGATGTGGCTGCCGAGATGTATCAGGCTTTTGTTGATGGTCCTTAAACACCTGTTTTACCATCAACATTTGACCCTAAAGTCCACCAAAAAGGCATGAAATGTAGTCAAATAGGTTTCAAACTAACCAAATTCCACATGTCCATAGAATTTTATTTGAATGCAGGATTTGAACCAAATTTGGACATATGGACCCACCAGAGGCCAAGCCCAGTCAGCAGGGCCCAAATGGGCCTAAGGGGGTGGCGCCCGCCACTTGGGTTGGCCCAAGTTCCAATCCCTACCACGTCACCGATCCGTGTGACCTCCCTAAGGCCAAATCCTGGCCCTTGGTCACTAGGTCAGTGGCATCGGACGGCTCAGGGAAGAGTGGTGTGGATCAAGGCTGAATTACGGTTCCTAGGACATGCAACCGACCTCCAAACCGCCTTGGACAACCACCTGGAGGCCGTAGGATCAAAGCCGGTGCATCCAACGACCAGGGGACTGGCGGCCGCCAGTAGGGAGTGGCGCCCGCCACCTGACCTAACCCCAGGTCGGTTGGCTGCCCCCTATAAGTACCCCCCTCACTCCTCAAGACTATAAATACCCCCCTAGAGGCACCATTCCATTGGTGCCCACACACCAAGAGAAGCAAAGCAAGAGAAGCAAGTGAGAGTTAGGTTAGAAGCTCAGCGTGCTTAGGCAAGTAGGTAGCTAGTAGAGCAAGACATTCTTGCCCTCGCGGAAGCGCTGCTCAAGGCTTAGCTCAAGAGTAGAGGCGTGCGAGTGATCGGTCCTGGAGCTGGGAAGAGTCTTCCTTCATCTCCAGTTCAGGTTTTGCTCTTGTTACTCAATCACTTACTATATTCTAGTTCATCATTTCAAGTATTACTTTATCAGTATTGAGTGGTATAATTGATTGATTGCTTGAGTGCCTAGCTATGCTACAGTTATTCACCTAGCCATAGTAGTTAATCTCTAGTGAGCTTAGTGTTTAATCTTTGCCAATAGGTTGCTTAGTTAGTTTAGTGTTTATCTTATTAAGTCAAGTGTTTGCTCTGACGTCCGCAAGGGTGTCTCTATTCAAAGCTTGGGTAGAGATAGTTAGAATATAGTTAAGCGTGGTGCTTAGTTATAGACTTACCTTCAGATACGGCTGGACCCCCGGATAGCTGTGGTAGCAAGCAGGTGGTGACAGCCCTGTGCGCCTTGAATTCCACCACGTAGTTGGCCCAGTTTAACAGTAAGGCTCGTTGTGCTAGCGTTCAACCTAAGTAAGTGGTAAAGGCTAGTACGCCTCGATACTTGATAAGATAGGAATAAAACTATACTTAACTTAGTTGCTTTATTGTCTTTTGCCTGCCTTGCTTCGTAACTATCTTGCTTCGTAGTTATCTTGCTCTGTGGTTATCTAGGATTAGTTAGTAGTTAGTTATCTTAGTTACCCTTAGTTATCCTATTCCATTTATCTACCTATCCATCCACCCTACCTTAGCCATCCACTTCATCCTTACCTATTGTAACGTAACGGCTCTAATCCCATGGCCCACTGATCACCGTCAACCACTGACAGTCGATCCGTACAGCCAAGAGATTAAGACCGGTTCCGCTACTGGGCTACATCAGTGCCCGATGTCCGCAGGATCATCTCACAATTCAGTTACAATCTCTTGAACATTTTGACAAATAACATCGGAGTAAATAGCGGAAGACTTAGATAACAATAGTTTTACAAACCAGGGTTCAACATAAAATTAAAGTGAAGTTATTACAGACCATAGTTCAAATAGATAGAGTTGGCAGAGTAGAATATGACAACAACTGAAGGTAAAGATACTTCACCCAGCCCGAGGTGAATAATCACTCATCGGCCTCATCGGCCTCTTCTGAACGACAGTCACACAGCAGGGTCCAAGGCATACTGAGGAATCTGCCATACCTGCAACATGGGTAATAGAACCCTGAGTACAAAGGTACTCAACAAGACTTACCCGACTAAGAAAAAGGGAGAAGACTCAGGAATGAAGGCTTAGGGTAGTCAAGGTAAGGCTTAAGCAAGATCAAGTATTTTGCAGAAAAGCATTTTTGTAAATCTTATTTTATTTTGAAAGATTCAGTATTCCTCAATTCTTCATCATTCATGATTCATTTTACATTTCAAAAACATTCCTAGTTGAGAACCACTCTCCGTTGACAGTCAGTGGACCAAGTCTCCATAACCGAGGAGCAACGTTAATCCGGATAAATAATACTCAGCTGAGGATCCCTATCCACACTGCATATGTAGCACCCAAGCTTGCATATGCCAACTCGTCTACCACGATTCCTCCAAGATTGGGCCCGGTCCTACGCCACCCGGAAGTACAGTACACCACTCCAATCCGGGACTCTAACCCACGTGGGTACATGCTACTTCCGCCATCTCTCCACTCCCAGTGCGCGGTTGTCGGTCCAATAATGGATTTCTCGGAGCCAGAGCTTTCCGTAGTATGTGAATAGTTACAAGTCTTGACCAGCAGGCCCCATACGGATGGTCCCTATATTTTTCCGCCAGCGACAAGCACCTCGGGACTCTAACCCAAGAGTACAGGTCCTGTCGGTTTTTCAACCCTGTCCCGGTCGGTGTCAACTGTTGAGTCCCGGACTACAACATGACGGCACCGTATGCAAGGACAACCTCTCCTTCCTATTGACTAAGTACGGATCAGATACTTAGCCAATAGTGGGAGTAAATCAGAAATTCCCATAAAGTTTCTTTCAGTGATCACACTTTTGAAATTGGCATTTTTATTGCAAAGTCTAATTCAATAAGCATTGCTAAGCATTTTTCAAATACTTTTGAAAGCAGGCTCGGGTGTCTGTGTCAGTGGTCAAGGTGGATAATGCATCAGATCAGTTAGGATATCACTCAACTCCTATAAACCTAATGCAATAATTTAACTCAAAAGCATTTAAGGAAATCACTTCATAAATTCAAGGAAGGGTTAAATGCACCGGGGCTTGCCTTGGATGGCAAAGAGAGCAGACTCGGGTTGGAGGTGTAGGTGCTGGAGCTCGGGGTCGCCTCGGGAACAGATCCTTCGGTGGCTACCTCGACTTCAGGTCCTTCTTCGTCAACTATACGGATGCAATGATGCATGCACATGAGAATGATGATATGGACTTGTGGTGCAAGACAATTCCACTGATTCTAGATTACTCTTAAACACGGCATAATTGAAATCTAGGTTGAGCATAAAAGGTAACCATTTCTTCCTTAAGCAATATTGATTAAACTAGCCATTATTATAATTATCCTAAGCATCAACCAAACATAGCATCACAAACATCATAGACCAAAGGGTAGGGGTCTATGAACATCAATCAATCCAAAGATCACATCATCAAAACTTATTACCATCCCTAATCCATCTTTTCTATTTTCTTAAATTATCTAAAAGGTCATTTTATGAAGTTGCTCCAAAAATTACCAAATTAATCACATAAGTTCATTATGGTGTAGATAGATGCAAAACAAATTTCATAATTTTTGGAGGTCATTAAGGTGCTCAAATAAAATCAGACTTTAATTAGCAAAAGGCACTATTTAACAATTAAAATAAAAACTCACAAAATCAATTTGTTCCAAAAGACTTCAAAATTTTACCAGAGGTTCAGCATGTCATAAAAAGGTCACAAAAATTTATCTCAAGATTTTTGGAGTTATAGATCACTCTCCAAAAATACCAAAATCTTCATTTTTCAATTAAAAGGGGAATTTTATTTTTCAAATTTTTGCACAAAACTCAAGTTTCATATTTTTATAAAATACTCCAGAGCATAAAGAGTCTACCACAAAAATTTCAGAATTTTTGGATGCACACAGAAAATCATACAAAAAAGAGAAAACAGAACACTATTCACATCTCTCAGAAAAAGAGAAGAGCACTGTGCTCCTTCTAGGCGGGCTCGGCGAATCGCGGGGCTCGGGCGAATCGCGCGGGGCTCGGTCGAGACGGGCTCGGTCGAGACGGAAGCGACAGCTTCGTCCGAGGCCTGGCCGGAGGCTCGGGCGAGACGGAGGAGAAGTAAGCCTCCGTCCGAGGCCTGACTCGGCGGCGAGAGAGGGAGAGCAGTGCGTCGCCGAGGCTTGGGCTCGGGCGAAGCGGAGGCATCGCTTGCCGAGGCTTGGGCTCGGGCGAAGCGGAGGGCATGCGCTCGCCGAGGCTTGGGCTCGGGCGAAGCGGAGAGGAAACAGAGGCCGAAGGCTCGGATGCTTACCACGGGTCGGAGGCAGGGCTCGAGGTTGAGGCTCGACTTGTGCTCGAGGGTGAGGCTCGACTTGTTCTCGAGGGTGAGGCTCGACACGCTCGAGGGAGAAGATGACAGCGGCGGCGCTCCGGCGATCCGGCGATCCTGCGCAACACACGAGACCGCAAGGGCCGGGTTAGAGTCGCGCGGGGCCAAGGAACACGACACGGGGGTCGGTGAGAGATGATCATGGCCGGAGACGGCGAATTCCACGAACCTGAGTTCACCGGTTTCCGTCGGAGATTGGGAGAAGAGGGGTTACGCCGGGCAAACGGAGGCGGGGAAGGTGAAATTGGGGGGTGGGAAAGCTTCACGAGCTCAAGGCGGAGCTTTTGGGCTAGGTGGATGAGCGGCGGGAGCTCTGGAGAGGTCTGGCCACGGTGGCGGTGGGTGAGTGCGGAGGTCGGAGCTCCGGCGGCTTATATAGCCGCGGCTAGGGGACGGTAGAGACCTCGGTGTTATGCGGGTAAGGTTTGCGGGGGCGTGCGCACTCGATTGCGCTCTGGCGGATCAGCTGGCGTGCAGCCGGGGCTCGGGCGCAAGCTCGGCCGGCGATGGCCACGCGCGCGGCGGCAGCTGGGCACTGTAGGGGCCGAGAGCGAGGGTCAGCGCTCGCGTGCGGGCGCGGAGGGAACCGGGAGACAGCGGCGGCAGGACAAGGCGCGTGGGGAGCAGCCGTCTGCGCTGCAGGCGCAGCGCCGGCGCCATGGCCGGGGGCCCCCCTCCCTCTGGCTCTACGGGAAGAAGAACAGTGCTAGAGTCTAGGGTTTGACTTTTGGCTGGTTTCTGTATTTTGCAAAATCTCCAAAAATTGAACTGTGCGACAAAAACTCCAATACCAAAGTTGTTCAGAAAAAAGAGATCTACAACTTTGTCAATATGAACATTTTCAAATTCCAAATAGTTTTTGAACTATATTCAAAAACAGAAAAGGGGACACTTTTTCAAACTTGATTCAAATCAAAATTACTCTGGATTTCAAACTGAAACTTGAAAATCTCCCAATATGAAAGTTGTTCCATTTGTCAAAACCTACAACTTTGCTAATATACACTTTTCTGAAACTCAATAGTTTTTGATAAATTTTTAAAACTGAAAAAGGGACAAAAACTGGAATTTGAATGAATTTGAAATTACTGCAAATTTTATATAGAAACTTTGAAATTTGTAAATACCAAAGTTGTTCCTCTTGATCAGATTCACAACTTTGCTTTTTGAACCAACTCAAAATTTTGAATTTTGAAAAAGTTATCAAAAGGGATAAATCCAGGATTTGGGATTTTAGGGTTTTGCAAAAGGAAAATCAAATCAAATCTGATTTTTGAACTTTGATCAAAGCAACAAACATCAGGGCACTAAATTTGAACAAGAATTACATAGAACTAGGCACAGAGGTGAAATTACCATTTTGCCCCTATAGGAAGAAGTGGGCTAACAAGGGTTTTGCAATAGAGGTACATCACATAAAATGATACACTAAGCAAATGCATACACATGAAATCATGATCAAGATGATTAATGATGCTAATGATGATATGTCAAGTTAATTACATGCTTAAACACCAGAGGTGTTACAGCCTTCCCCCCTTAAAGAAATCTCGCCCCGAGATTCTGCGTCTTAAGAAAGGACAAAGAAGGGAAAAAGGCAAAACTTTACATAGACAGGGATTCGAGAAAGTCGGGATAGTTCTTTGCCAAGAAGTCTTCAGATTCCCAAGTAGCTTCTTCTTCAGAGTGCTGGTTCCACTGGATTTTGTACCACCTTGTGGTAGTTCTTCGAGTAACTCGATCTTTGTGATCCAACACGCGAACTGGATATTCCGAGTAGGATAGATCAGGCTCTAGCTCGACACCTTCAACTTCCACGACATGTTCTGGTACTCGGAGGCACTTCTTGAGTTGGGAGACATGGAAAACATTGTGGACAGCAGAGAGATGATCGGGCAACTTCAGCTTGTAAGCTACCTTGCCACAACATTCCAAAATCTCAAACGGACCAATGTAGCGGGGTGCTAACTTTCCCTTCACTCCAAAACGAGTGACTCCTTTGGTTGGTGAGACCTTGAGATATACGTAATCTCCAACTTGAAACTTCAGAGGTCGACGTCTCTTGTCAGCATAACTCTTTTGTCGGGATTGGGCAATCTTCATGTTCTCTTGTATCTGCTTGACTTTCTCTTCCATATCTTTGACCAGGTCAACTCCAAAGAATTCTCTTTCTCGGGCTCAGACCAACTGAGGGGTGTACGACAACGACGACCGTACAGTGCTTCAAAGGGTGCCATTTTGATGCTTTCTTGATAACTGTTATTATATGAGAACTCTGCCAAGGGCAAACAGTCATCCCAAGTATCTGCGAAGGTGAGCACACATGCTCTCAACATATCCTCTAACACTTGGTTGACTCGCTCAGTTTGTCCATCTGTTTGTGGATGATATGCTGTACTATGCAAGAGCTTGGTTCCAAGTGAGGTATGGAACGCTTTCCAGAACTTTGCGACAAACTGAGTACCACGATCAGAGATAATGGTCTTGGGTATTCCATGAAGCTTCACTATGTTGTTCTTGTACAAGGCGGCATACGTGGGGACGGCGTAGCTGGTCTTGACTGGCGGAGAAAGTGAGCTTGTTTGGTGAGTCGGTCCACGATTACCCAAATGGAATCAAAACCTTTCTGAGTCTTGGGTAGCCCATTGATAAAATCCATGCTGATATCTTCCCACTTCCAGGCAGGTACAGATAAAGGCTGCAATTCTCCTCCAGGCTTCATGTGCACGGCTTTGACTTTCTGGCAAGTATCACAGCGAGCGACATAGCGAGCGATTTCAATCTTCATCTTTGTCCACAAATCTCTGCCTTAGATCCTGGTACATCTTGTTGCTGCCGGGGTGGATGGAAAACCTAGACAGGTGTGCCTCATCAAGGATCAACTGTCTCAACTCAGGCACCTTGGGAACTACTAGACGGTTCTTGAACCAAACAACTCCTACATCATCGATCCTGAAACAATCAGCCTTACCGGTCTGGACCTTTTCGATGATGTGCTTGATTCCAGGGTTATCTTTCTGTGCAGCGATGACTTGTTCCTTGACCGATGTTTCTATCCTGACATTGTTCAGGCTTCCTTGCGGAACTATCTCAATACCCATCCTTTCAAGAGCATGGCACAAGGAAAGATCATAGGGCTTCGTCGTCAGACAGTTGCAGTATGACTTGCGACTGAGGGCATCGGCAACTACATTTGCCTTACCAGGATGGTAATGCACTTCGATATCATAGTCCTTGATTAACTCAAGCCATCTTCGCTGCCTCATGTTCAGCTCTTCTTGGGTGAAGATATACTTCAGGCTCTTGTGATCTGTGTACACATTGCAGGTACTGCCCAACAGATAATGACGCCATATCTTCAAAGCATGCACCACTGCTGCTAACTCAAGGTCATGGGTTGGATAATTCTCCTCATGTCGCCTAAGCTGCCGTGAGGCATAAGCGATCACTCGACCTTCTTGCATCAAAACACAGCCTAACCCAGTACCAGATGCATCACAGTATACATCAAAGGGTTTCTCGATGTCTGGTTGAGCTAGGACTGGTGATGTAGTTAGTAGTTTCTTCAAGGCTTGAAAAGCTTGCTCACAGGCTGTTGACCAAACAAAATCCACGGAATTCTTCAACAACTCTGTGATAGGCTTGGCAACTCTGGAGAAGTCTGGGATGAAACGACGATAGTATCCAGCCATTCCCATGAAGCTGCGAACTTCGCGGACAGTGGTAGGTGGCTTCCAATCCAAGATATCTGCCACTTTTCCAGGGTCAACTGACACACCTTCAGCGGACAGGACATGACCAAGGAATTGAATTCGATCTAGCCAGAATTCACATTTACTGAACTTGGCATACAGCTGGTGATCTCTGAGACGAGAGAGAACGACACGAAGATGCTTGGCATGATCTTCAGGAGTTCTTGAATAAACAAGGATGTCGTCAATGAACACGACTACAAATTTATCGAGCTCTGGCATGAACACAGAGTTCATGAGATACATGAAATGAGCGGGGGCATTGGTCAAGCCAAAAGACATGACCAAGTACTCATATAGGCCGTATCTGGTGGTGAAAGCTGTTTTGGGAATATCTTCGGGACGAATTTTTATTTGGTGATAGCCAGATCTGAGGTCGATCTTGGAAAACACTCTGGCTCCAGATAACTGGTCAAACAGAAGATCAATGCGAGGCAAGGGATATTTATTTTTGATGGTGACCTCGTTGAGCGGGCGATAGTCAACGCACAGACGAAGGCTTTTGTCCTTCTTCTTCACAAAGATAGCAGGACAGCCCCAAGGAGATGAACTTGGGCGAATGAGACCCTTATCCAATAGCTCTTGCAATTGGATCTTCAGCTCTGCCAACTCTCTGGGAGGCATTCGATAAGCTCTACGGGATATAGGAGCAGTCCCGGGCTTTAGCTCTATAGCAAACTCAACATCACGGTCGGGAGGCAGACCAGGTAAATCTTCTGGAAAGACATCAGGGAACTCGCAGACCACGGGGATATCTCGGATCCCTTGATCATAGGTAGCATTTAGCTGTGTGGTAGCTGGTTTTGAAGGCATAGGAAGTTGGAGAAGGAGTTTGGCGGTACTGTTAGGAATATCCACTCTCACAACTCTATTCAAGATGTCTATCATGGCTTTATACTGACACATCCAATTCATGCCTAAGATGACATCTATCTCTTGATCGCGCAGTACTATCATGGTGGTAGGAAAGACATGTTTCCCAACATTACTGGTATACTGCGGACCACTTCCTTAGTATTTATCCGCCCTCCAGGCGAAAGTATGCAGAAACTTTCTTTTAACTCCCCCATGGGCAACTCATGCTTGATGACAAAAGTGCGACTGATGAAGGAATGCGATGCACCAGAATCAAACAAGACGACTGCAGGATGATTGGCAACAGGGAACCTACCGAGCATGACGGGCTCTCCTTCTGGGATGTTACTGACGGTGGTGAAGTAGACTTGCCCGTGCTTCCTGACAAGCTTGCCCTTCTGGACGTGCTGCTGCGGTGCACGGTGCTGCTGCTGTGATCCTCCAGGCCTTTCTGTGCATGCTGGGCATTCTTCTTGGGTTTTGGGCACTCGCGAGACCAGTGACCAACTTGGCCACAGTTGTAGCATGGATGGTTGTAAGCTGTTTGTGGGGTGGTGACACGAACACCGGGGGCGTTCGGCTGAGTGGCACTTTGCTGGTTGGCATTGTGGGTGGTGGCCGCGGTACGAACGACCACTTGCTGATGGGGGTATGGGGCACGGTTTTTGGTGGTGGCTGGGGTGGTAGATGATTCTTGGGCGCTTATGGTTGCTGGAGAAACTGCTAGACCCAGCCTTCTTCTTCTTCTCTCTTCCTGATACTGGCGGTTGCTTTCCTCGTAAGCAACAGCACGGTCAACGACATCATGGTAGGATCCGTTTAGGTTGTTGGACAGACCTCTGCGAATCTTAGGGTGCAGACCCCTGAGAAAACAATCTCTCTTCTTTTCCTCTGTGTTGACATAGTCGGAGGCATACTGGCTGAGGTGGTTGAATTGTCCCACGTACTGCATGACGGTGAATCTTTCTGTTGCAGGGCCAAGAACTGATCCAACTTCATTTTCATCAATCCCGAAGGGATGTGATGTGCTCTGAAAGCGGTGCGGAACTCTTCCCATGTCAGCTGGTGACCTTCCGGCTGGGCCGCCAACAGGTTGGCGTACCAGGCACTTGCAGGACCACGGAGCTGCTGAGAAGCGAACCGAGGCTTCTGGATCTCCGTGCAGTGCAGTAGACTGAACTTCTGTTCCATGGTGCGTAACCAGTCGTCAGCCTCGAGAGGTTCATCGGCCTTTGTGAAGACCGGTGGTCGTGTTTCAGTGAAGTCCACATAGGTTGTCTCTTGGTTGTTGCGGCGACCACGGTTGCCGTTGTTCTGCTGCCCTTGATTCTGAGCCATCAGATTGGCAGCGGCGGCCAAGGCTGCAATGGCATCTGCTAGGGTAGCTGGTACAGGTGGAGGGTTTGGGATGTTGGCATCATCAGAACCTCCGGCTCCGGTACGGGTGTTCACAGGCATCTGTATAAGCAACTCGGAACTCAGCATATAAGGACAAAGGTTCTGAAACAACTTGATTGACAACTTCACTGATACAAAGATAGCTGGCTTGATAAAGATGACAACAGACTGATAAGGGAAAAGGTACGAAAGAAAGATACATGCCAGACTTGGCAACAGACAGACTAACGCCCCCAAACCTAGTCTAAGGTTTTAGGTAAGCAGATGGTACAGACACAAGGAGTCTAGTCATCATCGATGAAGATCAACTCTTCGTCATCATCATCATCCTCGATGATAAGCTCAGGCTCTTCCTCCTCATCTTCATCTTCAACGTGGACATCTTCAGCAGGTTCCACTTCCTCATTCTGATCGGGCTCGTGTTCCACTTCAGGTTCCTCCACGACTCCGTCTTCGGGGTCCTCAGCAACTGGTGGAATCACGGGGTGAAGCTGGTCGTGCAGCTGGTGTACTTCCTCATGAAGCATATCATTGAACTGCTCGATCTGGGCGGTGTATTGCTGCTGCAGTCCATGGAGCTGGGCTCTGGTAACGTCCTCGCGGGTCCAAGCATCATTGCGCTGCTCGATAGCGCGAACCGTGTTCCGGTTGGCCTGCTCCAGGGAAGCTCGTGCCTCATAAAACTCCATGCGGGAAAGGTAGAAGTCATGCTCCATGTTCTCCATTTCAGCCTTCAGATTCTTGATTTCCTCCTTCAGCTGCTTGCGGGTGCGGCGGGGAAAGCGACGACCATTGGAGGATTCTCCAGTCTCTTCTCCGGTGCGTGGCGCCAGCTGGTGACGCGGCACACCGTTCGGTCCAGTCGACTTGCGGGCAGTCCGCTTGATGATGGCCATATCTGGACAAGAGGTTATAGATGAGAAAGGCTAGCAAGAAAAAGGTATAGGCATACTAACCCAACGAACTCTTTTATAAACTTAAGTGAATGTGACATGATGCATGAATCGTTCCTACGGAACAAGGCAATGCAACTACTAAGGTAAGGTACATAGGGCTTATACAAGTTGTCTTGCTACTAGTTGCCAAAGACAAGATGAGATGAGAGAAGCAATTTGGACTCAAAATAGTCAAGTTTAGTTTTTGTTAAAAACATTTTGAAGTTTTCGCAAAAAGATTGCAACGTCATAGTGAGATGCTCCGATACCACTCTGTAACGTAACGGCTCTAATCCCATGGCCCACTGATCACCGTCAACCACTGACAGTCGATCCGTACAGCCAAGAGATTAAGACCGGTTCCGCTACTGGGCTACATCAGTGCCCGATGTCCGCAGGATCATCTCACAATTCAGTTACAATCTCTTGAACATTTTGACAAATAACATCGGAGTAAATAGCGGAAGACTTAGATAACAATAGTTTTACAAACCAGGGTTCAACATAAAATTAAAGTGAAGTTATTACAGACCATAGTTCAAATAGATAGAGTTGGCAGAGTAGCATATGACAACAACTGAAGGTAAAGATACTTCACCCAGCCCGAGGGTGAATAATCACTCATCGGCCTCATCGGCCTCTTCCTGAACAACAGTCACACAGCAGGGTCCAAGGCATACTGAGGAATCTGCCATACCTGCAACATGGGTAATAAACCCTGAGTACAAAGGTACTCAACAAGACTTACCCGACTAAAGAAAAAGGGAGAAGACTCAGGAATGAAGGCTTAGGGTAGTCAAGGTAAGGCTTAAGCAAGATCAAGTATTTTGCAGAAAAGCATTTTTGTAAATCTTATTTTATTTTGAAAGATTCAGTATTCCTCAATTCTTCATCATTCATGATTCATTTTACATTTCAAAACATTCCTAGTTGAGAACCACTCTCCGTTGACAGTCAGTGGACCAAGTCTCCATAACCGAGGAGCAACGTTAATCCGGATAAATAATACTCAGCTGAGGATCCCTATCCACACTGCATATGTAGCACCCAAGCTTGCATATGCCAACTCGTCTACCACGATTCCTCCAAGATTGGGCCCGGTCCTACGCCACCCGGAAGTACAGTACACCACTCCAATCCGGGACTCTAACCCACGTGGGTACATGCTACTTCCGCCATCTCTCCACTCCCAGTGCGCGGTTGTCGGTCCAATAATGGATTTCTCGGAGCCAGAGCTTTCCGTAGTATGTGAATAGTTACAAGTCTTGACCAGCAGGCCCCCATACGGATGGTCCCTATATTTTTCCGCCAGCGACAAGCACCTCGGGACTCTAACCCAAGAGTACAGGTCCTGTCGGTTTTTCAACCCTGTCCCGGTCGGTGTCAACTGTTGAGTCCCGGACTACAACATGACGGCACCGTACGCAAGGACAACCTCTCCTTCCATTGACTAAGTACGGATCAGATACTTAGCCAATAGTGGGAGTAAACAGAAATTCCCATAAAGTTTCTTTCAGTGATCACACTTTTGAAATTGGCATTTTTATTGCAAAGTCTAATTCAATAAGCATTGCTAAGCATTTTTCAAATACTTTTGAAAAGCAGGCTTCGGGTGTATCAGTGGTCAAGGTGGATAATGCATCAGTTAGGATATCACTCAACTCCTATAAACCTAATGCAATAATTTAACTCAAAAGCATTTAAGGAAATCACTTAATAAATTCAAGGAAGGGTTAAATGCACCGGGGCTTGCCTTGGATGGCAAAAAGAGCAGACTCGGGGTTGGTGTAGGTGCCGGAGCTCGGGGTTGCCTCGGGACAGATCCTTCGGTGGCTACCTCGACTTCAGGTCCTTCTTCGTCAACTATACGGATGCAATGATGCATGCTCATGAGAATGATGATATGGACTTATGGTGCAAGACAATTCCACTGATTCTAGATTACTCTTAAACAAGGCATAATGAAATCTAGGTTGAGCATAAAAGGTAACCATTTCTTCCTTAAGCAATATTGATTAAACTAGCCCTTATTATAATTATCCTAAGCATCAACCAAACATAGCATCACAAACATCATAGACCAAGGGTAGGGGTCTATGAACATCAATCAATCCAAAGATCACATCATCAAACACTTATTACCAACCCTAATCCATCTTTTCTATTTTCTTAAATTATTTAAAAGGTCATTTTATGAAGTTGCTCCAAAAATTACCAAATTAATCACATAAGTTCATTATGGTGTAGATAGATGGCAAAACAAATTTCATAATTTTTGGAGGTCATTAAGGTGCTCAAATAAAATCAGACTTTAATTAGAAAGGCACTATTTAACAATTAAAATAAAAGCTCAAAAATCAACTTGTTCCAAAAGACTTCAAAATTTTACCAGAGGTTCAGCATGGCATAAAAAGGTCACAAAAATTGTCTCAAGATTTTTGGAGTTATAGATCACTCTCCAAAAATACCAAAACTTCATTTTTCAATTAAAAGGGGAATTTTACATTTTCAAATTTTGCACAAAACTCAAGTTTCATATTTTTATAAAATACTCCAGAGCATAAAGAGTCTACCACAAAAATTTCAGAATTTTTGGATGCACACAGAAAATCATACAAAAGAGAAAAACAGAACACTATTCACATCTCTCAGAAAAAGAGAAGAGCACTGTGCTCCTTCTAGGCCGGGCTCGGCGAATCGCGGGGCTCGGGCGAATCGCGCGGGGCTCGGTCGAGACGGGCTCGGTCGAGACGGGATCGGTCGAGACGGAAGCGACAGCTTCGTCCGAGGCCTGGCCCGGAGGCTCGGGCGAGACGGAGAAGTAAGCCTCGTCCGAGGCCTGACTCGGGCGAAGCGGAGAGCATGCGTCGCCGAGGCTTGGGCTCGGGCGCGAAGCGGAGGGCATGCGCTTGCCAAGGCTTGGGCTCGGGCGAAGCGGAGGGCATGCGCTCGCCGAGCTTGGGCTCGGGCGAAGCGGAGAGGGAAACAGAGGCGAAGGTCGGATGCTTACCACGGTGGAGGCAGGGCTCGAGGTTGAGGCTCGACTTGTGCTCGAGGGTGAGGCTCGACTGTCTCGAGGGTGAGGCTCGACACGCGAGGGAGGGAGAAGATGACAGCGGCGGCGCTCCGGCGATCCGGCGGTCCTGCGCAACACACGAGACCGCAAGGGCCGGGTTAGAGTCGCGACGGGGCCAAGGAAACGACACGGGGGTCGGTGAGAGATGATCATGGCCGGAGACGGCGAATTCCACGAACCCGAGTTCACCGGTGTTCGTCGGAGATTGGGAAGATGGGGTTACGCCGGGCAAACGGAGGCGGGGAAGGTGAAATTGGGGGGTGGGAAAGCTTCACGAGCTCAAGGCGGAGCTTTCGGGCTAGGTGGTGGAGAGCGGCGGGTGTCTGGAGAGGTCTGGCCCGGTGGCGGTGGTGGAGGTGAGTGCGGAGGTCGGAGCTCCGGGGCTTATATAGCCGCGGCTAGGGGACGGTAGAGAGACCTCGGGTTATGCGGGTAAGGTTTGCGGGGGGTGCGCACTCGATTGCGCTCTGGCGGATCAGCTGGCGTGCAGCCGGGGCTCGGGCGCAAGCTCGGCCGGCGATGGCCACGCGGCGGCGGCGCTGGGCACTGTAGGGGCCGAGAGCGAGGTCAGCGCTCGCGTGCGGGCGCGGAGGGAACGGGGAGACAGCGGCGGCAGGACAAGGGCGCGTGGAGCAGCCGTCTGCGCTGCAGGCGCAGCGCCGGCGCCATGGCGGGGCCCCCCCCCCTCCCTCTGGCTCTACGGAAGAAGAACAGTGCTAGGTCTAGGGTTTGACTTTTGGCTGGTTTCTGTATTTTGCAAAAACTCCCAAAAATTGAACTGTGCGACAAAAACTCAAAATACCAAAGTTGTTCAGAAAAAAGAGATCTACAACTTTGTCAATATGAACATTTTCAAATTCCAAATAGTTTTTGAACTATATTCAAAAACAGAAAAGGGGACACTTTTTCAAACTTGATTCAAATCAAAATTACTTGGATTTCAAACTGAAACTTGAAAATCTCCCAATATGAAAGTTGTTCCATTTGTCAAACCTACAACTTTGCTAATATACACTTTTTCTGAAACTCAATAGTTTTTGAATAATTTTTTAAAACTGAAAAGGGGACAAAAACTGGAATTTGAATGAATTTGAAATTACTTCAAATTTTATATAGAAACTTTGAAATCTGTAAATACCAAAGTTGTTCCTCTTGATCAGATTCACAACTTTGCTTTTTGAACCAACTCAAAATTTTGAATTTTGAAAAAGTTATCAAAAAGGGAATAAATCCAGGATTTGGGATTTTAGGGTTTGCAAAAGGAAAATCAAATCAAATCTGATTTTGAACTTTGATCAAAGCAACAAACATCAGGGCACTAAATTTGAACAAGAATTACATAGAACTAGGCACAGAGGTGAAATTACCATTTTGCCCCTATAGGAAGAAGTGGGCTAACAAGGGTTTTTGCAATAGAGGTACATCACATAAAATGATACACTAAGCAAATGCATACACATGAAATCATGATCAAGATGATAATGATGCTAATGATGATATGTCAAGTTAATTACATGCTTAAACACCAGAGGTGTTACTACCTATCCACCCCATATATTCTTTCTAGCCTTTCATTCCTCTCCCCCTTTTCACTTTCTCTTTTCTTTGACTCTATCCCCTTCCGTGACTCAACTCATTACAACACCCTAGCCTTCTGGGATCAAATAAATCGAACACCTGGTACTCCCAGGCGAAGTGCTACTACGATAGTTCTGTGCGCTTGCAGAATCTCCTCCTGGTAAGATTGCAATCTCTCTAGCTAGCTCCTACTAGGTCGGGATTGAACAACCCCGCTTGGCATAGTTAGATAGTGCTTTTAGCTCCACTCTTTAGGTATATGAACGGACTTGCTACAAGCACTTCGGACGCCGTTGCTGGAAAGATTCCAAGTCTACTCTAAGTAACAAAACGTTAGCGGTGCCAACCAAGCATGTCTGGGCCCGTTACCGGGGATAGTTGGCATAGCTCTATCTTTAGTGAAGCTAAGAACTACCAACAAGGCATTTCTGGCGCGTTCCGGGGAGGCAATCGGTTTTGTTATCGGTTGAGTCCGTGTCGAATTATCTTCGCTTAAGCTCCCGCTTAGCGATCCCATATTTACCCAATTCTTTCTTTCTTAGTTCTTCGTATCTTTGTCCTTCATCTTCTTCAACTTCTTTCTTTCTTAATTCGTTCTATCTTCATGATGGCCAATAAGACCATTCGTGAGTTTTCTGCTCCTTCTGCCGCTAATGTGCGATATAGGACCAGACGTGATCGATGTCAACCTCCATTTGAGTTGAGTTGAAACCGGCTCTGATCACGATGGTCCAAGCTAGCCCGTTCTGTGGCAAGGCTCATGAGGATGCCAATGCTCACCTCCAACAATTTGGAGATTTGCGGCACCTTCACCATTAAGGGGATAACCAAGAAGCCATCGTCTTCGTCTCTTTCCTTTCTCTTTGCTAGGAAAAGCGAAGCAATGGTTCTATACCGATCGCAACGCTGTAGACACATGGGACAAGTGTTCCAATGCTTTTCTCGCCAAATTCTTTCCGTTGGGCAAGACAAATGCTCTGTGCAACAAAATCTCCAGCTTTACGCAACAAGCCGAGGAATCTATTCCCATGGCTTGGGATAGGTTGCAAGAGTATGTCGCTGCTTGTCCGCACCATGGTATGGAGGACTGGCTATTGATCCATAACTTCTACCATGGCCTAACCCCATTCTCTAGAAGCCATTTGGATGCCGCCGCCAGCGGTGCATTCTTTTCTCTGAATGTTGCAGATGCTAAGGCTCTCATAGAGAAGATGGTGTCAAACCAAGGATGGAATGATGAGAGACTGCAGCCCCGTAAGCGAGGTATGCATTCCCTTAAGGAGGCCGAAATGATGGTGGCCAAGATGGACCTGCTGGCAAAGAAGCTGGACAGCTGTGAGAAGATGAAACCAACAAGAGAGTGTCCAATCTCTGGAATCCTACATGACTTGTGAAGTCTGTGGAGAAACTGGACATTCTGGGAGCCACTGCCCCGAGATACTTGAAGATTTGAACTTCATCAACAACAACAACAGTTTCCGTCAACAGAATCAAGGATGGAATCAGCCTGCAAACTCTCAAGGTAACAATTCATTCCCCTGCTCTAATTTTCATAATTCTGATAGTCTCTCATTCTTGAAAAAATTAGTTTACTCACAAGGTAGAACTACTGATTTCTTGAATAAGAAATTAATGTCGAATGATAAAGCCCTTGAGAATATAAATGCTAAATTGGAAGATTTCTCATCTGCTCTGAAAAATCAACTTAGCTTTAATAAGATGTTAGAAACCCAATTAGCTCAACTTGCTGCTATCATACCATCTTTTGAAACTGGCAAAATTCCTACTAAACCTGACATGGAAACTGCAAATATGGTTGAAATAAAACATTTCAACTATTATGAAGATCAAACCATGACTGTTAAAAAGGGTGATCCTGGTAGTCCATAATTAGATGCTCAATCTTTGGTGAAGTCTTTAAAAATGTCATGTGTGATTTAGGATCGAGTGTGAACATTCTATCTAAAGACTTTTATGAAAAACTCATTCTTTCCACCCATGTCATCCACATCTGCCTATGTTTTGCTAGCTGATCAATCCACTTGCTATGTAGAAGGAATAGTTAATGACTTACCTGTTCATATTAGAGGTTCATATGTTCCTTCTGATTTCATAATACTAGATATGGGAAATAGGAAAGATGTGCCTCTAATCTTAGGTAGACCCTTCTTGAACACTGTTGATGCCTGCATATATGTGGGAAGTGGTAAAATTCAAATGACATTAGGAGGGAGGAGGAAGGAAATATTCTCTTTTTCCCGTGGTCCCGCATATGCCGCTAACATGCAGGAAGCAGAACCCATTCCTACCAAGAAGAGGCGCCCAAGAACAGGGTGGAGCGGAGCAGAAAGAGAGAAACACCTCCTCCTAAGTTGTGTGATTCACATAACAAGGGAGAGGTGCCAGAAGAAGAAGAACCCGATGGAGTACAAAGAGAAGAAGTGCCCAAGGAAGAAGATCCACCCGATAAGGATGAAACTCCATGGACCTAAGGTATGGTTTTATTTTTTATTTTCCCTTCAATTTTCCCTTTTCAAATAAATAACATATGTCATGCATGTAACTAAAAAAAATATCACCAGTTATCATTAGTTATATGCATAGGTATATGTTAACTTAGTTAGAACAAATAAATATCAAAATCGGATAGTTTCCCTTTTTCACAACATTAGATAGTTTCCCTTTTAATAAAATGAGAACAAGAGCTCCGACTGAGACGAAGAAGACCCTTCACCAAGCAAAAAGCCAGCTTGGGGGAGACTCCCGCTCCGATAAGGTATGTCTCAAGCCTACACTTTACATTCAGTTCTTAAATTATATATCTTTTGAATGTCACATGCTTGCCTAAATAACCACTCCATGAATAAAATGATAAAATCTGCTTAAACAAGTTGAAACCTGAATAAGATTTGAAATATGTCATGCAAACGCTATTGTTATGGTTTGAATGACTAGTCTTATCTAAGTTGTAGCTTTTGTGGGTTGCACATGCTTTAACTGAAATCATGCTTAGTGAGTAAAGTTAGTAAGAAATGGAGTAATTCTTTAAACTTGCTAAGGTGAAATTAGGACCTAATCTGGAGGATTTCTTTTAAAAATTATGAAAACCTTGCTAAAAGTTCCTCCTAGATTTTATCCCTCCCACCACCAGCCAAATATTTGTTAGTCATTAGTCAAAACCACAAAGAGCTTTGTTTGTGTTGAGCTTTGTTAGACCTCATAGATCTTAGTAGAGAAGCTTATCATATCTTTTGAATCAAGATTCACACACACCCACCATAAATTGCCTACTTTCCACTTTGGAAGTTTGCAAACATCAAATAAATTGCTTATTCTCTACACCGGAGATATGCAATACCTTGCCAAACATCCCATTGCTAGCCTTATGCTATTCCTACACTGGGAATAAGCATTTCTCTCCCTTCCCTACTCATTTCAAAAATCCTTTCCTATAGATATCTGGGGAAATCTAGAGCTAAAAAAAGAGAGAGAGAGAAAAAAAAATGAGCAAAGTAGCTCAAGGAAGGACTATGTCGTGAAAAAAAAGAGAGTGAGCAAAGTAGCTCAAAAGAGGACTATGTCCTAAGAAAATATGAGGACACATCTTTTGTCTACTCACTATGTATTCAAAAAAAAGAAAGAGAGAATTATCATTAGCTCTAGACCCCAGAAATTAACTAGGAAGGGATTATCTCTCTATACACTTCCACATAACCACACATGCACATCTTGATCAATTTTTATGATTTGCTGCTCCTTATGATCTGAGTGTCTAGCTTAGCAATAAACATCAGGCAATTTGCTCATGGTTCTTAGCCTACCTATAACTCCACATATCATTCTTTAGAAGTAGGGAGGCTACATTTTGGCCTAAGTGAGGATTTAAACACCATTGAGTGATTGAGTGAACCTTGGAGGACTTAAGCAAGTTGTTATCTTTTGAAAACCTTGAAAAACCTCCAGACAGAATCCTAGTCAAACCTAAGCAAGATAAAAGTTTCCCTATCTACTGCTTTATTTCACTCCTGCATGTTTGAAGGTGAAAAGCTATAAGCCCCACATTGCTATGATTAATGATATATGCTAAGTTATTTCTCACTATACAATATGCACTTGCATACATCTTAAGTTGCTATCTATTTCATGCTCAATGCTTAAACCGCATTGTTGCTCGAGGACGAGCAACAGGTTAGCTTGGGGGAGCTTGTTGATGGTCCTTAAACACCTGTTTTACCATCAACATTTGACCCTAAAATCCACCAAAAAGGCATGAAATGTAGTCAAATAGGTTTCAAACTAACCAAATTCCACATGTCCATAGAATTTATTTGAATGCAGAATTTGAACCAAATTGGACATATGGACCCACCGGGGCCAAGCCCACTCAGCAGGCCCAAATGGGCCTAAGGGGGGTGGCGCCCGCCACCCCTAGGTGGCACCCGCCACTCTAAGTGGCGCCCACCACTTGGGTTGGCCCAAGTTCCACTCCCTGCCACGTCACCGATCCGTGTGACCTCCCCAAGGCCAAATCTTGGCCCTTGGTCACTAGGTCAGTGGCATCAGACGGCTCAGGAGAGAGTGGCGTGGATCAAGGCTGAATGGCGGTTGCTAGGACATGCAACCGACCTCCAAACCGCCTTGGACAACCACCTGGAGGCCGTAGGATCAAAGTCGGTGCATCCAACGGCCAGGGGACTGGCGGCCGCCAGTAGGGGGTGGCGCCCGCCACCTGACCTAACCCTAGGTCGGTTGGCTGCCCCCTATAAGTACCACCCTCACTCCTCAGGACTATAAATACCCCCCTGGAGGCACCATTCCATTGGTGCCCACACACCAAGAGAAGCAAAGCAAGAGAAGCAAGTGAGAGTTAGGTTAGAAGCTCAGAGAGCTTAGGCAAGTAGGTAGCTAGTAGAGCAAGGCATTCTTTGCCCTCGCGGAAGCGCTGCTCAAGGCTTAGCTCAAGAGTAGAGGCGTGCGAGTGATCGGTCCTGGAGCTGGGAAGAGTCTTCCTTCATCTCCAGTTCAGGTTTTGCTCTTGTTACTCAAGCACTTACTATATTCTAGTTCATCATTTCAAGTATTACTTTATTCTACTTATCAGTATTGAGTGGTATACTTGATTGATTGCTTGAGTGCCTAGCTATCCTACAGTTCAATTCACTTAGCCATAGTAGTTAATCTCTAGTGAGCTTAGTGTTTGATCTTTGCCAATAGGTTGCTTAGTTAGTTTAGTGTTTGTCTTATTAAGTCAAGTGTTTGCTCTGACGTTCGCAAGGGTGTCTCTATTCAAAGCTAGGGTAGAGATAGTTAGAATATAGTTAAGCGTGGTGCTTAGTTATAGACTTACCTTCAGATACGGCTGGACCCCGGATAGCTGTGGTAGCAAGCAGGTGGTGACAGCCCTGTGCGCCTTGAATTCCACCACGTAGTTGGCCCAGTTTAACAGTAAGGCTCGTTGTGCTAGTGTTCAACCTAAGTAAGTGGTAAAGGCTAGTACGCCTCGATACTTGACAAGATAGGATAAAACTATACTTAACTTAGTTGCTTTATTGTCTTTTGACTGCCTTGCTTCGTAACTATCTTGCTTCGTAGTTATCTTGCTCTGTGGTTATCTAGGATTGTTAGTAGTTAGTATCTTAGTTACCCTAGTTATCCTATTCCATTTATCTACCTATCCATCCACCCTACCTTAGCCATCCACTTCATCCTTACCTATCCACCCATATATTCTTTCTAGCCTTTCATCTCCTCTCCCCCTTTTCCTTTTCTCTTTCTTTGACTCTCATCCCCTCCTTGACTCAACTCATACACCACCCTAGCCTTCCCTTGGGATCAAATAAATCGACACCTGGTACTCCCAGGCGAAGTGCTACTACGATAGTTCTGTGCGCTTGCAGAATCTCCTCCTGGTAGATTGCAATCTCTCTAGCTAGCTCCTACTAGTGTCGGGATTGACAACCCCGCTTGGCATTAGTAGATAGCTGCTTTAGCTCCACTCCTTTAGGTATAGTGACCGGACTTGCTACAAGCACTTCGGACGCCGTTGCCTGGAATAGATTCCATAGTCTACTCTTAGTAACAACGTTAGCGAGTGCCAACAAGCATTTCTGGGCCGTTACCGGGGATAGTTGCCTAGCTCTATCTTTAGTGAAGCTAAGAACTACCAACAGCTTTCTTGGAAGAAGCAACTGAGTACGATGATGAAGATGAAATAGCTGCAACCGAGATAGTCTGGGCTAAAGAGCCGACTCAAGTCAACCAGCGATGGCTGAGGCAACAAAAAGGTACTTATGACTTTGATGTTTCCAAGTCAGATAAATTATTGAGTATTGTTGAAGGAAGGACGCATCAAGTTGCCGGAAGGTCATCCTATGCCGCATCCTGAGGGGTCAAGGACAAGAAGTATTGTGGTTTCCAAATACTAGATCCCACTCCATAAACGACTGCCGAGTGTTCAGAGTGCGGATCCAGAAGCTATCCAGACGGACATCTGAGGTTGATGGAAGATGAAAGTTGATGGTAGCCCTTTTGGACAGAATACTGTGTCCTTCTCTATTAATATGATCAATGCACTGATCCCAGGGGTAAGAGCAAAATGAAAGTGTTAACCCTGATAGAGCGAGGGAAGCTGGTGCCATTGACCCTGATCGGCAGATTACAAATAAAGAGCTTCAGCAAAGGGTTCGGTTCCAAAATAGCCGAACTGAGACGGGTGAAACTTCCAGACCCAGGGTCACGACACGTATTCTGTTGAATAAATGGCGTCGGGAGCAGGAACGGTACCAGAGAAGAGAGACTTTATGAAGAACAGAAGTTCCTGGAGAAACAACGAAGGTAAGAAGAAGAGATGTACCGAGAAGAACGAGAAGATGTGAGGGAGCAAGAACAGTCTCATTGGGAATGCTCGTTCTTCCAGTATTGTTGGAACGAAGGCTTGAAGCTGCCTGTTAAGAACAACTGCCTTGAGTGCAGTGATCAGTACTCTGAGTATAGGCAGTCTCGAGTTAACCGCCGTTCTGTCCATGAAAGGCTTGGGGCACGAATCCCTGAGGACAATCGGCGCTTAAAAATAAATAATTCCGAAGATCGGCAGGGAAGAGGATTTACCGATCGAAGGTGGGCTCGCACTGAAGAAGAAGAATATCGCGAGTATGTCTGGCAGAGAGGACAGTGGTGTCCACCAGGATTGAGGAGAAGCCAGAAAAGAAAGGTGCAATGCCTAAGAAACAGAGAGTTAGAGCAAGCGAGTGCCAAGATAAAGCGAGTTTGGCGACCTAAAGAGAAGCCGGATGGAGGTGATCGTTCGGCTGACGCATGCATGGCTTTCTTTTTGCCATCAGAATTTATAGTTCCCAAAAATCAGGATGTCCGAGATGAGGTGTATTCAGACTTTGATGAAGATGAATTCCAAGAGTTGTTGGCTCATCTTGTTTTGGCTCAACGTGCAGTATTCGATAAACCAGCTAAGCATCGACACTTGAAGCCATTGTATATGAAAGGCTATGTTGATGGCAAGCCATTGACCAAGATGTTCATTGATGGGGGGGGGCTGCTATAAATATTATGCCCTATACTACCTTCAGAAAACTTGGGATGGTAAGTGAGGACTTATTGAAAACCGACATGGTGCTGAGGGACTTTGCTGGTAATTCTTCTGAAACTCGGGGGGCAGTTCATGTTGAGTTGACAGTCGGATCCAAGATCTTGATTACTACCTTCTTCGTCATTGATGGCAAGGGGGCATACAGTTTGCTATTAGGAAGAGATTGGATACATGCAAACTGCTGTGTGCCGTCAACTATGCATCAATTCCTCATCCAGTGGATTGGAGATGACATCGAAATTGTCCATGCTGATGATTCGGTGAGTGTTGCTAATGTAGAACCCATCTATTGGGAATATGATGGTGTCGAGTGCTTTTCTGGAAGAGCTTGGGAAGCAGGTCCTGTGAATGTTTTCGACAAGGACCAACAACCGATTCAAACGATCGGCTCTCAGAGTAATTTTTAAATGATCCAACTGATGGTAATGGAAACGAATTGAGACCAGGTTTCTTGTCGGCTGACAAGGAATTAAGTATTGATGATGAAGCCGAAATAAGACCAATGTGTACCAAGTTTGGGTCTCGAGCGTTTGAAAGAATTCTGTTTATTTCTCCATTACCGAAGCTCAAAGGAGATCAAGAATTCATGAGAGGTGACGTACAACAGAAGGTCTTAGTAAAATTAAAAAATATATATATGAAGGCACTTCCACAACTTGGTGATCATTTCAAGTTGTACGTGGCGGCCGATAGCCTTGTAATGGGATCGGCCCTTATTTTAAGTTTAAAGGAAAAGATGAGTAGCAGCTAGCTTTAGCCGAAAATGTTAGACCCACAGAAGGGTATTCGGCTGTAAAGAAATTTTGTTCATATATGCGTCACTCGTGGATTGAGCTTTGGCACCACTTATTGAAAGCCGAACGCGTGGTAGTCGTATGTGGAATGGATTCAAGGATATTTGTATACAGCCGATGTAAAGCATCGCCTTTAGCAGAAAAAATGTTCCAAGAAATTCAAGTTATAGCCGGTATTTTTTATATCGCCTTTAGCACAAGAATATTCGTGACCCTGGTGACCCTAGCATTTTCCAAGTTAGCAGGTTTATCGGGGGAAGAGAAAGGTGAAACGCAGAAGTAAGTGCAATGGCCGAGTGACATGACATGTCAAGAATGAGATCTAGTCGGCTAAAATGACGTCATACATTCGGCAAACGTTCTTCTGAAGAAATATTGCAATCAGAGAAAATCACTGAGGAATTGAGAAATGCAAATAGACATTATTAAGACGAGAACGTGTTTCATATATTGCAGGCCTCATTCATAGATCCGTCCTAATACGAACTACCCTTGGAATAATTTGTTTACAATGGATTGCGGATCAGTGATCTCGGCAATAGCAGCGGCATGATTATCATAAATTTCAAGGTCTTCAAATTTGTTTGGATCCCCTGCGAAACCAACTGGTAGGGAGAAGTAATCCTCTTTGGTCCAAGAGCTCATTGCCGCTAGCCCGAAGGAGACCCCAGCATGCACACCTTGGATGACGGCCTGAGCTGATCTATGCGGCCATCCACGGCGGCAAGACGGGCTTCAGCTGAATCCCCACGAGCATTGACCTTGAGGGCGACTCTGATTGCTGCTGCTTTCAGAAGGCCATTTTCTGCAGAAAGAGCTAACAAAAGAAGGGGTGCGTCAACAGGATGAGTTCAATCAGGAAAAGAGGGCCAAGACTCTGCTAACCTGTGATGATACTGCAGAGTTGTTTCCGTTGGTCTGCCCATTCAGCTTCCTCAATACCATGTTTCTTGGATGTATTTTCCGTTTCCTTCAAGGCTTTATCCCTTTCCTCACGGTACCAAAGGGCATCCAGACAGGTCTGCTAAAATGGATTATCAGATTCAGAATCTAATGGCCTAGGGAAAGAATTGAGAAGCTGTTGGAGCTACCGTTTCTGGAAGGGGAACCCAAGCTTGGCTAGAGGAAGACTCCATCCTGAAAAGAAGATGGATGTTGAATCAGAAACGGATAGACAATGAGAGCTATCGCAAGGGGGCAAGAAACTAGTTTCTTACCTATGGCACCAGTGAGCTAGTACTCGACTTCTTCTTGCTTCATCTGTGACAGGATGTTTGTCGTGGTTGCCATTGCCTGCCATTGATGGAAACGTAAGTAGAGGATTTTCTCTCTGGCTTGAGCTAAAAGCCGAGAAGTGGAGGGTTCGCAAGTCAGACTGTTTGGTCGGAATCAAGAGTGATGGCTTATCTAAGGTCATATTTATAGGACTATGGTTTGCACACTGAAAATCAAGCATCAAGATAGAGTTTTTCACAGTTTATAGGCCGTTATTGGGCCAGGATGGATTTTTGATGATTAAAGAAGGTCATGACTCCAGAATCAGGAAGCCGATAAGATTCGGTTAAGAGTTGTTCAGTTTTGGCTAATTGGGAATTCATGTTATCATTTGGCACTGAGGATAGAAAGATGAAAACAGAGAAGTCCTTTAAAAAATACTATCCTGATGTCATCATGGGTCGGAAAAATTGGAGAAGACTGAAAACTTTGGATCTAAAGTAATCAGTTGCGGCGATTACTTGCAGGACAGAGATGATTAGCATGATTATCAATAATAGCCGATGTAATATGCATCGTCGTTGGGGTAAAGATAAAATTAATGACCAGCACGCGAAATAGGACGCATATTGATCTCGAAGGATCAGTCATAGATTGATTTTGGAAGATCGGATCAGAAAACTTCTTATTTACAAAAGAGGGAACATATTACAGTGAGAGTAATCAATTCGTCCAATCCATCCTACGCCTAATAGGGAGGAAGTGATCAAAAGAATCGGCTAGGTCTGTTCCAGCATCCTTCATATCATCCACAGAGTGTTCTACTCTATCTTCTAGTTCTTGCTCGCAGACATCAAATCTGCGGCAGTCAGCGCCAGAATGTATCCTCACAGCGTTGAAAGCAAGTGTCGCACCGTACCCCATGCCAGCCCTAGAGATGATGGGGAGGATTCGGTTAACCTCATTCACCCACTTCAAAGGCGTCGTAGCCGCTACATCAGTCGTAACAGCGAGCTTGGTGACGGCAACTTCAAGGGCGTGAAGTTTGGCTGCCAGAGCTGAAGGGAGGAAGAATGAATAAAGGCGGAAAAAGAGAATAAGGAAAGAAATGAAGAAAAAATACTTACTGATGGCTCGTTCCCGAGCGACGTCGCGCTCTCAAGAGATTCGGGTAATCTCCCGATCCTTTCCCTCCAGATCAAATTGAAGATTTGCAAGCTTCTGAGTCAGGTCCTCAGGGAGATCGTCACCGGTTCTCCTAAAGGAAACAACGATATAAGAACTGTTGCTTCATTTTTGGAGCAATCAAGAGAAGGAAGAAAGGAGCAACCTCTTCTTAGAGGTGCTGGAAGCACCGAGCTCAGAGCTGTGTCGGCTCGCTATGGAAGACATCCTCTAGATTGGAACGAATGTTGAACAGGAGGAAAAGAGGGTTTTTTGAGTCAGAGCAGGGGAGTTCGGGATGCACAAGTCAAAACAACGTGAAGGGAGATTTTAAAGGATCCCAAGAGGTGCATCGGGAGATGGATCGGCAGGTACAACAATTATGGCATGTAAAGGTGGATGCTTCCGGAGGTTCCACGTCAGTATACAAGGAAAAGAATTTTGGAATAAATATTTATCCCAAAATTAGGAGGCATGTGTTAACACCAGATTTTCGCATGCACAAGCTTATGACAGGTGGGCCCAATAGACAGTGAAAAGGGGATTCGGGGAGCAACCAAGTGGATGGTTAGCCTTTAGGGTCTTCGGCAAATGTCTATGCGGTCGGCTATTTTACCAGGCAATGACTCCATTCGGCAACATGAATATGGCAGGTAAAAGCCGGCCTGTATAGAAGACACGTGGTGATAAAGGACGCCAAAGAGAATAGGAATAGGATTTGTATCTTTCCAAATTTCATTGTATGAGTCGTAATCTTTTAGGACTCGTGTTTTGTCCAGGGTATAATATAAGCCCTCGACCATTGTAAAATTGTTCACAACCATATCAATACAAACCGGCCCCGTGCCACCTTCGAGTCCTTAGTCGTGTCGTCGAGTTCTTCGAGAGGAATCATCGATCCGTCGACCTCCGTAAGTACCGGCAACCTTGCTATCATGTCTAGTATCATGCAGTGGATTTAGATATGATGCAAGTAGTCTTGTATGTTAAGCTTAGTATCGTGCGGCGGATTTAAGCTTATGACGGGAAGTTTTTGCTTATGCCTTGTATCATGCGGCGGATTAAGTCATGAGTAAAAATAGTTATCGGCTCTATTAGATTTGGTAGATCTAATAGATTCATTAAGTTATCATGTGTTATATGTTTTATTTATTTATTTCTTGTAACACTCTTTTGCCCAATCTAGATTGATCTTTGTTCGGCCTTGTCGCACGAGTTTGCTTGTGCTCTCTTTTAATCATAAGATCATGATGGCTGATTCAACTTTCAATCTAGATTGTCACATGTTGTGGGTTCATGCATGTCAATCATGGTTAGGCTTTTGATGATGAAACTAGGTGTCGTGCGACAGATGCAGGTTTTAGATTAGTTTAATCGTGCTTGCTTGTTTGTTCCTTCTTCGTGGACCCCAATTCGGCTGGTTTGCCAATTTTGGTTAAGCTTACACGAGTAATGAGCCTTTATAGATCTGTTTAAATATATGCATGCTTTTAGCTTGTTATAATTAGATTGTATCATGCGGTGGATTAATCTAATTATGAAAAGTGGTGTAGACTTATAGCAAGTGGTATCATGCAGTGGATTAGCTTTGCTTGAGTTTTTACCTGACCAGTTTATGAAGACTAAACGTGCGGCAGATTAGTTGGATTAGCCTATGCATGTGTTATTTGAATAGATCTATATTTGCAAGTTACCTGTTTATAATATCTTTAATTTGTTCAAAGCATGTCTTTCTTTACATATGCATTCGGTAGTTAATATGCTTTACATACTCTGTTCTCATACTAGCCGAATGACTTTATAAACATGCTCTGACAGACAGCTTCTATAGCTGTGTGCCGTCATGATTGGCTTTCAAAGCCGTACATATGGAACTGTCTGGTTTTATCTGGCATGTTCCAAAGGTATTCTCATAGTTTTTTTTCCCTTGTTGGTTTTCAGGTCAAACCGACTGGCACGTCTCCGGATTCAGCACATTCCGGGCACCCGATTGAAGCTAGCTTTTCGGCTTGTTGTGTGCTTCACGTGAGGTGTCACGTTTTGCGTCAACAGGTGGGTTTTTGGCACTTTCATTTCCGAAGGAACGGTGCCGCAAAACTCACGCCGAATGGCCGTTATATCCACTAATGCACTGAAAACTCGTAGTTGAATTTTTCGCAATGGACGCAGCCAATCATGTCAGTTTGACCCAAAACTCATGTTTGGTGGGTTTTTGGCACTTTCACTTATGAAGCAACGGTGTCGCAAAACTCGTGCGGGATGGCCGTTTTTTCCACTGTTGCACCGAAAAACTTACAGTTGAATTTTTGGCAACGGACACACTGAATCATCTCAATTTGACCCAAAACTCATGTTTCGTGGGTTTTTAGCACTTACATTTTTGAAGGAACGGTGCCGCAAAACTCACGCGGGATGGCCGTTTTATCCACTGATGCACCGAAAAACTCACAGTTAATTTTTTTTGCAACGGACGCACTCAATCATGTTAGATTGACCCAAAACTCATGTTTGGTAGCTTTTTGGCACTTTCATTTCCGAAGGAACGGTATCGCAAAACTCATGCAGGATGGCCGTTTTTTCTACCGATGCACCGAAAAACTCGCAGTTGAATTTTTCACAACGGACACACCGAATCATCTTAGTTTGACCCAAAACTCTTGTTTGGTGGGTTTTTGTATGTTTCATTTCCGAAGGAATGGTGCCGCAAAACTCGCCTGGGATGGCCATTTTTCCACTAATGCACCATGAAGGACCGAGAGTGCTGCCAGAAAGCGACCAGAGGGGGGTGAATGGGAGCTTCAAATTTCTTTTCAGAAACATGTCGCCACTGTCCGGAGAATCAACACCAAGAGCAAACCCTAGAGCTTGCAAGTGTCCACGACCCTAGAGAAAGGGTGGATGCTTCCAAGAAGCACAGCGAGACACTATACAACTCTAGAAACCCAACACAAAAGCCGAAAATCAAAACCGACAACGGACGAATGAACCACGGACGAAACAACGCAAAACAGAAATGACCAGACTGTGCCTGCGTCCGGTCAGTGAGCACCGGACACGTCCGGTCTGGCAAAACCAGGTTTGGGACCTTACTGTTCCGGACCGGACTCACTATTGAGAGCGTCCGGTCGAACCTTGTCAGCGTCCGGTCACTTGCACGTTGAGAGTCCGGTCAAGACACGAAGAACACAGTGACTGAGTTTCAACGACCGGACTCACAGACCTAGCGTCCGGTCATCCCAATGCAGGAGTCCGGTCACCCCGAAAGTTCACTGTTCATCCACCGATTCGATCCAAACTCTCCCAAAACGAAACCTCTAGGGTTCAAACTTAGAGAGGTGAATCACAAGGAGGATAGTGAGCTATCTCTGAGAGATCATGGCTCGAACCTATCTCCAAATCGATGAATTGAAGAAATTCGGGAGAAGGGAGAAAAACTTGACCTGAAACGAAAATCAATCGATCTACTAGCTCGTGAGGTTAGAGGAGAATTCTTTCGGTGGAAAGAAGCGCCTCACGATCTAGAACAACTTGGTTCAATCGGATTTGCAAGAGACACACCAAGTAGGGAGATCGATCAAAGGGAAAAATGTGGAGAAAAGCAACCCGCGAAGAACACGAACAAAACGCGAATCACAACCACGAATTTGCAACTATGTGGCTACCACACGCTACAACAGTGAGATTACAGTCTCACTTCCTCAAAATCTCCAGTACACACAGGTATGGTTCTCTGCGGATCTCAGTTGCTACAGCAGGGGATTGGGAGAGCAGGAAAACCCTAGAAGCAAAGAGCAAGTGACTGAGATAGAATGGGAGGTGGGTGTCTCCCTCTACTTATCCTAATTCTAATTCCCACTCTACCCCTAACTAATTACAGAGCGAACCAGCTAAACCCTAAGGTTATTCTGGACCAACTCGTGGTAGGTGGTGATCCGACGGCCACGCCCGCACAACTGGTAGCGTTGGCTCGACGCAACCTCACCGATTGCCGCCACGTGCCGCCACCGCTCTGCTCGTCCTTTTCCCAGACTTTGCCCCCGGTTTTGAGGCCCAAACCGGAAAAACAGCCTTCACGACCAACCCCCGCTTTTGAGGCCCAAACCGGGAAACTAGCCGTCCATCGCTTGAGTTTTGTGGCCCAAACTCAGAAACCCGCAGCACCCAGGTTTTGAGGCTCAAACCTGGAAACCGTCCTCAGCCCGAGTTTTGTGGCCCAAACTCGGAAACCATCAGCGCCCAGGTTTTGAGGCCCAAACCTGGAAACCGTCCACTCGATGGTTTTTCGGTGGCTCAACAACCAAACCGAGACGTAGAGGGGATGCACCGCCCGTGCACCCCATCCACCGACACGTGTCCCCAGGTTCTCAACCCAAGCAACACTGTGCCTGCAAGTCTTCGCTGATCCTCAGGCCACCGGTCCCTCAGTCCAAGCCTCATGTCCGCCCTTCGCCACTCTCGGTCCATCAGCACGGCACGTCTCTACTTGACCTTCACCTTGCCTTCGATCACTATATCCGTGCTCGACACCTGCACAACACAAGCCAAAGAACATGCGCATTATCCCAGTTGACAATCACTTATCACTCAGAGACTCGACATACACCCATGTATCCGCAATCTCCCCCTTGATGAGTGCATTGTCAACTACCAACATAAATCATAATGAAATAGAGGAAGGGAAGAAGGAGATAGAACTCGACCAATGACCCAGAAGCATAACAAAGCCGAAGAAGGTCAAGTGGAAAGAGCAAGACAACTTGGTCCCCAAAGACATGGGCAACGGCTCGACGCAACCAAGCAAAGCAAAGCTAGCCCTCAAGAAGAGGTAGAACAGGCTCAACCGCTAGCGAGAGAAAAGCTCGATACCAATTGAAGGATCAGCTGAAATCCAAGCAAAACAGAGCTAGCCCTCAAGAAGAGGTAGAACGGGCTCAACACCGCTAGCGAGGAAGCTCAATACCAACTGAAGAGCATAAAAGCAAAGGTGCTAGTCCCTCAAGAAAGAGGCAAAGGCTCAACACAACTAGCTACCAAAAATGCTCCGAACCAACTGTTACCAGCTCGAAAACGTAGCAGCGAGCAAACTCCCCTCAAATAGTGCACACAACCAGGAAATCATTTCTCCACCTTAGTTCAACTCGGAAAGCACATGATTTGTCAATATTTTCTCCCCCTTAGTTTAAAATGCACCATCAAGCAAGTTTCTCCCCCTTGACAGAATAACTCCCTCTTCCAAAATGCATGAGTCAAAATGCAAGTTCGCAACTTCAGGAATATAGTCGATAGAATGAGAAGATGCTCGACAAAGTGTTGATCCGATGACTCATAAGATGTACAGAATGCTAGCAAAGGCTCAAACTGATCATCACATACAAAATCTGAACATTGGAGCAAAATGAGCAATTTTTAGCCAAAAAGGTATTCACCATCAAAATAGCACTAAGCATGTATAGACAGGTAGTCAAACAGGTGCTAAACATGTATACAAGGTGAACTACCCCTAGCACAGTTCAACCATCATGCTACAGAATGAAACATATACTTGTGTATTCAAATTTTATCAGAGTTGCAGCGGTTAATTTACACAAGTTCAAATTTTAGCATGCGATTGCGAGAGGTTGAAAGCTTGTCATTGCCTCACTTTTCAACTGTGCGAAGCCTATGCAGAAACAATCAGAAGCTTAAAGCAACAGTTTCGGTCATACACTACACGGCTCAAGTTTAGCTCAATGTGCAATGAGAAATAGTCTTGATACCGTGATGTGTTGGCAAGCAATCCCTTCTCGATCTTTCCAAATCACTTAACTTGATTCAAAATTAAAGCAGCATATAAACATAGCAAGCAAGTGAATGACTCAGAACTAGAGATATAGCAACCTAGCATATATGAAAAGCACAAGTGATTTCAACACATTCTACACATGCTAGTTGCATATCTCAACGGTGAACATTCTCAAGTTTTATGTTCATTAATCAAATGCACCATTCATAAAATAGCACAGCTCACAACATGTATTAGTGATTAGAAAGAGCATAAGCTACAAGCATCATCATAAAGCATCGGAGCATACACTAAACAGAGCATAGTCACATTCTAAAGATTATATACATGAAGCTCTGAATGTAAATATGCAAGATGAAATGCAAAGATGCATGAAGAAAAGATACCAATTGAAAAAAACACAAAGTCAGTTTATAATACAAGAGTCAAAAATGTTTCCCCCATCTAAAAGGGGAAACACACACCAAGCTCACCTCTCAACCTAGCAAAAGTTGATTGGTCCAAAGGCTTGGTGAAAATATCAGCCAACTGATGATGAGTATCGACATGGCGAAGGTCGATATCACCCTTCTCATAGTGGTCTCGCAGAAAATGAAAGCGCACATCAATGTGTTTGGTCTTAGAATGCAGCACGGGGTTCTTAGCAATGCTAATAGCACTCGTGCTATCACAAAGCAAGGGAACGCGAGAAAAGCTTAGACCGAAATCACGCAAAGTGGACATCATCCAAAGCAACTGGGAACAGCAGCTAGCCGCAGCAACATACTCAGCCTCCGTGGTAGACTGGGCAACACTAGACTGCTTGTGAGAAGACCATGATACAAGAGAAGAACCAATAAACTGACAAGTCCCAGAAGTGGACTTGCGCTCCAGACGGCAACCAGCAAAATCGGCATCAGAATAACCGCAAAGGGAGAGGTTGGAGGAAGCAGAATACCAAATCCCAAATTCTGGAGTGAAGCATAAATACCTCATAATGCGCTTGACCGCCTGACGGTGAGAGGTGCGCGGCGACGACTGAAAATCGCGCGCAAAGACACACCGCGAACTGAATGTCCGGGCGTGTCGCCGTCAGGTACTGCAGCGACCCGATCATACTCCGGTACTCCTTCTGGTCCACAGCTTCTCCATCCTTGTCCGCATCCAGGGCCGTCATGGTCGACATGGGTGTTGGAAGAGGCTTGGCCTCACCCATATCGAATTTCTCCAGGATATCCTTGGTATACTTACCCTGGTGCACAAACGTTCCCTCTCGAGATTGCTTGATTTGCAATCCGAGGAAAAATGTCAACTCACCCATCATGCTCATCTCAAACTCCCTGCTCATAGTATCTGCAAACTTGGCAACCAAAGCATGAGAAGAACCCACCGAAAATGATATCATCCACGTAAATCTGGACCAAGAGAGTATCATTGCCTTGCTTGAGGAGAAAGAGCGTTTTATCGACACATCCCATTTTAAAACCCTTAGCAAGCAAAAAGGTTTTCAACCTATCATACCAGGACCTAGGGGCTTGTTTCAAACCATACAAGGCTTTGTGAAGTTTAAAAACATGGTTTGGAAACTTGGGATTTTCGAAACCGGGGGGTGTTTCACATACACCTCTCTTCTATGTAGCCTTTTAGGAAGGCACTCTTGACATCCATTTGAAAAAGATTAAACCCTTTGGATGCAGCAAAAGCCAAGAGTATCCTAATCGCCTTCAAACGAGCTACAGGAGCAAAAGTCTCCTCATAGTCTATCCCCTCCTTCTGACTATACCCCTGGGCGATAAGTCTGGCCTTGTTTCTCACAACGTGGCCATCCTCTCCTTGTTTGTTTTTGAAAACCCATTTTGTCCCAATAGGGTGACACTCAGGAGAAGAGGAACAAGAACCCAAAACCGATTTCTCTCAAAGTTTCAAGCTCCTCATGCATGGCATTGACCCAATCCGGATCCGTCAAAGCGTGTCCAACATCTCGGGGTTCAAAATCAGCAACAGATGTAGAATGAGCAAGTGAGAGATTTGTGTGAGATTTGTTGTGACCTAGACCGAGTGATACGTTCGCCGATGCTGCCGATTGTTGACGGTCCTTAAACACCTGTTTTACCATCAACATTTGACCCTAAAGTTCACCAAAAAGGCATGAAATATAGTCAAATAGGTTTCAAACTAACCGAATTCCACATGTCCATAGATTTTATTTGAATGCAGGATTTGAACCAAATTGGACATTTGGACCCCACCAGGAGCCAAGCCCACTCAGCAGGGCCAAATGGGCCTAAGAGGGGTGGCGCCCGCCACCCTAGGTGGCGCCCGCCAGCTAAAGTGGCGCCGCCACTTGGTTGGCCCAAGTTGCAACCCCTGCCACGTCACCGATCCATGTGACCTCCCTAGGGCCAAATCTTGGCCCTTGGTCACTAGGTCAGTGGCATCGGACGGCTCAGGAGAAAGTGGCATGGATCAAGGCTGAATGTCGGTTGCTAGGACATGTGCGGATACATGGGTGTATGCCGAGTCTCTGAGTGATGAGTGATTGTCAACTGGGATGATGCGCATGTTCTTTGGCTTGTGTTGTGCAGGTGTCGAGGACAGATACAGTGATCAGAGGCAAGGTGAAGGTCAAGTAGAGACGTGTCGTGCCGATGGACCGAGAGTGGCGAAGGGCGGACGTGAGGCTTGGACTGAGGGACCGGTGGCCCGAGGATCAGCTGTGGTGGCTGGCAGCCTGGGACAGCGACGAGCGAAGACTTGCGGTCATGTGTTGCCTAAGTCGTGGACTTGGGGACACGTGTCGGTGGACGGGGTGCACGGGCGGTGCATCCCATCTACGACGTCGGTTTGGTGGTAGAGCCAGAGAAAAACCATCGGGTGGACGGTTTCCAGGTTTGGGCCTCAAAACCTGGGCGCGGATGGTTTCCGAGTTTGGCCACAAACTCGGGCTGAGGATGTTTCTAGGTTTGGGCCTCAAAACCTGGGCGCTGCGGGTTTGCTGAGTTTGGGCCTCAAAACTCAGATGCTGGTGGGCTGGTTTCCCGGTTTGGGCCTCAAAACCGGGGGTGGCTGGCTGGAAAGGCTAGTTTCCCGGTTTGGGCCTCAAAACCGGGGGTGCGACGTCCAGAAAAGGACGCGGAGCGGTGGCGGCACGTGGCGGCAATCGGGAGGTTGCGTCGAGGCAACGCTACGAGTTGTGCGGCGTGGCCGTCGGATCTACCTACCACCGAGTTGGTCCAGAATAACCTTAGGGTTTAGCTGGCTCGCTCTTGAAGTAGAGAGGGGTAGAATAGGAATAGAGTAGGAAGTAGGAATAGGTTAAGTAGGGGGAGACACCCTCCTCCCCAACCATCTCAGTCATTTGCTCTTTTGCTTCTAGGTTTTCCTACTCTCCCTCTCCCCTGTTGTAGCGAACCTGAGATCCACAGAGAAGAGAACAATACCTCTGTGTTCATGAGATTTTGAGGAAGTGAGGCCTTAACCTCACTGTTGTAGCGTGTGGTAGCCACACGGTTGCAATTTCGTGGTTGTGATTCGCGTTTCGTTCGTGTTCTTCGCGGAATCCTTTTTCTCCATGTTTTTCCCGTCGCTTGATCTCTTTGCTCGGTTCATCTTTTGCAAATCCGTTTGAACCAAGTTGCTCTAGATCGTGAGGCACTTCTTTCCACCAAGGAATTCATCTCTAACCTCACGGTCTAGGAGATTGATCAATTTTAGTTCCGGGTCAAGTTTTTCTCTCTTTCCCCGAGTTCTTCGATTCATCGATTTGGAGATAGGTTGAGCCATGATCTCTTAGAGATAGCTCACTATCCTCCTTGTGACTCTACTCACCAAGTTTGAACCCTAGAGGTTTTGTTTTGGATGAGATCGAGTCGAATTGGTGGACAAACAGCCGTTTCGCGGGGTGACCGGACGCTGGACATTCATCGACCGGACGCTCCTTGTGAGTCCGGTCATTGAAGGCTAAGCGAAGTTAGTTCTGCACACTGACCGGACGCTCTAGTTCTCAAGTGACCGGACGCTACGCTTGCACTATTCACCACTCGCGTTTTCTTGTGACCGGACGCTACTGACCTGACCGGACGCACCGTACACCAGAGTCCGATCACGAACAGTAAGGTCTGAAACTGGTTTTCTGACGACTGGACGCGTCCGGTGCCTCTTGACCGGACAAGGCAGGTCCGGTCAGAGCTGTTGTCGAGCAGCTGTTTCGAGCAGTTTGTTCGCGGTTTGTTCGGTCGTTGTCGGATTTGCTTCCGACTTTTGCGTTGGCTTTCTAGAGTTGTGTAGTGTCCGCTGTGCTTCTTGGAAGCATCCACCCTACATCTAGGGTCGTGGACATTAGCAGGCTCTAGGGTTTGTCTTGGGGTGATCTCGGGACAGTGGCTACTAGTTTCCGAAAGGAAAATTTGAAGCTCCCATTCACCCCGCCTCTGGTCGCTTTCTGATTGCTTCTCGGTCCTTCAATTGGTATCGGAGCGGGTTAAGGATCTTCCACCTTAGCTGGTTCCAGATCCACAGAAGGCGACATGGATCGCGGCGTGGGCAAACCGCATTTTTCGATGGGACGAACTATGCGTATTGGAAGATACGCATGTCGGCCTATCTGCAGAGTTTGGGCGCTTCCATCTGGGATATTTGCAACTCTGCCGATTACGTTGTCTTGGCTGCTCGTGTGACTCAGCATCAGATCGATGAGCACGATGCCAATAGCCGAGCACGTAATGCTCTTTTCTCATGTTTGAGCATGAGTGAGTTTGATCGTGTTTCTCACCTCGCTACGGCTCGGGAGATTTGGGCCACCCTCATGCGTTTCCATGAGGGAACCTCTCAAGTCAAAACCCGACTCTACGAGTCGTTCAAGTGAGAGTATGAGAACTTCCGACATATGACTGGCGAGAGCATAGAGAGTTTATTCGCTCGCTTTCAGGTGATTGTCAACAGGATGAGGGCTAACAAAGAGTTGTTGCCTTTCGACGATCATGAGAGGGCTCTCAAGCTTTTACATACCCTTGATCGGTCAGTGTGGGATTCCAAAGTTCAGGCGATCATCGAATCACCTAACTATGAGACCCTCACGTGCGACGAGCTCTTCAGTAAGCTCAAGTCTAGTGAGATTGATGCCATGGCGAGGGCTTCTTATGAAAATCCTTCTGGCCCGTCGATGGCTTTGCTTTCTGGCTCTTCTGCTAACCCCTCTGGAGGCTTTGCTTTGCATTCTCTTCTTTCTGTCATAGAGGATCAGTTGGAGTCTCTGGGAGACGACGAGTTGGCTTTGCTTGCCAACCGGTTCTCACGGTTTCACAACAACCGCATGAACCGTCGCCGCGGAGGAGGACGCTCAGTATGCTACAAGTGCGGCAACCCCGACCACTTCATCGCCAACTGTCCCAAGAAGAACAAGCATTCTGGGAAGGGCGATCATGGGCACAAGTATGACTCTGGCAAGCGCAAGGAGAAGTACGTCCCCGCAAGGCACAAGCGGAAGGTCGGCTTCAACAAGGAGTACATCAAGACCAAGTACTTGGAGAAGGCCCAAGCTGAGCAGCGTGCGTTCTTCGCCACGCTCAGCGACGTCGATGACTCAGACGACGACTCCGCTTCCTCAAGCGACGACGAGTCCGAGAAGAAGAAGAGGATCGAGGACAAGCTCAACGGCCTCTGCTTCTTCGCCGACGACGACGGCTTCTGCACCATGGCCCTTGGTGATGAGGTCGGAGGAGACACTCCTCGGAACAACGACGATGACGACGACACCTCCCAGGTATCTCTGACCCACGACGAGCTTTCCGCTGAGGTCGAGAAACTTACTGTCGCGCTTCTTAGTCAAGATAAGCTGCTTAGGCGTGCCGCTAGAGAGCGCAAGGAGTTTAGGCAGAAGTGGGAGGATACGGTGAAGGAACTTGATTCTGTCAAGTCCACCGTGGTTGTTACCGATGAGGAGGAGTGTGAGATGTGCACCACACACATGACTGACCTTCTCACTTTGAGGAGCAAGTATGCTGTGTTGGTAGGAGAGGTGGATGAGCTCCGAGCTTAGACCCATGCTGTTGGGTGCGTGCAAGACTTGTCCTGTCTTGCAATCCGAGTTGGCAGAGAAGAATGCCAAGATTGTGTCTCTTGAAGAGGCCAGCTCGGGTAGCACTTGTGTGACTAGGTGCGCTTTGTGTGAGGGTTTGGAGATGGAGATTGCAAACGTGAAGCATGACAAGATGCAAACCGAGGAGGAAAACACATACCTTCGGACCATCTTGTCATGGGTGTCTTGTGGTGAGCCACAGCTCGGGATGATGATCTCCCAATTCAAGCGAGCTGCTGGAGGTCCTGGTGTAGGTTTTGCTCCGGGTGTTGATCTTTCTGCTTTTGGGAAGATTGGAGAGTCGAGTGGTTTGAACCCGAGTGAGAAGCCCAACTCCACCACTACTCCCAAACTTACCAAGCTTCCACCCAAAGAGCCTCTCAAGCCTAACACCAAGGATGGAGTGTTTGAAGAACCTCCGAGAGCTCCACCCAAGAACCAAGTGTGGCATCCCAAACCCAATCACTTGAAGAACAAGCTTGATACGATGCCACCTATCCAGGAGGAGTGTTTGCCACAGAAGGGCAAGGTGATCCACACCCACAACCATGTGTACCAACAACCCCTTTGAGAGCGGTGAGGTACCATTGTGAGCATTGTGGGAGAGATGGACACTTGAGTGAGTTCTGCTTTCGGCGCAAGAGAGAGGCGCGCCGTGCTAGGGAGATGAACAATGCGGACATGTACCATCCTTCTCCATGATGTACATGCGCCAAATGTTCAGAGACGTGCTGCTAGGCCCAGAGGTCCAGAACCTCAAGTTCCCAGGCCTAGGCAGAGGAGAGCTCCGAGGAGAGATGCTAGGCCTAGAGGTGCAGTGCCTCAAGTTCCTAGGCCTAGGCCTCGTAGAGAGCGTGCCCGGTGGGAGCCTGCATTTGTGGGCTATGGACCCCGTGGCGGTGGCGTTATAGTTGAGCGTTTTCCCCCACCGCGTTTTGAGTATCGCGGTGAGCGCTCCTTCCCCAGCGGACCACGTTTGTCTAAACGTGGTGATCGCTTCCTTCGTAGGTGTGCTAGGAATGGTTTTTTCGCTAACCGTTCTTTTGAGCCGCCGGCCCAACACTGGTATTCTTCCCACTTCACTAACCCCAGTGTTGGACCGTATGCTCACCCTATGTCTTTTTATTGATGTAGGTAAAACGATTGGAGAACGTTTGGTTGGTGGATTCCCGGTGTTCGAGGCACATGACCGGAAACGCCAAGTGGTTCTCCAGTCTTAGTCCGGTCGCCAGAAAGGAGTATATCACCTTCGGCGACAACAGCAAAAGGTAAGTGCTGTCTCGTGGGTCTGTGCGAGTTAATGAGCACTTTGTGTTGCGCGATGTTGCTCTTGTTTCTAACTTGCATTTTAACCTTCTTTCTGTTTCGCAACTCTTTGATGACGACTATGAGATTCGTTTTAAACCGAATCTCAGTCGTATTTTGGACCCTCAGGGCAATCTTGTTTGTGTGATTTCGCCCTTTGGAAAGTCTTTCGTGCGGATTTCTCGGAGTCTTTTGGCATTTTCTCGTGTCTTGTGGCTGGACCTTCCTCTTCTGATCTTTGGAAGTGGCATAGGAGACTTGGACATTTGAGCTTCGACTTGCTTGCAAGGCTTAGTTCACTTGGCCTAATCCGAGGATTGCCCAAGTTATCTATGGAGAAGGATCTTGTTTGCCACTCTTGTAGACGGGAAGATGGTTGCCGCTCCCCACCATCCAGTGACTCAGGTCATGACTAAGCGCCCTGGAGAGCTTTTGCACATGGACCTTGTTGGTCCGGCTCGGGTGAGCTCGGTTGGGGGGAAGTGGTATGTGCTTGTTGTTGTTGATGACTTTTCGAGATATTCGTGGGTCTTCTTTTTAGCTGAGAAGACCGAGACTTTTCCCTTGCTCGCAATCTGATTTTGCGTCTTCAGAACGAGTTCCCTTGAACTCAATGCGAGCTATTAGGAGTGATAATGGTTCCGAATTCAAGAATTCGGATTTTGAGAAGTTTTGTAACTCTTTGGGTTTAGAGCATCAGTTTTCTTCCCCCTACACACCCCTCAGAATGGTGTTGTAGAGAGGAAGAATCGGACCCTTGTAGAGATGGCCAGGACGATGCTCGATGAGCATAGGACTCCTAGGCGATATTGGGCCGAAGCTATGAGCACTGCATGCTACATTTCCAATCGCATTTTTCTCCGAGCTTTCTTGAAAAAGAGTCTTATGAGTTGCGTTTTGGAAAACTACCCAAGGTGAGTTATTTTCGAGTTTTTGGTTGCCATTGTTTTATACTCAAAAGGGCAACTTGGACAAGTTTGAGTCTCGTTCTTCTGACGGTGTGTTTTTGGGTTATGGCACTCACACTCGAGCTTATCGTGTACTTAACCTTGACACTAACCGAGTCATGGAGACATCCGATGTCACCTTCGACGAGACCATGGTTTGTCCTTCTTCTCGTTTTGAGCGTGCAGGTGATCATGAGGTTGGCGAGCCTCTTTTCGATGATGAAGAAGAAGGTGCTGAAGGGATAGATGACCCAGCACCTCCTCCACCTGTTGTGCCGCCAAGAGCGGCTTCTACGACGACTCACGGCCCCGACACCTCTTCTTCCTGGGGGCCGTGGGATGCGCCACCTCGAGCGGTACCCTTTGTACCCGAGGAGGCACCAGCTGCTGTTGAGGGGGAGGCCACTTCGGCAAGGGAGGCGCCACGACACATTCAGCGCCAGCACCCGCCTCAGCAGATGATCGGCAGCATCGATGAACGCGTCACCCGGTCAAGGCAAATCTCTCACTTTGCTCATTCTGCATTTGTTGCTGATTTTGAACCCCGGGATGTTGGACACGCTTTGACGGATCCGGATTGGGTCAATGCCATGCATGAGGAGCTTGAGAACTTTGAGAGAAATCGGGTTTGGGTTCTAGTGTCTCCACCTTCTGAGTGTCACCAATTGGGACAAAATGGGTTTTCAAAACAAACAAGGGAGAAGATGGCCATGTTGTGAGAAACAAGGCCAGACTCGTAGCCCAGGGATATAGTCAGAAGGAGGGGATAGACTATGAGGAGACGTTTGCTCCTGTAGCTCGTTGGAGGCAATTAGGATACTCTTGGCTTTTGCTGCATCCAAAGGTTTTAAACTTTTTCAAATGGATGTCAAGAGTGCCTTCTTAAACGGCTACATAGAAGAGGAGGTGTATGTTAGACAACCCCCCGTTTTGAAAATCCCAAGTTTCCAAACCATGTCTTTAAACTTCACAAAGCTTTGTATGGTTTGAAACAAGCCCCTAGAGCCTGGTATGATAGGTTGAAAACCTTTTTGCTTGCTAAGGGTTTTAAAATGGGATGTGTAGATAAAACGCTCTTTCTCCTCAAGCAAGGCACTGATACTCTCTTGGTCCAAATTTACGTGGATGATATCATTTTCGGTGGTTCTTCTCACGCTTTGGTTGCCAAGTTTGCAGATACTATGAGCAGGGAGTTCGAGATGAGCATGATGGGCGAGTTGACGTTTTTCCTCGGGTTGCAAATCAAGCAATCCCGAGAGGGAACGTTGTGCACCAGGGCAAGTACACCCGGGACATTTTGAAGAAATTCGACATGGGTGAGGCCAAGCCTCTTCCAACACCCATGGCGACCACGACGGCCCTGGATGCGGACAAGGAGGGAGAAGCAGTGGACCAGAAGGAGTACCGGAGTATGATCGGGTCGCTGCTGTACCTGACGGCGACACGCCCGGACATCCAGTTCGCGGTGTGTCTTGCGCGCGTTTTCAGTCTTCGCCGCGCACCTCTCACCGTCAGGCGGTCAAGCGCATTATGAGGTACTTATCCTTCACTCCAGAATTCGGGATTTGGTATTCTGCTTCCTCACCCTCTCGCTTTGCGGTTATTCCGATGCCGATTTTGCTGGTTGCCGTATTGACCGCAAGTCCACTTCTGGGACTTGCCAGTTTATTGGTTCTTCTCTTGTATCGTGGTCTTCTCGCAAGCAGTCTAGTGTCGCCCAGTCTACCACGGAGGCTGAGTATGTTGCTGCTGTGGCTAGCTGCTGTTCCCAGTTACTCTGGATGATGGCCACTTTGCGTGATTTTGGTCTGAGCTTTTCTCGTGTTCCTTTGCTTTGTGACAGCACGAGTGCGATTAGCGTTGCTAAGAACCCCGTGCTGCACTCGAAGACCAAACACATTGATGTGCGCTTTCATTTTCTGCGAGACCACTATGAGAAGGGTGATATCGACCTTCGCCATGTCGATACTCATCATCAGTTGGCTGATATTTTCACCAAGCCTTTGGACCAATCAACTTTTAATCGGTTGAGAGGTGAGCTTGGTGTGTGTTTCCCCTTTTAGATGGGGGAAACATTTTTGACTCTTGTATGATACACTGACTTTGTGTTTTTCAGTTGTTTTTGCTTCTTTTTGGTTTCTTCATGCATCTTTGCATTTCAGCATACGCTTTTACATTCTGAGCTTCATGAATATAGTCTGAAGAATGTAACTATGCTCTGTGTAGTCTTTGCTCTGATGCTTTATGTAGATGCTGTAGCTTATGCTCTTTCTGATCACTGATACATACTGTGAGCTGAGCTATTTTTGAATGGTGAATTTGATTAATGAACTTAAAACTTGAAAATGTTCACCATTGAGATATGCAACTAGCATGTGTAGAATGTGTCGAAGTCACTTATGCTATTTATGTATGCTAGGTTGCTATGTCTCTAGTGTTGAGTCATTCACTTGCTTGGTATGTCATATTCTGTTTAAAATCTGAACCAAGTTAAGTGAATTGAAAAGATCGAGATGGGTTTGCTTGTTAACACCTCACAGTTTCGAGACTGTTTCTCATTGCACTTTGAGTTAAACTTGAGCTGTGTAGTGTATGACCGAAACTGTTGCTTTAAGCTTCTGATTGCTTATGCATAGGCTTCGCACAGTTGAAAAGTTAGGCAATAACAAGCATTCAACCTCTCGCAGTCACATGCTGATTTCTGAACTTGTGTAATTTCACCGCTGCAACTCCGATTAAAATTTGAAATCACAAGTATATGCTTCATTTTTCAATTGGTATCAGCATGATGATTGAACTGTGCTAGGGGTAGTTCACCTTGTATACATGTTTAGCACTGTTTGACTTCCTGTCTATACATGTCTGTGCTATTTTGATGGTGAATACCTTTTCGGCTAAAAACTGCTCTTTGTGCTCTCATTTCAGACTTAGTGATCAGTTTGAGCCTTTGCTAGCATTCTGTGCATTTTCTGAGTCATCGATCAGAACTCTGTAGAGCATCTTTGCACTCTTTTGAGTATACTCCTGAAGCTCCTAACTTGCTTTTGACTCATATGCATCTTTGGAAGGGGAGCATTGTTTCTTGATAAGTGCATTTTCAACTAAGGGGGAGAAATTGCAAATCATTAACCCAGGGGGAGCTTTCCTGGTTGTTTGCACTATTGAGGGGGAGTTTTTGCTGCTTCCTGTTGGCCGTAAGGCATTGGTATCGAGCTTCTTTGCTAGTTGTGTTGAGCCTCTGTGCCTCTATCTTGAGGGACTAGCATTTTGCTTTGATATTTTCAATTGGTATTTGCTAGCGGTGTTGAGCCTGTTCTACCTCTTCTTGAGGGCTAGCTTTGCTTGGTCGCGTCGAGCCGTTGCCCATGTCTTTGGGGACCAAGTTGTCTTGCTCTTTCCACTTGACCTTCTTCGGCTTTGCTATGCTTTTGGGTCATTTGGTTGAGTTCTCTCTCCTTCTCTTCTTCCTTCTTTGCTTCCATTATGATTTGTGTTGGTAGTTGGCAATGCACTCATCAAGGGGGAGATTGCGGATACATGGGTGTATGCCGAGTCTCTGAGTGATGAGTGATTGTCAACTGGGATGATGCGCATGTTCTTTGGCTTGTGTTGTGCAGGTGTCGAGCACGGATACAGTGATCAGAGGCAAGGTGAAGGTCAAGTAGAGACGTGCCGTGCCGATGGACCGAGAGTGGCGAAGGGCGGACGTGAGGCTTGGACTGAGGGACCGGTGGCCCGAGGATCAGCTGTGGTGGCTGGCAGCCTGGGACAGCGACGAGCGAAGACTTGCGGTCATGTGTTGCCTGAGTCGTGGACTTGGGGACACGTGTCGGTGGACGGGGTGCACGGGCGGTGCATCCCATCTACGACGTCGGTTTGGTGGTAGAGCCAGAGAAAAACCATCGGGGGACGGTTTCCAGGTTTGGGCCTCAAAACCTGGGCGCGGATGGTTTCCGAGTTTGGCCACAAAACTCGGGCTGAGGACGGTTTCTAGGTTTGGGCCTCAAAACCTGGGCGCTGCGGGTTTGCTGAGTTTGGGCCTCAAAACTCAGATGCTGGTGGGCTGGTTTCCCGGTTTGGGCCTCAAAACCGGGGGTTGGCTGGAAAGGCTGGTTTCCCGGTTTGGGCCTCAAAACCGGGGGTGCGACGTCCAGGAAAAGGACGCGAAGCGGTGGCGGCACGTGGCGGCAATCGGGAGGTTGCGTCAAGGCAACGCTACGAGTTGTGCGGCGTGGCGTCGGATCTACCTACCACCGAGTTGGTCCAGAATAACCTTAGGGTTTAGCTGGCTCGCTCTGTAAGTAGAGGGGTAGAATAGGAATAGAGTAGGAAGAAGGAATAGGTTAAGTAGGGGGAGACACCCTCCTCCCCAACCATCTCAGTCATTTGCTCTTTTGCTTCTAGGTTTTCCTGCTCTCCCTCTCCCTGTCTGTAGCGAACCTGAGATCCACAGAGAAGAGAACAATACCTATGTGTTCATGATATTTTGAGGAAGTGAGGCCTTAACCTCACTGTTGTAGCATGTGGTAGCCACACGGTTGCAATTTCGTGGTTGTGATTCGCGTTTCATTCGTGTTCTTCGCGGAATCCTTTTTTCCACGTTTTTCCCGTCGCTTGATCTCTTTGCTCGGTTCATCTTTGCAAATCCGTTTGAACCAAGTTGCTCTAGATCGTGAGGCACTTCTTTCCACCGAAGGAATTCATCTCTAACCTCACGGTCTAGGAGATTGATCGATTTTAGTTCCGGGTCAAGTTTTTCTCTTTCCCTGAGTTTCTTCGATTCATCAATTTGGAGATAGGTTTGAGCCATAACCTCTTAGAGATAGCTCACTATCCTCCTTGTGACTCTACTCACCAAGTTTGAACCCTAGAGGTTTTGTTTTGGGTGAGATCGAGTCGAATTGGTGGACAAACAGCCGTTTCGCGGGGTGACCGGACGCTGGACATTCATCGACCGGACGCTCCTTGTGAGTCCGATCATTGAAGGCTAAGCGAAGTTAGTTATGCACACTGACCGGACGCTCTAGTTCTCAAGTGACCGGACGCTACGCTTGCACTGTTCACCACTCGCGTTTTCTTGTGACCGGACGCTACTGACCTGACCGGACGCACCGTACACCAGAGTCCGGTCACGAACAGTAAGGTCTGAAACTGGTTTTCTGACGACTGGACGCGTCCGGTGCCTCTTGACCGGACACAGGCAGAGTCCGGTCAGAGCTGTTTCGAGCAGTTTCGTTCGCGGTTTGTTCGTTCGTTGTCGGATTTGCTTTCCGACTTTTGCGTTGGCTTTCTAGAGTTGTGTAGTGTCCCGTTGTGCTTCTTGGAAGCATCCACCCTACATCTAGGGTCGTGGACATTAGCAGGCTCTAGGGTTTGTCTTTCGGGGTGATTCTCGGGACAGTGGCTACTAGTTTCCGAAAGGAAAATTTGAAGCTCCCATTCACCCCGCCTCTGGTCGCTTTCTGATTGCTTCTCGGTCCTTCAATTGGTATCGGAGCGGGTTAAGGATCTTCCACCTTAGCTGGTTTCAGATCCACAGAAGGCGACATGGATCGCGGCGTGGGCAAACCGCCGTTTTTCGATGGGACGAACTATGCGTATTGGAAGATACGCATGTCGGCCTATCTGCAGAGTTTGGGCGCTTCCATCTGGGATATTTGCAACTCTGCCGATTACGGTTGTCTTGGCTGCTCGTGTGACTCAGCATCAGATCGATGAGCACGATGCCAATAGCCGAGCACGTAATGCTCTTTTCTCATGTTTGAGCATGAGTGAGTTTGATCGTGTTTCTCACCTCGCTACGGCTCGGGAGATTTGGGCCACCCTCATGCGTTTCCATGAGGGAACCTCTCAAGTCAAAACCCACTCTACGAGTCGTTCAGCGAGAGTATGAGAACTTCCGACATATGACTGGCGAGAGCATAGAGAGTTTATTCGCTCGCTTTCAGGTGATTGTCAACAGGATGAGGGCTAACAAAGAGCTGTTGCCTTTCGACGATCATGAGAGGGCCCTCAAGCTTTTACATACCCATGATCGGTCGGTGTGGGATTCCAAAGTTCACGCGATCATCGAATCACCTAACTATGAGACCCTCACGTGCGATGAGCTCTTCAGTAAGCTCAAGTCTAGTGAGATTGATGCCACGGCGAGGGCTTCTTATGAAAATCCTTCTAGCCCGTCGATGGCATTGCTTTCTGGCTCTTCTGCTAACCCCTCTGGAGGCTTTGCTTTGCATTCTCTTCTTTCTGTCATAGAGGAGCAGTTGGAGTCTCTGGGAGACGACAAGTTGGTTTTGCTTGCCAACCGGTTCTCGCGGTTTCACAACAACCGCATGAACCGTTGCCGCGGAGGAGGACGCTCGGGATGCTACGAGTGCGGCGACCCCGACCACTTCATCGCCAACTGTCCCAAGAAGAACAAGCATTCTGGGAAGGGTGATCATGGGCACAAGTATGACTCCAGCAAGTGCAAGGAGAACTACGTCCACGCGAGGCACAAGCGGAAGGGCGGCTTCAACAAGGAGTACATCAAGACCAAGTACTTGGAGAAGGCCCAAGCTGAGCAGCGTGCGTTCTTCGCCACGCTCAGCGACGTCGATGACTCGGACGACGACTCTGCTTCCTCAAGCGACGACGAGTCTGAGAAGAAGAAGAGGATCGAGGACAAGCTCAACGGCCTCTGCTTCTTCGCCGACGACGATGGCTTCTGCACCATGGCCCTTGGTGATGAGGTCGGAGGCGACACTCCTCGGAACAACGACGACGACGACGACACCTCCCAGGTATCTCTGACCCACGATGAGCTTTCTGATTGCTTCTCGGTCCTTCAACATGCAACCGACCTCCAAACCGCCTTGGACAACCACCTGGATGCCGTTGAAGCCAAGGCGGTGCATCCAACGGTGAGGGAGGTGGCGGCCGCCATCTAGGGCTAGCGCCCGCCACTAGGGTTAGCCCTAGGTCGGCTGCATGCCCCCTATAAGTACACCCCCTCACTCATTTGGGCTATAAATACCCCCCTGGAGGCACCTCTTCATTCACAACACAACACCACAACACCAAGTGCCATCCAAGCAAAGCAAGAGAAGCAAGTGAGAGTTAGGTTAGAAGCTTAGAGAGCTTAGGCAAGTAGTTAGCTAGTAGAGCAAGGCATCTTCGCCCTAGCGGTAGCGCTGCTCAAGGGTTAGCTCAAGAGTAGAGGCGTGCGAGTGATCGGCTCTGGAGCTGGGAAGAGTCTTCCTTCATCTCCAGTTTAGGTTTTGCTCTTGTTACTCAAGCATTTACTATATTCTAGTTCATCATTTCAAGTATTACTTTGTTATACTTATCAGTATTGAGTGGTATACTTGATTGATTGCTTGAGTGCCTAGCTATCCTACAGATCAATTCACTTAGCCATAGTAGTTAATCTCTAGTGAGCTTAGTGTTTGATCTTTGCCAATAGGTTGCTTAGTTAGTTTAGTGTTTATCTTATTAAGTCAAATGTTTGCTCTGACGTCCGCAAGGGTGTCTCTATTCAAAGCTAGGGTAGAGATAGTTAGAATATAGTTAAGCGTGGTGCTTAGTTATAGACTTACCTTCAGATACGGCTGGACCCCCGGATAGCTGTGGTAGCAAGCAGGTGGTGACAGCCCTGTGCGCCTTGAATTCCACCACGTAGTTGGCCCAGTTTAACAGTAAGGCTCGTTGTGCTAGCGTTCAACCTAAGTAAGTGGTAAAGGCTAGTACGCCTCGATACTTGACAAGACAGGAATAAAACTATACTTAACTTAGTGCTTTATTGTCTTTGCCTGCCTTGCTTCGAAACTATCTCGCTTCATACTTATCTTGCTTTGTAGTTATCTATGATTAGTTATTAGTTATTAGTTAGTTATCCTTAGTTATCATATTTCCCTTCAACTATCTATTTATCTAGTTATCCACCTTACCTTAGCCATCCATTTCATCCTTAAATCCACCCATATATTCTTTCTAGCCTTTCATCTTCTCTTCTCCCCTTTTCTTTCTCTTTTCTTCGACTCTCATCCCCTCCTTGACTCAACTCATACACTACCCTAGCCTTCCCTTGGGATCAAATATAATCGACACCTGGTACTCCCAGGCGAAGTGCTACTACGACAGTTCTGTGCGCTTGCAGAATCTCCTCCTGGTAGATTGCATTCTCGCTAGCTAGCTCCTACTAGTGTCGGGACTGACAACCCCGCTTGGCATCAGTAGATAGCTACTTTAGTTACCCTATCCTAGGTGTAGCTAAGAACTACCAACACCGATCATCTGTTGAGGCGGGTGTTGGCGTTGAATGTGTCGTGGCGCCTCCCGAGCTGATGTAGCCTCCCCCTCAACAGCAGCTGGTGCCTCCTTGGGTACAAAAGGTACCGCTCGAGGTGGCGGATCCCACGGCCCCCAAGTCGAAGAAGAGGGATCGGGGCCGTGAGTCGTAGTAGAAGCCGCTCCTTGCGGCACAGCAGGTGGAGGTGATGCTGGGTCACCCATGCCTTCAGCATCCTCGTCCTCATCATCAAAAAGAGGTTCACCGACCTCATGATCACCTGCACGCTCAAAATGAGAAGAAGGACAAACCATGGTCTGGTCGAAGGTGACACCGGATGTCTCCATGACTCGGTTAGTATCAAGGTTAAGTACACGATATGCTCGAGTGTGAGTGCCATAACCCAAAAATACACCGTCAGAAGAACGAGACTCAAACTTGTCCAAGTTGCCTTTCTTGAGTATAAAACAGTGGCAACAGAAAACTCTAAAATAACTCACTTTGGGCTGTTTTCCAAAACGCAACTCATAAGAGGTCTTTTTCAAGAAGGCTCGAAGAAAAATGCGATTGGAAATGTAGCATGCAGTGCTCATAGCCTCGGCCCAATATCGCCTAGGAGTCTTATGCTCATCGAGCATCGTCCTGGCCATCTCAACAAGGGTCCGATTCTTCCTCTCTACAACACCATTCTGTGGCAGTGTGTAGGGGGAAGAAAACTAATGCTCTAAACCCAAGGATCCACAAAACTTCTCAAAATCTGAGTTTTTGAACTCGGAACCATTATCACTACGGATAGCTCGCATTGAGTCCAAAGGGAACTCATTCTGAAGACGCAAAATCAGATTGCGAGCAAAAGAGAAAGTCTCAGTTTTCTCAGCTAAAAAGAAAACCCAAGAATATCTCGAAAAGTCATCCACAACAACAAGCACATACCACTTTCCCCCAACCGAGCTCACCCGAGCCGGACCAACAAGGTCCATGTGCAAAAGGTCTCCAGGGCGCTTAGTCATGACCTGAGTCACTAGATGGTGGGGAGTGGCAACCATCTTCCCATGTCTACAAGAATGGCAAACAAGATCCTTCTCCATGCACAACTTGGGCAATCCTCGGATTAGGCCAAGTGAACTAAGCCTTGCAAGCAAGTCGAAGCTCAAATGTCCTAGTCTCCTATGCCACTTCCAAAGATCAGAGGAGGAAGGTCCAGCCAAAAGACAACGAGGAATTCCAAACGACTCTGAGAAATTCGCACAAAAGACTTTCCCAAAGGGCGAAATCACACAAACAAGATTGCCCTGAGGATCCAAAATACGACTAAGATTCGGCTTAAAACGAATCTCATAGTCATCATCGAAAAGTTGCGAAACAGAAAGAAGGTTAAAATGCAAGTTAGAAACAAGAGCAACATCGTGCAACACAAAGTGCTCATTAACTCGCACCGACCCACGAGACAACACTTTACCTTTGCTATTGTCGCCGAAGGTGATAAATTCCTTTCCGGCGACCGGACTAAGACTGGAGAACCACTTGGCGTTTCCGGTCATGTGCCTCGAACACCCAGAATCCACCAACCAAACATTCTCCAATCGTTTTACCTACATCAATAAAAAAACATAGGGTGAGCATACGGACCAACACTGGGGTTAGTGAAGTAGGAAGAATACCAGTGTTGGGCCGGCTGCTCAAAAGAACGGTTAGCAGAAAAACCATTCCTAGCATGCCTACGGGGAAAGCGATCACCACGCACAGGAAAACGTGGTCCGCTAAGGAAAGAGCGTCCATCGCGATACTCAAAACGCAGTGGAGGGTAACGCTCAACAAAGCCACCGCCACGGGGTCCATAGCCCACAACTGCAGGCTCCCGCCGGGCACGTTCTCTACGCGGCCTAGGCCTAGGAACTTGAGGTTTTGGACCTCTATGCCTAGCAGCACGCCTCTGAACATTTGGCACATGTACATCATGGAAAGGATGGTACATATCCGTGTTGTTCATCTCCTTTCCACGGCGCACCTTTATCTTGCGCCGAAAGCAAAACTCACTCAAGTGTCCATCTCTCCCACAGTGCTCACAATGGTACCTCACCGCTCTCATAGGGGGTGTGGTACTCACGGTAGTGAGTGTGGATCACTTTGCCCTTCTGTGGCATCAGCTCCTCTTGGATGGGTGGCATGGTGTTTAGATTGTTCTTGAGGTGGTTTGGTTTTGGAGCCCATGATTGTTTTCTTGAGTGGAGCTCTCGGAGGTTCCACAAATACACCATCCTTGGTGTTAGGCTTAGAGGCTCTTGGGTGGGATCTTGGTAAGCTTGGGAGTAGTGATGGGGTGGGCTTCTCACATGGGTTCAGACCACTCGACTCTCCAATCTTTCCAAAAGATGAAGCGCACTGAAACACCCTGAGCAAAGCCTACACCTGGACCTCCAGCAGCACGCTTGAATTGGGAGATCATATCCCAAGCTACGGCTCACCACTAGACACCATGACAAGATGGTCCGCATGGTATGTGTTTCCTCCTCGGTTGCATTTATCATGCTCACGTTTACAATCTCCATCTCCAAACCCTCCACACAGAACGCACCTAGTCACACACGTGCTATCCGAGCTGGCTTTCTCAAGAGACACAATCTTGGCATTCTTCTCTGCCAACTCGGATTGCAAGCCCGCACAGGACTTGCACACACCCAACAGTGAGGATCTAGCGTTAAGCTCATCCACCTCTCCCACCAACACAGCATACTTACTTCTCAAAGTGAGAAGATCAGTCTTGTGTGTGGAGCACATCTCACACTCCTCCTCGGTGACAACAACGGCGGACATGATAGATTCAAGTTCCTTCACCGTATCCTCCCACTTCTGCCTAAACTCCTTCTTCTCTCTAGCAGCGCGCCTAAGCAGCTTGTCTTGACTAAGGAGAGTGGCAGTAAGTTTTCGGACCCTCAGCAGAAAGCTCATCGGAGGTCTGAATGACCTGGGATACCGCGGTGTCGTCGTCATCGTCGTTCGAGAATGTCCTCCAGCTCACCGTCGACCTCCTTGCCGAGGGCCATGGTGCAGAAACCCTCGTTGTCGGCGAAGAAGTAGGAGGCCGTTCAGTTGTCCTCGATCCTCTTCTTCTTTTCGGATGGACTCGTCGTCGCTTGAGGGAAGCGGAGTCGTCATCCGAGTCGTCGACGTCGCTGAGCGTGGCGAAGAAAGCACGCTGCTCAGCCTGGGCCTTCTCCAAGTACTTTGTCTTGATGTACTCCTTGTTGAAGCCGCCCTTCCGCTTGTCCTTCGCGGGGATGTACTTCTCCTTGCGCTTGCCGGAGTCATACTTGTGACCATGATCCGCCTTGCCGAAGGTCTGCTTGTTCTTCAAGCAATTGGCGATGAAGTGGTTGGGGTCGCCGCACTCGAAACATCCCGAGCGTCCTCCTCCGCGGTGACGATTCATGCAGTTGTTGTGGAAACACGAGAACCGGTTGGCGAGCAAAGCCAAACTCATCATCCCCCCTGAACTCCAGCTGATCCTCTGTGACAGAAAGAAGAAGAGGAAAGTGCAAAGCCTCCAGAGGGGTTAGCAGAAGAGCCAGAAACCAAAGCCATAGTCGGGCCAGAAGGATTTTCATAAGAAGCCCTCGACATGGCATCAATCTCACTAGACTTGAGCTTACTAAAGAGCTCGTCGCATGTGAGGGTCTCATAGTTAGACAATTCGATGATCGCCTGGACCTTTGAGTCCCACACTGACCGATCGAGAGTATGCAAAAGCTTCAAAGCTCTCTCATGATCGTCGAAAGGCAACAGCTCCTTGTTAGCCCTCATCTTGTTGACAATGACCTGAAAGCGAGTGAATAAACTTTCTATGCTCTCGCCAGGCATATGTCGAAAGTTCTCATACTCCCGCTTGTGCGACTCATAGAGGCGGGATTTGACCTGAGTGGTTCCCTCATGGAAGCGCATGAGGGTCGCCCAAATCTCGCGAGCCGTGGGGAGGTGAGAAACACGATCAAACAGGAGAACAAGGCGTTACGTGCCCGGCTATTGGCCTCGTGCTCATCGATCTGGAGCTGAGTGACACGAGCAGCCAAGACAACGTAATCGGCCTTGTTGCAAATCTCCCAAACAGAAGAGCCCATGCTCTGGAGATAGGCCGACATGCGTATCTTCCAATACGCATAGTTCGTCCCATCAAAGAACGGCGATTTGCCCACGCCGCGATCCATGTCACCTTCTGTGGATCTGGAACCGGCTAAGGTGGAAGATCCTTAACCTGCTCTGATACCAATTGAAGGACCGAGAAACAACCAGAAAGCGACCAAAGGGGGGGGTGAATGGGAGCTTCAAAATTTCCTTTCGGAAACTAGTAGCCACTGTCCCGAGAATCACCCCAAAAGACAAACCCTAGAGCTTGCAAGTGTCCACGACCCTAGAGAAAGGGTGGATGCTTCCAAGAAGCACAACGAGACACTATACAACTCTAGAAACCCAACACAAAAGCCGGAAATCAAAACCGACAACGGACGAACGAACCACAGACCAAACAACGCAAAACAGAAATGACCAGACTCTGCCTGCGTCTGGTCAGTGAGCACCGGACACGTCCGGTCTGGCAAAACCAGGTTTGGGACCTTACTGTTCCGGACCGGACTCACTATTGAGAGCGTCCGGTCAAACCTTGTCAGCATCCGATCAGAAGAATCAAGCAGTGAACAGTGTAAGGAGCGAGTCCGGTCACTTGCACGTTGAGAGTCTGGTCAAGACACGAAGAACACAGTGACTGAGTTTCAACGACCGGACTCACAGACCTAGCGTCCGGTCGTCCCGATGCAGGAGTCCGGTCACCCCGAAAGTTCACCGTTCATCCACAAATTCGATCCAAACTCTCCTAAAATGAAACCTCTAGGGTTCAAACTTGGAGAGGTGAATCACAAGGAGGATAGTGAGCTATCTCTGAGAGATCATGGCTCGAACCTATCTCCAAATCGATGAATTGAAGAAATTCGGGAGAAGGGAGAAAAACTTGACCCGAAACAAAAATCAACCGATCTACTAGCTCGTGAGGTTAGAGGAGAATTCCTTCGGTGGAAAGAAGCGCCTCATGATCTAGAACAACTTGGTTCAAATGGATTTGCAAGAGACACAACAAGTAGGGAGATCGATCAAAGGGAAAAACGTGGAGAAAAGCAATCCGCGAAGAACACGAACAAAACGCGAATCACAACCACGAATTTGCAACTGTGTGGCTACCACACGCTACAACAGTGAGATTACGGTCTCACATCCTCAAAATCTCCAGTACACAGAGGTATGGTTCTCTGCGGATCTCAATTCCTACAGCAGGGGATTGGGACAGCAGGAAAACCCTAGAAGCAAAGAGCAAGTGACTGAGATAGAATGGGAGGTGGGTGTCTCCCTCTACTTATCCTAATTCTAATTCCCACTCTACCCCTAACTAATTACAGAGCGAACCAGCTAAACCCTAAGGTTATTCTGGACCAACTCATGGTAGGTGGTGATCCGATGGCCACGCCCGCACAACTGGTAGGGTTGCCTCGACGCAACCTCACCGATTGCCTCCACGTGCCGCCACCGCTCTGCTCGTCCTTTTCCCGGACTTTGCCCCCGGTTTTGAGGCCCAAACCGGGAAACCAGCCTTCATGACCAACCCCCGGTTTTGAGGCCCAAACCGGGAAACCAGCCGTCCATCGCCTGAGTCTTGTGGCCCAAACTCAGAAACCCGCAGCACCCAGGTTTTGAGGCCCAAACCTGGAAACCGTCCTCAGCTCGAGTTTTGTGGCCTAAACTCGAAAACCATCAGCGCCCAGGTTTTGAGGCCCAAACCTGGAAACCGTCCACTCGGTGGTTTTTCTGTGGCTCAACCACCAAACCGAGCCGTAGAGGGGATGCACCGCCCGTGCACCCCGTCCACCGACACGTGTCCCCAGGTTCTCGACCCAAGCAACACTATGCCGGCAAGTCTTCGCTCGTCGCTGTCCGAGGCTGTCAGCCACCACAGCTGATCCTCAGGCCTCCGGTCCCTCAGTCCAAGCCTCACGTCCTCCCTTCACCACTCTCGGTCCATTAGCACGGCACGTCTCTACTTGACCTTCACCTTGCCTTCGATCACTGTATCCGTGCTCGACACCTGCACAACACAAGCCAAAGAACATGCACATTATCCCAGTTGACAATCACTCATCACTCAGAGACTCGGCATACACCCATGTATCCGCACACCAAAAAAAACATAGTTGATTTTTTGGCAATGGATGCACCAGATGATCTCTGTTTGACCCAAAACTCATGTTTGGTGGGTTTTTGGCACTTTCATTTCTGAAGGAACGGTACCACCAAACCCGCGCGGGATGGTCATTTTTTCCATTGATGCACCCAAAAACTCAATGTTGAATTTTCATAACGGACACACTGAATTATCTCAGTTTGACACAAAACTCATGTTTGGTGGGTTTTTGTTTGTTTCATTTCCGAAGGAACGGTGCCATAAAACTCTCGCGGGATGCCGTTTTATCCACTGATGCACCGAAAAACTCGCACATGAATTTTTCACAACAGAAACACCTAATCATCTCAGTTTGTCCCAAAACTCATGTTTGGTGGGTTTTGGGCACTCTCATTTCAAAAGGAACGGTGCCGCAAAACTCGCGCGGAATGGTCGTTTTATCCACTGTGTTGGCGCAAAACGTGACACCTCGCGCCAAGCACACAGGAAGCCGAAAAAAGCTGGCTTCAATCGGGTGCCCGGAGTGTGTTGAATCCGGAGACGTGCCAGTCGGTTTGACCTGAAAACCAACAAGGTATAAAACTGTGAGAATACCAATGGAACATGCCGAGTGAGACCAGATAGTTCCATATGTATGGCTTTGAAAGCCAATCACGACGGCACACAGCTATAGAAGCTGTCTGTCAGAGCATGTTTATAAAGTCATTCGGCTAGTATGAGAACAGAGTATGTAAAGCATATTAACTGCCGAATGCGCATGTAAAGAAAGACATGCTTGAACAGATGAAAGGTATCATCAAAACATTGTAAACAGGTAACTTGCAAATATAAATCTATTCAAATAACACATGCATAGGTTAATCCAACTAGTCTGCCGCACGTCTAGCCTTCATAAACCCGTCAAGCATAGACTCAAGCGAAGCTAATCCACCGCATGATACCACTTGCCATAAGTCTACACTACTTCTTATAATTAGATTAATCCACCGCATGATACAATCTAATTATAACAAGCTAAAAGCATGCCTGTATTTGAACAGATCTATAAAAGCTCATTACTCGCGTAAACTTAACCAAGATCGGCAAACTAGCCGAGTTGGGGTCCATGAAGAAGGAACAAACAAGCAAGCACGATCGGGCCAATCTAAAACCTGCATCGCCGCACGATACCTAGTCTTATCAAAGTCTAATCGTAACCAACATGCATGAACCCGCAACATGTAACAATCTAGATTGGAAGTTGATTCGGCCATCATGATCTTATGATTAACGAAAACACAAGCAAGCTTGTAAAACAGGGCCGAACAAAGATCAATCTAGATTGGGCAAAAGAGTGTTATAAGAATTAAATAATAAAACATATAACACATGATAACTTAATGAATCTATCAGATCTGCCAAATCTAATAGAGCCGATAACTATTTTTACTCATGACTTAATCCGCCGCAAGATACAAGGCACAAGCAAAAACCTCCCGTCATAAGCTTAAATCCGCCGCACGATACTAAGCTTAACGAACGAGACTACTTGCATCATATCTAGATCCACCGCATGATACTAGACATGATAGCAGGGTTGCCAGGACTTACGGAGGTCGACGGATCAATGATTCCTCTCGAAGAACTCGACGACACGACTAAGGACTCGAAGATGGCACGGGGCCGGTTTTGTATTGATATGGTTGTGAACAGTTTTACAATGGTCGAGGGTTTATATTTATACTCTGGACGAAATATGAGTCCTAAACGATTACGACTTATACAACGAATTTTGGAAAGATACAAAAACTATTCTTATTCTTCTCAGCGTCCTCCATCATCACGTATTTTCTCGTGCAAGCCATCTTCACTTCCCGAATGGAGTCACCGTTTCTCAAAACAGCCAACTATATAGGCACTTGCCGAAATTCCGAAGACTAGCCGACCGCTCGGTCGTTTACCGAATGCTCCTCTTACTGTCGGCTGGGTCCTCTTGTCATCTTCTCGTGCGTGCGAAAATCTGGTGTTAACACATGCCCCCTCAATTTCGGGATAAAAGTCAATTTTATTTCAAAATTGCCTGCAAGCTTCTTCCCTCTCCTAGGTTTTCACTTCTCGGCACTGTAGCCGCCGCTCAAGAAATTCAAATCTCTGTGCAATCGATTTCACTTCGAACCATTGATGGCGACCCAAGACAAGATTCCAGAGGTAAACTTCACATACTCAGTAATCTCTTGCTAGCTTCTTCTTTCGGTTCACTTTCTCCCTCTATTCGCTATTTCTTGAAGGAATATAAGAACCAAATCCTGATTCCTTATGCTGCCAACCCCGACTCCTATCTCCTCGGTCCAATGGGAAATCTCGACCCAACGGAGATTATTGAGAAGGAAACCCAAAGAATTCCCTTCAAATCTGGAGCTACTTCACCGAATCACTGGCCGAACACCTTCAAGAACTGGCCTTTTCCCCCAATTGTTGGATGGCGAAATTGGTATCGGTGGATGTTTGAAAAAAGCAGCAGCCACTGGGAAAATCAAGACATTGGCCAATGTCTGGAGTTATCTTTATCAGAAACACCCAGAAACGACCCTCTCCTGATAGCAGCTTCCCATTTCTGGTCTAACGCCATCAATGCTTTCATCTTTGGCCATGGTATGATGACTATTACTTTAGTTGACGTCTTCATGATGACTGGTCTGAATGTAACATTTCCAGTATATCCTTACAAATACAAGAACAAAAGTAATCAGAGAGCTGTCAGCTCTGGATGTGGATGGGCTAAATACATTCAGACTTATATGGAGTCGTTCAATACTGTCTCTGACAAAGAACTGAAAGCTTTTATGAATATGTGGCTATGTAGATTCATCTTCTATGGAAAATCCAACGAACCCACTCTGAACCATATGGTGATGGCTGAAGATTTATCTGCAGGCACTCAAATCCCACTAGGCAAATACCTCTTGGGGTCTGTCTATCATATGATGCATCAGATCACTCTCCAGATGCACACGGGTAGAGAAATTTCTTGTGTGAATGGTCCCTGGTGGTTGGTCCAGATGTGGCTCCAACTATATATGCATCAGATAGTTTCTGTGAGCCTTCTCAACTTGAGTTTCCCTTCAATTAATTACGCTGAAGGCAAAACAGCAAGAGTCAAAGCCTGTCAGACTTATGGAGAAGCAGCATCATCTATCAGCATTGATATGGACATTGGTCATCTCTTCAAGCTATTCTTCAAAGGCTTTGGCAATGTACTTTGGCTTCCCTACAGAGAGAATGAAAATCTGACTCTTCCCTGCAAGTTTAACTACGAATCCGGCAGTGCAGACAAAACATCTATTGACATCTTCAACTCTTTCATCAAACCTTGTGTTCTGCCAGCCGAATTTCACCATGGAAGATTAGTGCAGTCCACCTACGAGTTCTATTATCCAAACATGGTGGCCAGACAATTAGGATGTGGTCAATTGCCCCCTAGACTCTTCTTCTCAACAGTAATAAGACCCAGAGAAGTAATTACGGAGGGGATAACGGCTAAAAAATCTTTGAATTAGGATGGGAGCTGCCAACATATGAACCATCTCCATTTGGGATAGTAGACATCACTCATCCTTTCTTCACTTCCTGGTGGGAAGAGTGGCACGCTCATCTCTTCAATGTGCCAGTTCGCCCCTTGTGTCAAAACTTGCAACCTGACTTTGCTTCTGACAGTGAGGTAATTTCATTACACTTATCATTTTCCATTCTTGAATCCAATCTTTTTCTAACACTCGGCCATATATAGGATCCTGAGCCTACACCTCTTGTCAGAGTGATCCAGTATTACCTAGCTGGACCCAAACCTGCTCTCGGTTTCAACACTCCATGCTTGAACACCTTCATGAAGATCCCTGCAACTTCAACCATTGTGCCTCCAGGAGGAGAGAGCAAAAGAAAGGCACTTGAGAATGCCATTTTGTCCAGGAAACCAAGGACCAAAAGGACTAAACTATCTCCCAAGGTATGAATCTCCCATTTTGTGCTAAGCAACTTTATTTGGCAATAAATCTGATCAAATCTATGTTGCATCACTCGTTGCAGCCACAAGTCAAAGTCTTGAAATCAGGTAGTACTTCAGCAACTGCCAAACTATCTCCTGAAGCTTCTACAAAAAAGATCCAAGATGAAACTGAAGATCCAAAGACTCCTAAAGGTTCAAAAAATAAAGAGGCCAACGAAACCATAGGTAACACGTTCGGCTATCCTTCCCTCTGTTGCCACATGCTTATGCCACTACTTGAAACAGATGAAATTTTAAAAGAACTGGAAGTAGAGCCATCTCCTGATCATACTCCAAGCCCACCTCCTCCGAACACTCAACAAAGTCCTCGAGCAAGCCAAGGCGCAGCGTCCTCTGATGATCAATCAGCTCAGCAGGCAAAGTTCTGTCCCTGAATTACATCGCTTTCACCAAATACACTTAGTCAGTTAACGCTTTTCTCTTTCCTCAGAAAAATACTAAAGAGCCGACCGCGAGTTATTCTTTCCCTGCTGAAGATTATATCATTGAGAAAGGTGAAGAAAATACTTCCCAACATACTTTATCAACAGAAAACTAGGCTCGGCTGAGGGAAGTAATTACTCTGCTAAACAAGGACGTCGTCAATCTGGTTCAAGATGCAGATCAGATAAGAGATATTCTTGAGCTTATTGATGAAGATATTCCTTCCGCTTTTCTGACCCACTTGGAATCTGCAGCTTGCCTCGATAACTTTTTTGGAATGGTAAGGAGAGCAACTAAAAACATATCATCCAAGGCTGCCTTGCAGAATGATAGATCTTCAAAGAAGCTAGAACTTAAAGATTTGCATTCCAATATTCAAATCGCAAAAAATTCCCTGGCAACTTTGGAATCTGAACTGAAAGTCATGGAGGAAGACAAGAGCAAGTTAGAAGCCCAGTTAGCCAATCTGAATACTAAAATCCAATCTCACAGGGCTCATATGGCTGATCTACCGAAGGACATAGAAGCAGCCTCGTTGAAGATAACTTCGGCTCTCAAAAAAGATCAACAAATCAAAGCTAAATTATCCAAAATCCAAAAATCTGAAGATGAAGATCAAAAAGTGCTTGATACTGTTAGCCGAATCAGAGCCGAGGCCATAAAGACAATCAATCAACTTTTGAATGAGTAGACATTGATCTTGTAACAAACCAACCATAGCATACTTTGTCTTTGTAAAACTATTTTGATACTTTTATGCTTCCATTCGTCTGAGAATGCAATCGGCCCCTCCCCCTTAATTTTCCTGTGATAAGATATAGCCGATTGTCTTCATTTTCTGATAGCCGAATGAACTTTTTTCAAAGAACTTAAGAAAATAACCGAGTGGCGTTGGACTTAGCTGAGCCTGGCCTAGTAAAAACAGCCCAGCCGAAAGGAAAACCCTACTCTGTCGCTTGGCATTCTTACTCCATTACTCCGTAGACTTCACCATGACTCTTTTCCCGGCTTATAAATAAACCCTCTCTACAACCTCGATTAGCACTTGCAGTTGCGCATTTTTGCCTCCGTCTCTTCACTTCCTCTTATCGGCTCAACCCAGAAGAAAACCCTAGTCCTGCAGCAATGGCAAACAGCGACGACCGCGGCAAGCGACCTGCTGAAGGAGAAGCGGAGGGCAGCCGAGTACCGCAACGCCGGCGCCATGGGTAAGAATCGGTCATCCTGCCCCCTTGCAATCTCTATTTCCCTGTTCATCCATTGTTTTGATTTCGATTCTCTTCTTACTTTCTAGGATAAGATTTATCTCCAGCAGCCAAGGCCATCTTCTCCCCCAACCCGGAACTCCATCATCCGGATCTTCCAGCTCCTCCACCTCCTCGGATTCTTCCTCGGATTCCTTCTACTCTGACTGGTGGAGCCATCGCGATGCCTGCCGTTTCAAGGAGGAAAGAGACAAGGCCCGAGAGGAGCTGAGCGAAATCTCCAAGCAGTACAGCATTGTCCAGCTCGACTGGGAGGATCAGCGGAAACAACTCTGCGATCCAATATTAGGTCCGTGAAATCTTCGCACGATTCCCCCTTTTCTAATCGGACTCGTTCGCATGATATATTCTCTTTTCTGTCCAGCATTATTTGCAGAGGTCGAGCACCTGAAGATCGCGGGAACCAGGGTGGCCGACAAGGTGAATGCCCAGGGGGAAACCGTGGAGGCGCGCCTTGATGATGCGGACGGCCGTGTCGATCAAGTTGCCATTCACGGCGTACACCATGGTGTTGCCTTGGGGCTGGCGGCGATGTCCACCCAGACGCGCGAGGACTTCTCCGCCATGCCGACTAGCTTCCATGGTGGGGATCTTCCAGAGGATGTCGAAGATCTTCTGGAAAGTTATGAAGATCATGCGACCGTGCTTGCTCAGGCTTCTGATGCTCAATCTGTCTTGAATAGGTTGTTTGATGAGTAGTTTGTACATAGGGATGCCTATAAATAAACTGCTCTCTCTTGCAAAACATCTGTTTCTGTGAAGTACTCGTCTGCAGTTTCCTGAATTACCGAAAGCAAAACCCTCGCATGACATCATCTTTATTTGGTTAGACTAACATTTTTGCTCTAAAGGCGACACATGTCATGTCGGCTATTCAAACATTTTCTGCTAAAGGCGATGCTTCTCATCGGCTAACTCATTGCATATGATTTTTATGTACCGACCTCCATGCTGGGATGAAACTTCTTAAGAAATCTCCCATTAATAGCTCTAGAAAACTCTTCCCCTAGCAAGGTCTTCAAAATATATGCGTTGCCAGGCACATGTCTTACTATCCGAAAAGGACCTTCCCAATTTGGAGGCCATTTACCGAATGCTTTGTCTTTCGTTCCGATTGGCAATACAACCTTCCAAACTAAATCCCCTTCTCCAAAGTGTTTTTCCTTGACCTTTTTATTGTAATACCTGGCAACACGCAATTTGTTCTTCTCTATATTCTCCAATGCCTTAAGACGAATTAGGTGCAGATCTTCTAGTTCGTCCATCATTAAACTCTCATAATCTTCTTTCTTTAATTCATTCTGCAATGTAACTCGTCTTGAACTCGATTGTAACTCCCAAGGCAACACAACACAATGTCCATAAACCAACTCGTAGGGAGATACTTGAGTAGACCCATGACATGCCATTCGGTAAGCCCATAATGCTTCACTTAAAACCGAATGCCATTTTTTTGGCTTCTCATCAATCTTCTTCTGGATAATCTTAATCATAATCTTATTTGATGCCTCGGCTTGACCACTGGCTTGCGCATAATAAGGAGAAGAATTACACAGCTTGACCCCCATTTCTTCAACAAAATCACAAAATTCGGATGATGTAAACTGGGTCCCTTGATCCGTAGTTATAGTTTGAGGGATCCCGAATCTGTGAACTATATGCTCCTTGACAAAATTGATCATGTTCTCTGACGTAACATTCTTCAAAGGTACAACCTCAACCCATTTGGTAAAGTAATCTATAGCCAATAGTATGAATTTGTGTCCTTTACTAGAAGGAGGGTGAATTTGACCAATCAAATCTATAGCCCATCCTCTAAACGGCCACGACTTGATAATTGGATTCATAGCTGATGCTGGAACTCTTTGAACATTCCCGAATCTTTGACAATCTTGACATCCTTTATAATATTCAAAACAGTCTTTGAGCATAGTCGGCCAAAATAACCGGTCCTTCTCATTATCCACTTCATTCGGTAGGCCGATTGATGTGCGCCACATAACCCTTCATGTACTTCATACATGAGTTTCTTGGCTTCTTCTTGACTTAGACATTTCAAGAGCACCCCATCTATGGATTAATAGTACAACTGACCGTCAAGAAGTGTAAACTTAATGGCTTTATACCTGAGCTTCCGAGAAACCTTTTGTGATGGATTTCTCAAGTAATCGGTAATTTCTCTTCTCCAATCATCAACCTTATAACCTTCATCCAAAGCAAGAACTTCTTGATCTTCCCGATATCCTGAAGCAACTTGAGCTAATTTATTTGCCTCTTCATTATGCCCCCTAGGGATATGATGTAAAGTTGCTATCTGGAAACATTTCAAAAGCTCCTGACATTCTTCATAATATTCTCTCAATATGTCATTTTTACATTCATATTGACCAACCAACTGGTTGATGACTAACTCAGAATCCCCAAAGATTTCGACAGCAATAGCTTTTATTTCCACAAGAAGCCGAAGTCCTCTGAGTAAGGCTTCATATTCTGCTTGGTTGTTGGTAACATAAAACTCAATGGGGATAGCATACTTGAAAGTTAATCCTCGTGGAGAAATCAAGAAAATACCAACACCACCACCTTTGATGCAAGATGAGCCATCGAAAAACAATGTCCAAGGTGCAATATTTATTATATTAGCGGAAGGATCACGATGATGAGTAACGAAATCGGCAATAACTTGACCTTTCACTGCCTTTGCCGATTCGTATCTTAAATCAAACTCTGACAATGCTAAAATCCACTTGTCGATTCTTCCGTTTAGAATAGGCATTGACAGCATATGTTTTATTACGTCAAATTTAGAAATTATTATGCATTCGGCATTTAACAAGTAATGCCTAAACTTGGTGCATGAGTAATACACACATAAACAAAGCTTCTCCGTAGCCGAATACCTCGTCTCTGGGTCTAACAATTTTTGGCAAAGGTAGGCTATTACTCTTTCTTTCCCTTTAAATTATTGCATAAGAGTCGATCCTATTGTCAGTCCATTGTTGACACTTCTTAGTGTCGCTACTAAGAATAGAGTTTGAATCTATCCCCAGCAACGGTGCTAGAAATGTTTGTTGGTATTTCTTATGTCTATTGGATAATTCCGCAAGCGCACAGAACATACCGTTGTAGCATTTCACCCAGGAGTATTCCAGGGTATCGTATTTATCCACAGGGAAGCAATGGTTAAAGAATGTGATAACTAACTATCATGTATCCACTAACTAATATACCAACTAAACCAGAGTGGGGGTAAGTGATATATATGATAAGAGCAGTGACACACAGGAGAGGTCCCAAAGATAAAAGAGTAGTCTAGCGAGCGAGGAGAACAATGAGCGAGCCTAAGGTTTCCAGAGATCTATCTCTACTTGCAAGGTTCTAACTTAGCAAGACATGTTATATCAAGCAAGATCAATGTTCATACACAATCGCACTTTGGGTCACTAAGCCACTTAGCAACAGAAAGGGATGAGAAGGATGCTAAGCCGCCTAGCACAAGAAGACCTACGTTTTAATAACTTGCCCGCACGTGGTGGAATCAAAGCCTAGATAGGTCTGTCACCCCTACTAGGTACCACAAACAAACCATGGATTAAGCCGTAGACACAGGCAAGCGTATAGTCTAGACACCACGTCTACACTACATCTCACTACTCTAATCCGACATCCGGTGGAACTGATTAGAGCACCGGGTTAAGGGCGGTGAACCAGCGCAAAGGTATACTACCATTATCTCGCTATCACATAACTATGAAAATGCTAACAACCACTACAACGTAACTAGTCATGTTGCAATAAAGTAAAGTACTAAGGCAAAGTAGAGAATATAACTATATCAAATAACTCAAGTCTTACAAGGAAAGAAAGGAATACAAGAACCATACCAGACCTCCCGGAAGACTAGAGATGAAGACCAGAGACTCACTCTAACTCCAAGCACTACTACTAGTACTACATCTTGAGAGAGAGTGGAGAGCTCCTCCTTGTGGTGTGTTGAATGAGAGGGTGAAGGCCTCTATTTATAGTGGAGGTGGAGTAGGGGCTACTCCGGTGCCACGTCAGCGATCCGCGTGATCCTCCTCTCTTCACCCTTGGATCCACCGCCATGACAACCGACTTGGATGAGGGTCACCATGGGGTCGGCCAACCCCTATCCCTGACATGTGGGCCCGGGGTACATCTTCTAGAAAGTGCTGATGTCACCCTGATGAATAGTTCTGCTGGGTCCCACCAAGGGGGGGTCGGCCGACCCCCCTATGACAGGGCTGGCCCACCTTCTTCTCTCCCTTGGTGACCCCACATGTCATGGAGCAAGTCTTGTGAAGTTGGTTGCATTTGGTTTTCGGTGTGGACCCATGAATCCATGGGCTTCTCATCTTGCACCATTGAGCAAAAGCACATGCTTGATCCAATGGTTGATATTGGCTTGAACATGCTTCTCTTGGATCATGCCATGTCACCATGGCCGAGGTGGCCCAATGGTGGGGTCGGCCGACCCCCTTGGTGGGCCCACCTGGCCTCATTTTGTTCATTTTACCATCTCCTACAGGTTCACAAGCTAAGAGTACAAGTGGAACTTATTAGTGATAAATATGCTCATGATATGCTATTCTTCCTTGAAACCGAGGCCTGTTGACGGTATTTTGATAAGGTAAAACATGCTATAACTTCCGTCAACAAGATCCCCCAAGCTTAACCTTTGCTCGTCCCAAGCAAATAATCAAACTTGGCCTCGGTGGATCAGTATTGTTGCTATGCATCACATTTCAAGAGTACCATGTGCACAACAAAGTTCTTCTCTTTGAATGGAAAAATTAGCTATGTAAATCACCCATATTACCTTAGTACTCTATGGGGCTTATGGCTTTTCCTTTGTCTTAGGTGGTTGAAACATAGAACAGTTTGACTTGAGCACTAACTTTCTTGTTTTTAGCAAGTTTCATACCGGAGGTTTTGCAATATTTTTCAAAAGAAAGACTTAATGTTCCGATAAGCCATTCATCCACGTACAATTTGAAAGGCTTACCAAACTGAGGAGGTATTAATACTGGTGGCGCTTTCATATACTCTTTAATTTCATCAAAAGCTTTCTGTTGTACGGCACCCCATACGAATTTTTGATCTTTCTTGAGTTTTAGCAATGGGGAAAAAGGCAAAACTCTTTCTGATAAGCCAGATATGAACCTCCTTACAAAATTGATCTTGCCAAGCAACGATTGCAACTCTGTGAGGTTGGTTGGAGGGACGACTTTGTCTATTGCCTCCATGCTTTTCTTTCTGACTTCAATTCCTCCTCTATGGATCAGAAACCCCAAAAACTCTCCTGCCGAAACTCCAAAAGCGCATTTGTTTGGATTCATTCTTAAACCATGCTTCCTTGTGTACTCCAGAGTCCTCCTCAAATCAGTTAATTGTCCTACATGATTTCTGGACTTCACGACTACATCATCAATATAAATTTCTACAATTTTACCGATCAACTCATGGAAGATGTAATTCATAGCTCTTTGATAAGTTGCACCGGCATTCTTCAAACCAAACGTTATAACAACCCATTCAAATAGGCCAATATGACCAGGACATCTAAAAACTATCTTTGAAATGTCTTCTATTGCCATAAAGATCTGGTTGTATCCAGCGTTACCGTCCATAAAGCTGATGACCTCGTAACCAGTTGCTGCGTCAACAAGCAATTCGGCAACCGGCATCGGGTAACTATCCATTGGAGTAGTTTTATTGAGATCTCTAATATCAATGCAGACCCTCATCTTTCCATTCTTGTTATACACTGGAACTATACTCAAAATCCAATCTGCATATCTACATGGCCGAATGAAATCCGCTTTCAATAATCTCTCAATTTCCTTTTTCACATCGGCTAGTACTTCTTCTTTAAAAATCTTCCGAGGAGATTGCTTATAAGGACGATACCCAGGTTTGATCGGTAGTCGATGTTCAACAATGGAGCGATCTAATCTAGGCATCTCTGTGTAATCCCATGGAAAACGATCTTTGAACTCCTTTAAAAGACTTATTAATTTCAATCTATATTCTGGATCCAAATTGGTGCTGACATATATCGGTCTCGCTTCAGGTTCATTACCGATATTTACTTCTTCTAACTTATCAGCCGACATGAAGCCTTGTCCCAATTTTCCTTCGTTTCCATCAATTGGGTTATCCATCCAAGAATTGCTTTGAGAATCAATCACTTGGATGAACTTTTCGATCCCACTGGGCATGCCAAAAAGTGTGTTGGCGCAAAACGTGACACCTCGCGCCAAGCACACAGCAAGCCGAAAAAAGCTTGCTTCAATCGGGTGCCCGGAGTGTGTTGAATTCGGAGACGTGCCAGTCGGTTTGACCTAAAAACCAACAAGGGATAAAACTGTGAGAATACCAATGGAACATGCCGGGTGAGACCAGACAGTTCCATATGTACGGCTTTGAAAGCCAATCACGACGGCACACAGCTATAGAAGCTGTCTGTCAGAGCATGTTTATAAAGTCATTCGGCTAGTATGAGAACAGAGTATGTAAAGCATATTAACTGCCAAATGCGCATGTAAAGAAAGACATGCTTGAACAGATGAAAGGTATCATCAAAACATTGTAAACAGGTAACTTGCAAATATAAATCTATTCAAATAACACATGCATAGGTTAATCCAACTAGTCTGCCGCACGTCTAGCCTTCATAAACCTGTCAAACATAGACTCAAGCGAAGCTAATCCACCGCATGATACCACTTGCCATAAGTCTACACTACTTCTTATAATTAGATTAATCCACCGCATGATACAATCTAATTATAACAAGCTAAAAGCATGCATGTATTTGAACAGATCTATAAAAGCTCATTACTCGCGTAAACTTAACCAACATCGGCAAACTAGCCGAGTTGGGGTCCATAAAGAAGGAACAAACAAGCAAGCACGATCGGGCCAATCTAAAACCTGCATCTGCCGCACGATACCTAGTCTTATCAAAGTCTAATCGTAACCAACATGCATGAACCCACAACATGTAACATTCTAGATTGGAAGTTGATTCAGCCATCATGATCTTATGATTAACGAAAACACAAGCAAGCTTGTAAAACAGGGCCGAACAAAGATCAATCTAGATTAGGCAAAAGAGTGTTATAAGAATTAAATAATAAAACATATAACACATGATAACTTAATGAATCTATCAGAACTGCCAAATCTAATAGAGCCGATAACTATTTTTACTCATGACTTAATCCGCCGCAAGATACAAGGCACAAGCAAAAACCTCCCGTCATAAGCTTAAATCTGCCGCACGATACTAAGCTTAACGAACGAGACTACTTGCATCATATCTAAATCCACCGCATGATAATAGACATGATAGCAAGGTTGCCGGGACTTACGGAGGTCGACGGATCGATGATTCCTCTCGAAGAACTCGACGACACGACTAAGGACTCGAAGATGGCATGAGGCCGGTTTTGTATTGATATGGTTGTGAACAATTTTACAATGGTCGAGGATTTATATTTATACCCTGGACGAAACATGAGTCCTAAACGATTACGACTTATACAACGAATTTTGGAAAGATACAAAAACTATTCTTATTCTTCTCAGCGTCCTCCATCATCACGTATTTTCTCGTGCAAGCCATCTTCACTTCCCGAATGGAGTCACCGTTTCTCAAAACAGCCAACTATATAGGCACTTGCCGAAATTCCGAAGACTAGCCGACCGCTTGGTCGTTTACCGAATGCTCCTCTTCCTGCCGGCTGGGTCCTCTTGTCATCTTCTCGTGCGTGCGAAAATCTGGTGTTAACACATTGATGCACTCGAAAACTCACAGTTGAATTTTTCACAAAGGACGCAGCCAATCATGTCAGTTTGACCCAAAACTAATGTTTGGTGGGTTTTTGGCACTTTCATCTCCAAAGGAACGGTGCCACAAAACTCACGCGGGATGGCCATTTTATCCACTGATGCCCCAAAAAACTCGCAGTTGAATTTTTCACAATGGACACACCCAATCCTCTCAGTTTGTCCCAAAACTCATGATTGATTGGTTTTTGGCACTTTCATTTCCGAAGGAACGGTGCCACAAAACTCGCGCGGAATGACCGTTTTATCCACTGATGCACTGAAATACTCGCAGTTGAATTTTTCGCAATGGACGCACCCAATCATGTCAGTTTGACCCAAAACTCATGTTTGGTGGGTTTTGGGCACTTTCATTTCTGAAGGAACGGTGCCGCAAAACTCGTGCGGGATGGCCGATTTTTCCACTGATGCACCGAAAAACTTGTAGTTGAATTTTTCACAACGGACACACTGAATCATCCCAGTTTGACCCCAAACTCATGTTTCATGGGTTTTAGCACTTTCATTTCTGAATGAACGGTGCCGCAAAACTCGCGCGGGATGGTCATTTTATCCACTAATGCCCCGAAAAACTCATAGTTGATTTTTTCACAACGGACACACCTAATCCTCTCAGTTTGTCCCAAAACTCATGTTTGGTGGGTTTTTGGCACTTTCATTTTTCGAAGGAACAGTGCTGCAAAACTCACGCGGGATGGTCGTTTTTTCCACTGATGCAACGAAAAACTCACAGTTGATTTTTTCACAACGGACACACCGAATCATCTCAGTTTGACCCAAAACTCATGTTTGTGGGTTTGTGTATGTTCCATTTCCAAAGGAACGGTGCCGCAATACTCGCGCGGGATGGTGAATGGTCCAAATGGCTAGAGGGGGGGTGAGGAAGCATCACTATCCCATGTCACAACATAGGAACCATTCTTATTCTTTTCCTTCTTCTTCTCTTTCTTTTCCTTCCTTTCTTTCTTGTCCTTCTTGTTCTTCTTGTGATCATCATCTTCATCACTAGAATATGGGCAATCCACAATGAGATGATCCTTGCTCTTGCATCTAAAGCACTTTCTTGTTGAGCTCTTGGTTGCATCTCTTCTCTTTCTTGCTCCATAGCCCTTCTTCTTCATGAACTTGCCAAACCTCTTGACGAATAAGGCCATCTCTTCATCATCCATTTCACTAAAACTTGTGCTAGCTTGAGCATCGCTTTCCTCTTTCTTTGCTTTGCCCTTGCTCTTGGAGGATGAAGCCTTGAATGTCATGGTCTTCTTCTTCTTTTCTTCCTCTTGGGCTCCCCCATCCCGTTCCACATGGTATGTGTCTTGTGTGACCATATCACCTTGTTAACACCATATTTTTCGCACACACAAGGAGATGACAGATAGGCCAATGTGCGAGAGATGGGCGTATGATGCATTCGGCAAACAACCAAGCGGTCGGTTATTTCTCAGAGTTTCGGCAAGTGCCTGTGCGGTCGGCTATCTTGCAAGGCGGTGATTCTATTTGGGAAGCAAATGTGGCAAGTAAAGCCGACTTGCACCAGAAGACACGTGACGATGGAGGATGCCAAGAGAAAAATAGGAATAGGACTCGTCTTTTCCAAGTTTTATTGTGTAAATCGTAATCTTCCAGGACTCGTATTTTGCCCAGGGTATAAATATAAACCCTCGGCCATTGTAAAATTGTTTACAACCATATCAATACAAACTGGCCCCGTGCCACCTTCGAGTCCTTAGTCATGTCGTCGAGTTCTTCGAGAGGAATCATCGATCCGTCGACCTCCGTAAGTACCGGCAACCTTGTTATCATGTCTAGCATCATGCGGTGGATTTAGATATGATGCAAGTAGTCTTGTTTGTTTCCAAAGGTCGTGCGGCGGATCTTTGTTAATGATCAAGAAGTCTTTGCTTATGCTTTGCTTATGGGCAAATACCGTGTGGCAGGCGTTTATTCATATGTTTAGCAAAAGCGAGATAGTTATCAGCTCTTTTAGATTTGACAGATCTAATAGATTCATTAAGTTATCATGTGTTGCATGTTTTAATTAATTTTGTAACACTCTTTTGCCCAATCTAGATTGATCTTTGTTCGGCCTTGCTTTACATGTTTATTTATACTTTCAATAATTGTGGTTCTTCATTGCATGATTATGATGGACGAATTAATTTCTAATCTAGATTGTTACATGTTGTGGGTTCATGCATGTCAATCATGTTTAGGCTTAGATAAAACTAGGTATCGTGCGGCAGATGCAGGTTTTAGATTGGTTTGATCATGTTTGTTTGTATGTTCCTTCCTCATGGATCCCAACTCGGCTAGCTTGCTGAGCTTGGTTACACTTCAATTCATAATTTATCTTTATTCGTCCAAGCATGTCTTTTTCAAGTATGTGTGTTTGGCAACCAGCTGCTTACATATGTTTATGTTCAGAGTTAGCCGAATAACCCTTACACCTGTTGACAGACAACTTCTATCGTTGTGTGCCATTGTGATTGGCTTCAAGGCCATAAATATGGAACTGTCTGGTCTCACCCGGCATGTTCCAGTTTTATTCTCACAGTTTTATCCCTTGTTGGTTTTCAGGTCAAACCGACTGGCACGTCTCCGGATTTCAAACTGTCCGGACACCCAATTGAAGTCACGCTTTCTGGCTTGCTGTGTGTGAGGCGCAGTGCACCACATTTTGCGCCAACACACTTTTTGGCACGCCTGGTGGGACCTTTCATTCCAAGATGCCTGAGTTCGACAACACTCAAATCCTGGAAGTGACCATGGATGAGTTGCCACCAGACTTGAAAGATCTAGTACAACAAGCATGCGATGAGTTTCAGCGCAAATGCTTGATGTCCTTCTCTAAGAACAAGAGCAACAAGGTTTTCCAGAAGCAGTCACTCCCAAGGACTCTCCTTCCTCATCAATCTGATAGCACTGATGAGGAAGATATTCAAAAAATGTCCGATCTTATGTACAAGACTGTATCGGAGGCCATGACCAATCATCAATCAGCTTTCTTAAACACCTTTCATGCAGTCATGGTTGGTATTTTCGGCCCGACAGTAGATAAACGTTTTGAAGAGGCCACTGGCTCGGTGCAAGGACCACTGTTATTCCCCGTTCCCCAACATCAGAGGAAAGCTGCTGAAGATAGCGGAGTTGGTTCAAGCAAAGGTGGGATGGTCCTTCGTCAGGAGCAGCAACCTCCCATGACTCATGGCCAACCCGCATTCGGCACGACGGGAAACATCCCACAATCTGCCTTCAGAGTGTCTCTAGCAACAAATAGGTTGCAAAAGAACATGTATGGGGATGGATATCAGGAGTTCGTTGATTACAGTGCAATTAATGCTCTCCCGAATCCGGACGATAAAAATTCAGCAGGGGCTTTTCTTGGAGGTCAAACGCATGCGGCTCCAGATTCAAGTGTTGACCTCATCATGCATAGGATGGCCGACATGATGCAAAATCAATTCGGCCTGAAGCCAAAGAATCAGTCTTACACTTACAAGTCTCCTTACCCGGAGTGGTACAACCGAGTGGCACTTCCTCCAAGGGTGAAACCTCCTACTGATCTTACTAAGTTCTCAGGCCAAGATGATACCAGTACTGTTGAACACATCAGCTGTTACTTGATGCAACTTGGAGAAGCATCTGCAGATGAGGCTTGGAGAATTCGGTATTTCCCACTTTCATTAACAGGACCAGCTTTCTCATGGTTCGCATCTCTGCCAGCAAACTCTATTAATACATGGGCAGAGCTAGAACAGAAGTTCCACACATATTTCTTTACGGGCACCAATGAGAAGAAGTTGGTCGATCTCATGAGTCTAAGGATGAGAGCTAATGAGACACCACAAAAATATTTGCGCAGATTCAGGGAGACTAAAAATCTCTGCTATTCCCTGAATTTACCAGATGATCAATTGTCAGGGATAGCTATAGCTGGTATGTTGTCGAATATCAGGGAAAAGTTGTTCGGCATGGAATTTGATGATCTTGGGCAGTTATCGCAACGATTGGCAATGATGAATAGTCAGGCTCAGGGGTTTAGGAGAAATAACCAATTTCAGAAAGGTGATGTGACTAGCAAAATGTATCAGGTTTTCTTAGAAGAAGCAGCGGAGTATGATGACGAAGATGAAGTAGCTGCAGCCGAGTTAGTCTGGGTGAAAGAGCCGACTCAAGTCAATCAACGATGGATGAGGCAGCAAAAGGGTACCTATGACTTTGATGTTTCCAAATCGGATAAGCTATTTGAGTTGTTGCTGAAAGAGGGACGCATCAAATTGCCGGAAGGCCATCCCATGCTGCACCCTGAAGGGATTAAAGACAAGAAGTATTGTGGTTTCCATAATACCAGATCTCACTCTATAAATGATTGCTGAGTGTTCAGAGTGTGGATCCAGAAGGCTATCCAGGAAGGGCATTTGAAGTTCGACGAAAAAATGAAAATTGATGGTAGCCCTTTTGGACAGAATACCATATCTTTCTCTATTAACATGGTCAATGAAGATGACCCTAGGGGCAAAATCAAGATGAAGGTGTTAACCTCTGATAGAGCGAGAGAGACCGGTGCTGTTGACCCCAATCGGCAAATCACAAATGAAGAATTTCGGCAACAAGTTCGTTTCCAGAATAGCCGAACTGAAAGGGGTGAGGCTTCCAGGCCCAGAGTCATGACACGCATTTTATTGAACAAATGGCGTCGGGAGCAGGAACGGTACCAGAAGCAGAAGTTTTATGAGGAACAAAAGTTCATAGAAAAACAACAGAGGTACGAAGAGGAGATGTACCGAGAAGAACGAGAATATATGAGAGAGCAAGAGCAGTCTCATTGGGAGTGCTCATTCTTCAAATATTGTTGGAATGAAGGCTTGAAGCTGCCTGCTAAGAACAATTGCCCTGAATGCAGTGATCAATATTCTGAATACAGGCAGTCTCGAGTCAACCGCCGTTTGGTCCATGAAAGGCTTGGGGTGCGAATCCTTGAGAACGATCGGCGCGTAAAAATAGATAATTCCGAGAATCGGCAAGGGAGAAGATTTGCCGATCGAAGTTGGGCTCGCACTGAAGAAGAAGAATACCGTGAATATGTTTGGCAGAAAGGACAGTGGTGTCCACCAGGGTTGAGAAGGAGCCAGAAAAGAAGAGTGTCGCACCTAAGGAACAGAGAATCGGCACAAGCAGGCGCTAAGACAAAGAAAATTTGGCGTCCTAAAGAAAAGCCTGATGAAGGTGATCGTTCGGCTAGTGCGTGCATGGCATTCTGTCTCCCATCAGAATTCATAGCTCCCGGAGATCAAAACGTCCAAGAAGAGGTGTATTCGGATTTTGACGAAGATGAATACCAAGATCTGATGGCTCAACTCATTCTAGCTCAGCGGGCAGTTTTTGATAAACCAACTAAGCATCGACACTTGAAGCCACTTTATATGAGGGGGTATGTTAATGGCAAGCCGTTGACCAAGTTGTTTATTGATGGAGGAGCTGCCATAAATATCATGTCATATACTACCTTCAGGAAACTTGGGATGGCAAGTGAGGAATTATTGAAGACTGACATGGTGTTGAGGGACTTTGCTGGCAATTCTTCTGATACTCGAGGAGCAGTTCATGTTGAATTGACGATCGGGTCAAAAACTTTGATTACTACCTTCTTCGTCATCGATGGCAAGGGGCATATAGTTTGCTTTTAGGAAGGGATTGGATACATGCAAACTGCTGTGTTCCGTCAACTATGCATCAAATCCTCATCCAGTGGATTGGAGATGACGTCGAAATTGTCCATGCTGATGATTCAGTGAGTGTTGCTACTGCAGAACCTATCTACTGGGAATATGATGGTGTCAAGTGCTTCTCTGGAAGAGTTTGGGAAGTAGGTCCTGTGAATGTTTTTGACAAGGACCAACAGCCGATTCAAGCAATCGGCTCTCAGAGCAATTTTTGAATGAACAATCTAATTGATGGTAACGGAGGAAAGTTGGGATGAGGTTTCATGTCGGCTGACAATTTAGAGGAAGTGAATATTGATAGTAAAGCCGAAGCAAGACCAGTATGTGTTGGCGCAGATTTGGAGTATAAATTAAAATTGATAAACCTTTTGAAAGAGTTCTGCCTTTTTCTCTGTTGCTGAAGCTCAAGGAAGATCAAAAAAATTCGTATGGGTGACGTACAACAGAAAGTTTTTGATGAAGTTAAAGAATATATGAAGGCGCCATCAGTGTTTTGTACTTCCACAGCTTGGTAAATCTTTCAAGTTGTATGTGACGGCCGATAGCCTAACGATAGGATCGGCCCTTATACAAGAATTCGAAAGAAAAGACAGAGTAATAGCCGAAAGATGTTAGACCCAGAGACAAGGTATTCGGTTGCGGAGAAATTTTGTTCATATGTGTTTTACCCATGTACCAAGCTTCGGCACTACTTATTAAAAGCTGAATGCATGATAGTTTTTGAATTTGATGTGATGAGATAGTCGGTACATGAGCGGATTCAAGAATATTTGTATACAAAAATAGCCGATGTAAAGCATCGCCTTTAGCGGAAAATACTCCAAGAGTTTAGAATATAGCCGATATTGTTTATATCGCCTTTAGTACAAAAATGCTCATAACCTTGGTGACCCTAGCATTTTTTAAGTTAGCAGGTTTATCGGGAGGAGAGAAAGGTGAAGTGCAGTAAATAAGATGTCGAGTGACATGACATGACAAAACAAGATCTAGTCGGCTAAGATGACGTCATGTATTCGGGAAGCGTTTTTCTGAGGAAATGTTGCAATCGGAAAAATCACTGAGATAATCAGGAAATGCAAATAGACATTATTCAGAGAAAACAACTTCATTTATTCATATGCAGATCCGTCCTAGTACAAACTACTCCTGGAATAATCTGTTCAGAATGGACTGAGGATTGGTGACTCCGGCGAGAGCAGCGGCATGATCATCATAAACTTCAATGCCTTCGATTTCATCTAGGCATCCGCCTGCGAAGCCGACTGGTAGAACGGAGTAATCCTCGTTGGTCCAAGAGCTCATCGCTGCTAGCCCAAGAGAGACACCAAGGTGCACACCTTGGATGACAGCCTGATCTATGCGGCCATCCGCAGCATCAAGACGCGCCTCGGCTGAGTTCCCGTGGGCATTCACCTTATCAGCAACTCTATTCACTGCCATTCTCAAACGGTCATTCTCTGCAAAAAGAGCTGGCAAAAGGAAAAGATGCGTCAGGCAAAGCAAGCTCAATCAGAAGAAGGGAATCGAGCAAGGATTTCACTAACTTGTGATAGCATTGCAGAGCTGCTTCCGCTGGTCTTCCCATTCAGCTTCCTTGATGCCATACTTTTTGGATACGTCTTCCAACTCCTTATGGGCCTTATCCCTCTTCTCGCGGTACCGGAGAGCATCCAAACGGGTGTGCCGAGGTAAGTCATCAGATTCAGAGGAGTCTGATGACCCAGGAAAAGGATTGGGAGAGGCCATTGGAGCTGCCGTTTCTGGAAAAGGAACCCGAGTTTGACTGGAGAAAGACCTCACCCTGGAAGGAAGGTGAACAGTGAATCAGGAATGGATTAAAAAGAAAGCTACCGCAAGGGGCAAGAAATCAAATTTTTACTCATAATGCTGATGAGTCGGTGCTCAGCTTCCTCCTGCTTCATCTCTAGTAGAACGTTTGCTGTGGTCACCATTGCCTGCCATTGATGAAAATATAGGCGAGGATTCTTTCTCTCTGGCTTGAGATAGGAGCCGAGAAGTAGGGAGTTTGCAGGTCAAAACTGTTCAATTGGAGTTGAGGGTGATGGCCTGCGTAGGGTCATATTTATGGAACCATGACTTGCACACTGGAAAGCCAAGCGTCGGAGTAGGATTTTCATGAATTGTGGGCCGTTGTTGGGCCAGGCTGGATTTTTGCTGACTTGAGGAGATAGTGACTCCAGAATTAGGAAGCCGATAGGATTCGGCTAAGGATTGTTGCCACATAAAGAGTTCAGTTTCGGTTGATTGTTTGGAAACTCATATTACCGATTGACACCGAAGACAGGAAGTTTGGCAAATGGTCTTCGAATTGGGAAGGATTATATTTTATTCCAGGCAATGAAGTTTTAATGGAGAAGCCTTCAAGGAAGCTGAAAATAGAAAATCCCTTAAGAGGTACTACCCTAACATCGTCATGGATTGGAAAATTGAGAGGAGTCTGAAACATTAGATCTGAAATAGCCGATTATAGCAATTACCTACGGGACAGAGATGATTGACATGATTGTCAGCGATAGCCGATGTGCTATACATCGCCGTTGGAGGAAAAATAAAAGTCAATGACTAATGCACAAAGCAAAACACGCATTGATCTCGAAGGATCAGTCACAGATTGATTTCAAGGGTCAAACGGAAAGACTTTTATTTACAAGAAGGGGGTACAAGATTACAGTGGGAAAATCAGTTCGTCCACTCCATCCTACTCCTAATCGGGAGATCATGGTCGAAGGAATCAGCCAGATCTGTTCCAGCTTCCTTCATATCATCTACAGAGTGCGTTACCCTATATTCCAGCCCTCGCCCGCAGACATCAAATCTGTGGTAATCGGCACCGGAGTGAATCCGTACGGTGTTGAAGGCGAGCGCTGCGCCATATCCCATGTCGGCCCTAGAGATGTCGGGGAGGATTCGGTTGACCTCATTTACCCGATTCAAGGCCGTCGTACTCGTCGCATTAGCCATAATGGCGAGCTTGGCGATGTTAGTTTCGAGGGCGTGAAGTTTTGCCTCCAGAGCTGAAAGGAGGAAGATTGAGTAAAGGCAAACAAGGGAAACAGAGACAGAAATGGTGAAGATATTCACCAGCGACCCGATCTCAAGCGATGTCACGCTCCCGGGAGACGCGAATAAATTCCTGATCTCTCTCCTCCAAATCAAGATGAAGGAAGTCATCATCGAACCTCCTAAGCAAAAGTAACGAAGTAAGGACGGCTGCTTTATTTTTTAAACAGAAATAAGAAGAGAGCAACCTCTTCCTGGAAGTGCTGGAAATGCTAAGCTCGGAGCTGTGTTTACTCGCCACGGAAGACATCTTCTGGATTGGATTGGGTGATGATAAGAAAGAGAAGGGTTTTTCTTGGTTTTGAGATTGAAACAGGGGAGCTTGAGGGAGTAAGCCGAAACGAAGTGAAGGGTGACTTAAAAGGACCCCAAAGGGTGCATCGGGAGATGAATCGGCAGGTAAGGCAATTATGGCAAGCGAGATCTCCACGAGAGTAGACGCTTCTAGAGGTTCCACATCAGTAGTTTGGGAGAAAGGAATTTTGGAATAAATATTTATCCCAAAATTAGGGGGCATGTGTTAACACCAAATTTTCGCACACACAAGGAGATGACAGATAGGCCAGTGTGCGAGAGATGGGCGTATGATGCATTCGGCAAATAACCAAGCGGTCGGTTATTTCTCAGAGTTTCGGCAAGTGCCTGTGCGGTCGGCTATCTTGCAAGGCGGTGATTCTATTCGGGAAGCAAATATGGCAAGTAAAGCCGACTTGCACCAGAAGACACGTGACGATGGAGGATGCCAAGAGAAAAATAGGAATAGGACTCGTATTTTCCAAGTTTTATTGTGTAAATCGTAATCTTCCAGGACTCGTATTTCGCCCAGGGTATAAATATAAACCCTCGACCATTGTAAAATTGTTCACAACCATATCAATACAAACCGGCCCCGTGCCACCTTCGAGTCCTTAGTCGTGTCGTCGAGTTCTTCGAGAGGAATCATCGATCTGTCGACCTCCGTAAGTATCGGCAGCCTTGTTATCATGTCTAGTATCATGCGGTGGATTTAGATATGATGCAAGTAATCTTGTTTGTTTCCAAAGGTCGTGCGGCGGATCTTTGTTAATGATTAAGAAGTCTTTGCTTATGCTTTGCTTATGGGCAAATATCGTGCGGCAGGCGTTTATTCATATGTTTAGCAAAAGCGAGATAGTTATCGGCTCTATTAGATTTGGCAGATCTAATAGATTCATTAAGTTATCATGTGTTGCATGTTTTAATTAATTTTGTAATACTCTTTTGCCCAATCTAGATTGATCTTTGTTCGGCCTTGCTTTACAAGTTTATTTATACTTTCAATAATTCTGGTTCTTTATTGCATGATTATGATGGCCGAATTAATTTCTAATCTAGATTGTTACATGTTGTGGGTTCATGCATGTCAATCATGTTTAGGCTTAGATAAAACTAGGTATCGTGCGGCAGATGCAGGTTTTAGATTGGTTTGATCATGTTTGTTTGTATGTTCCTTCCTCATGGATCCCAACTCGGCTAGCTTGCCGAGCTTGGTTACACGTCAATTCATAATTTATCTTTATTCGTCCAAGCATGTCTTTTTCATGTATGTGCGTTCGGCAACCAGCTGCTTACATATGTTTATGTTCAGAGTTAGCCGAATGACCCTTAAACCTGTTGATAAACAGCTTCTATAGCTATGTGTCATTGTGATTGGCTTCAAGGCCGTAAATATGGAACTGTCTGGTCTCACCTGGCATGTTCCAGTTTTATTCTCACAGTTTTATCCCTTGTTGGTTTTCAGGTCAAACCGACTGGCACGTCTCCGGATTTCAAACTATCCAGGCACCCGATTGAAGCCACGCTTTCCGGCTTGCTGTGTGTGAGGCGCGGTGCACCACATTTTGCTCCAACACACCTAGTACTTGGTTTGGGTCACCGTATCCAATCTTTCCCTCACAAGAATTGTCACCAAAGTATCAAACCTTGGTGGTAAGCATCACAAGAACTTGTGAGAAAAGTCCTTGTCCTCCACTTTCTCTCCCAAAGCCTTCAATTCATTCACAATCACTTGCAAGCGGTGAAACATCTCTGGTATGCTTTCATCTTCTAGCATCTTAAAGGTGGCAAGCTTGTCCTTGAGGATATATAGCTTGTCACTCTTGACCGCCTTGGTGCCCTCATATGTTTCTTCCAATCTCTCCGATATCTCACTTGCTCTCTCAAGATTCTTGATTTGTTCAAACACTTTGGTGTCAAATGCTTCATAGAACAAATTGATGGCCACGTCATTCTATTGAAGCTTCTCTTCTTCTCTTGGGGTTGGATTCGTGGTGTCAATCACCACAAAATCATCCTCGATCACATCCCAAATCTTCCTATTCATTCCGCTTGTGAATGCACACATCTTCCACTTCCAACAATCAAAATTGGTGCCGTCAAAATGTGGTGGCTTCCCCATATAGTTGATTTGAGCCATTGTAACACCGGAGGTTGTTAAGCCTCAAACAAACGGTGACCTCGGCTCCGATACCACTTGAAAGGTCCAAATGGCTAAAGGGGGTGAAAAGCCTGTTGGTGGTGCTTACCGACAGCTTTTATAAGCCAACCAAGGACAAAACAAAGCATACTTGCGTACATATGTTATCACCTTGACCTATTTCCACTTGTATTGGAGAATCATTGCTTTTCAGGTATCAAACATGAAAACAGTGGAAAAGGCGAGAAGAATACGCTTTCCGACAATGCGTAAAACCAAGGAATATGGGAGAAGCCCACCTAAAGAAAACATCTGGGCTGGAAACCATCACAACATCAACATGCATCAAGCCAAAGGCCCACCACGCGAAGGCAGTGGCTAGTGGGCCCACCAGAGGTGCAGGCGCACCACCCCTGGCCCCACTGGCGACCGACCTCCTATGGCGGTTGCACGCCTCCATGCAAAGGTGGTTCATGTGGGTTTCCATACTTAGCTCCTCCAAACCGACCATGTAGTAGTATAAATAACGGGGTAGAGCTCCCTCTTCAAAGGCATCACACATTTACACATTTGTTAGTCATTCCACTTTGTATTTGGAGCTCTCTACCTTAGTTTAGATCTTCTAGTAGTTGGAGCAAGTACTACTTGAAAGAGAGGAGGAGGAGTTGTAAAGATCTACTTGGTATGAATACTAAGTTCCACTTTTCATACTTGTTCTTGTTCTTTTATGATCAACATTGTTATGTTCTTGAATTAGAGCCTTGTTCTTGTTCATCGTTCATCGTTCTAGAGCTAGTTTATAGTTTTAGACCCTTGTTCATCATGAACATGAATACTATTCTTCATTCAACATGTTTAGATCTTGATAGCTTAGTGATATGTGATGGGTGGTGTTTTGTCGTGCCTTCGGGCACGCTTGTACCGTTTTCCTGTCAATCCGTAGGGTTGGGGACCCGAGGGGGTGCAAGTGTTCTTCATATGTGCGAGAGTGGTTCTCAGGTATATGGAGTTGGGTGAATGACTGGCTTAGTCCACGGTTGAGGGGTAGGCGGCAGGTGGTGACAGCCATGTCCGTCCTTTGTAATCCCTCACGTTCGGCTTTGGGGTAGGAGTCTAAATTGCTCGGTGTATCCTGCTGGCAGACCAGTTTTCTCGGGTGTCATAATCCATCCAGTACTTAGCACTAATGTTGACTTGATCATAACATGTATACTTGATTCATTAACATGACCTTGTTCAGATCCATGCTCCGTAGGATATTCTTTATTCTTTTATTCTTTCTTCTATCTTTGTAGAAGCTCCATATATCTTAGGCAATGTGTGTGTGTTGATCCCACTATCAAAATCACTGTTTATCCTCCTGCTATGGTTAATTGGTTAACTATGCATTTATTATGTCCTTGTCATGGATATATCTTGAATCCTTTCGCACCTAGACTTCCCAGTGGTAAAATATAAATAACGATACCTGAAATACTCCCAGTGAAATGCTACAATGGTAACCCCGTGCGCTTGCGGACCCTGTATGTAAACGAATTGGTTTACCAGGCTAGCCTCTCAGGCCGTCACAAAAGCCACGCGTTTTGGTATATGAAGTGCCATTACACTTCGGCGTCGATACCGGATGTGTAGCTAGAGTGGTTGCGTATGAGGCTGACACTGATGTCCCTTGGTAGCATCGCTAGGAACCAACATACTCAGTGTATGTCGTTAAGGAATGTCAACAGGCAATCCTGGCGCCATGCCTGGGGATGATGGCCTACGTCTACTAGGGATGTGATCATTAGTGACGTACTTCTTTCGTCATTGTAGATGAGAAAACCATCACCAAGTTTAATCTGTGACGATTTTGTGACGAAAACTATATCGTCATTGGGGTCGCGTCACATTTGTTCTGTTGCGATGAAATGTTAATTTTCGTCACAGATGAAGCTGATTGCTGACTTTATTTCATTACTGATGCTGGTTTTGTTAATGAAGGCTCCTGATGTTCATCCACACGTGTTTGTGATCAGTGACAAAGTTTCACTGCATTGCACGCTTAGCCATGACAACGATGAGGAGACGGGACAATGGCTGATGGCCTCCAACAAGGAGGTGTTATAAGTCTACCCAAACTTAATAAGTTTCCTAAATTTCAATTATATATATGCTAACTTGCCCCACTATGAATTTCAATTACAGATCAGGAAAAAGGCCGAGCCTTTGTGTCCTCCTGAAGCGCAGATACTTCCATAGATTTGATTTGGATTGAAGCCAACAACAGTGATGTATTTTGGTGTAGTTGAATAACATTGACGTAATTCTACAAAGTTGGATGTAAGAACTTAAATCTCACTTGGTGATGTATATAAGAACATAATAGGAGTAATGCTTATATATGCAGTGATCTTATATATACAGTATTGCCTATGATGTTTTGGTTTGTTTCCAAGTGATCTTATATATACAGTTATATATGCATACTACAAGTCATCATCTTCATCATCTGTGGACATGACATCATTGTTGTCATCGCCACCATCACTAAAGTATTGCAGCACTGTATCATCCTCATCATCACTCTCCTCAAGATTAATAACAGCTTCCTTCTTGTTTCTTATAAGTTGTTGTAAATTGCCTTCAACTATAGTCGCTTCTCCACCTTCAACAGTGTGCATAACCTCATTATCATCACCTTCTTCCACTGCATGCTCAGTGTCAGAACAATAATCGTCCTGATGCACATCATGACTGCCCTGTTCTGTTTCAACCACATCATAAATATTCCTATGTTCAAATTTCTGCACAACTCGCCAATCTGTACAATGTGGAGTTGTATCTTGCAGGTAAAATATCTTTTTTGCTTGCTCTGCCAAGATGAAAGGATCAGTCTTGTACCAAAATGACTGAACATTGATGGACTTGAAATATTTGTCATCTTGAAGGCCCACAGTCTTGCCTACTTGGTTGTACCAATCGCATCGAAATAGAACCACCGACCGACGAACTTCATAATTTGAGGGATATAGAAACTCAATAACCTCTTTAAGGACACCATAAAAATCTATGGTCTTTCTAGCATGTGAACCTGTAGTCATTACACCACTGTTTTGTGTCTGCAAGAACTTCTCACGGTCTGCAGTGCTATACCGCACTCCATTAATTTACAACCTGCACTAATCTTAACTCGCCGAACTGGACCACATGCCAGTGCCCACAGTCCTTCGCTAACCGATTATGGATTCTCACTGCGCTTGTTCTCGAGCTGGTGGAACGAAAATACAAAATTAATCAGGTAACCATTTAATATGCCTATAAACAAAATGTTGAGTGACTTACATGGGACTTAAACCACTTTGCAAATCCCTGTTCGACCATTCAATCTACTTCATTTGGACGTGCACCTTGCTGCAGTAGCTCCTCCCTGTACATGTCGTAGGAAAAAATCGATTCGTAAGAATAATTTCAAATTTAATAAAACAGAAACTAAGTCTCAGACATACTTACTCCAAATATTCCTCTACTTCTTCAGCATTATGTAGCACATACCAAACTACCTTATTCATGACAACATCTTCAATGTACTCGGTCCTATTAGCTCCAACAAGAGTAGCACCATGCCTAAAAACAGATATGTCATTAGGCAATGGCATCTCTGTACCACTATCATCGTCCTGGTCAAATTTAGTGTCAACATCCTCCATGTACCTAGAACAAAAGGTCAATGTGTCACTTGCCATATATGCCTCAGAAATTGATCCTTCCGTCCTAGCCCTGTTCCTTACAAAATTCTTCAAAGTGCCTAATCGCCTTTCTATTGGGTACATCCATCCATACTGAACAGGTCCTCTAAGCAGTGCCTCATCGGGAAGGTGGACACACAAGTTCACCATGACATCAAAGAAGGCAGGTGGAAAGATTTTCTCAAGCTTGCATAGGATCAATGGATTTTCTCCTTTCAGCCGTTTCACAACATCTATCCTTAGATTTCTACTGCATAATTCCGTGAAGAAGGTCCCCAGCTCTGCAATTGCTTCATATACATCCTTCCTCACTAGTCCTCTAAGGCCAGCAGGTATGATTCTTTGCAGGAGTATGTGGCAAGAATGTGTCTTCAGCTTACCAACCACCCTGGAACCATCTTCACTTATGTATATTGCTAGGTTAGCCGCATATCCATCAGGAAACTTGATACCTTTGAGAAACTTGCAAAACTCGAATTTTTGATCCTTCCCCAAAACATATGGAGCAGGTGGAGCCCTGCAGATTGAGTTGCCATCCTCCTGCAAGTGCAATTCATGCCGTATGCCCATATCATACAAATCTAGCCTAGCATTTTGTGTGTCCTTGGACTTGCCTAGTATATTGAGTAATGTGCAAAGAATATTTTCACATATATTCTTCTCTATGTGCATCACGTCGAGATTATGTGGAAGCTTCAAATGTTCCCAATATGGCAATCTCCACAATGCACTTTTGCGGCTAAAAATCTTTGGACCGTCACTACGCTTCCTTTTATTTCCAGTAATCTGAGGTTGCTTCCCTGGCCTGATATCTTTCACCTTCTCTAGCTCTTGTAGGACCTCCTCCACAGTAAACTTGCCAGGTTGATCTTTCTTTTCACAATTACCATCGAAAGCCAAGCTATTCCGCCATGCGTGTGTCATTTTAAGGTAACGACGACGTCCGATGTAGCATATCTTGTTCCTTATTCCCCGAGACAATGAATCCTTGTCGCAATGAATACATGCATAATACCCTTTTGTTGTTCACCTAGATAACGTGTCCAGCGCTGGATAATCATGTATACACCACAGCACAGCAGCGCGAAGCTTGAACTTCTTACCTGTACATGCATCTAAGGTACTGACACCCTTCCATAGCTCGAGCAGTTCTTCGATTAGGGGCTCAAGGAAGAAATCAAAATCCTTTCCTAGAGATCTTGGACCTCGGATGAGTAAAGACATAAAGTAGTTTGCTGGATTTATGCATTCCCATGGTGGGAGATTCAGCGGTGTCAAAAGGACTGGCCACATACTGTACTGTGTACTCATGTTGCCAAATGGATTGAATCCGTCGGTAGCTAAGGCAAGCCTCAGGTTCCTCGGATCATTTGCAAAAGCTGGTTCCCTCCTGTCAAAGTCCTTCCATGCTTCCCCATCAACTGGATGGCTCATCACATTGGCGACTGGCTTCCTCACTTTCTTGTGCCACTGTGTTTCCTCCGAAGTTCGTTTCGAAGCATAAATTCTTTTCAACCTTGGCAAGAGTGGAAAATGCCTCAAAACCTTATGTGGAACCCGCTTCGTCCCTATTTCGTCTTTCCATCTAGACTCCTTGCTTACTGGGCATGCATTCTTTTCAGCATAATCCTTACGAAACAACACACAATTGTTCTTGCACACATGGATGTTTTCGAATGCAAGGACCAATTCTTTAAGATATTTCTTGGCCTCGTCATATGATTTTGGCAACTCACTCTGAGGGTATGCATCTGACATCAGCTTCATCATTGTGGTAAATGTTGTATTGGTGATTCGGTAACGAGACTTCATATACAACATCCTCACCATAAAGGAAAATTTTGAATGGCTAGAACCCGGGCTAAGCGCATTCTTCGCATCTTCAAGAACTCTTGCAAAACTTGGCTTTTCTCCATCAGCCTCTGCGGCTGCATACAGTTTGCCTATCATTTCTGGTACTCCATGATCATCATCGTAAACATCATCGTCCCCATCCACATGTATCCCAAAGTCATGATCATGTTCTTCGACCTCCTAATCTATACCCTCATCAATTACAACATCTACAGGCTCCCCATGATGAATCCACCTGGTGTATGTTGGTGAAATTCCATAAATGTGTATATGGGTTTCTACTTCAGTCTGATGTAACAGCCTTCGATTATGACAATTGATGCACGAACAACGAATGTGTTCATCTTCGGGGTATCTTTCACTAACAAATTTCATAAACTCTTCAACTCCCTTCACATATGCAGGTGTGAATTGTTTCCCATAAACCCAACTTCTATCCATCTGTTGTGACAATAAAAGAAACCTTGTATTAACTCCCTAAGTGTGATTGCACTAAACACACATCGAATACAAGCTATATCAACCAAAATTCGAACACAAATCAAACCTTTTCCGCGCCCGAAGCCCTGCTTTCCCTGCGCAACTGAGACGGGACCCTCTGGATTATTAGGGCCCACATGTACCTGTCCTTGTCCAACAGACCTCAGACAGTCATACACTGTGCCCCATAACCCAAAAGACCCATCACGTGTCATCGGGTAACCCGACTTATCCACGTTTCTTTACACTCCCAGGATCATTGCAAGAGTCATGGCAGTATTACAACATTTCACAAATAATATACATCAGAGATAAAAGTGCGGAAGTATTACACCATAAGTTTTACAAACCAGTTGTTCAAACTTGCGTCGTTATTACAAACCATAGTTTCAAACTTCACTCTAGATAGTGGAGCAACATTAATAAAACTGTATTCACACAAACAACCCCGCCTAAAGGTTGCATTACTCCTCCCCGGACACGTCCTCCTCAATGACGGTCATGCAACAAGCCTCAAAGCAAGGCTGCTCGTGAACGTCACCTGCAACAGGGGTTAACAAACCCTGAGTACAAAGGTACTCAACAAGGCTTACCCGACAAGAAAACAGAGGGAACAGGTATGCTGGTTTGGGTAGGCTCAACAGTACTTTTATTTGCATAAGAGCTTACTAAAGTAATTCTAGATTCAAATTTTACTTAATCATTGTAAGAATTGTAAATGAACATTGGTGAAAAGTCATTATCATTCTTTCTTAAACCAGTTCCATTTTATTCTACGGTGCGGGTCAGAAGATTGAGTCTCCTTAATCGAGGAGCACGACGATTCGAACCGATTCAACCAGATCTGGGAGTTTTCCATGATCATACGATATATGTAGACCCTTGATCACACATATATCAATCCCTGACCTCGGATCCTCCCAACAAGACCGGGTCCGCGCCACCCGAGAGTACTTGTACACCTCCAATCCGGGACTTTAACCCACGAGGGTAGCTAGTACTCCCGCCATCTCTCCACTCCCAGTGCGCGATTAGCCGTTCTCATTTAAGAACCACCAAGGCAGGGCTTACCGTAGCATATGATCGGTACTTCACAGTTTCTCAATCTAGCAGGCCAACAACGGTTAACCCTAAACCGACACATCCAGGTCACCATACATCGATCCAAGGGTCGATGCATGTGCCCGTCTGGTCTTAACCATCTTTCTTTCTCATTATCATTCCAAAACGATAAGTATCGAAAACATTTATTAAAGCTTCATAAGGCAAGGCTAAGCATTTCTATCATTTGCATAAAGCAGGTATCAAGGAATGATATATCGATAACAAGGTTGATCATGCATCAACGGGTCTAAAGCACTTATTTGTTAAACATCTAATGCATCAGGTTATTGAAAGTAAGTGTACTTTGCAAAACCAAGGAAATGGTTAAATGAACCGGGGCTTGCTTTCGTTAACCGGGAGAGTCTGGAATTCCTGATAATTTGGATCAACAGGACACTCCGAAATCTCTGGACCCACCTCGTCCGGACAATCGATCACTTTGGAAGCTACAAGATAATGGAGTGCATGCTTGATGAGATGTTCGTGACATGATCATGGTAAAGATGGAAATTTTCTAAGCTATAAACATTTATCTTGCAACAACTTTCCATCACGGTACAGTTGCAAACCAACAAACCAACTTGTACAACATACATGATTAAAGGAGTGAAGCTTGTCTGCATCAAACAGCAGATCAAGATAATTCACTTAACTTAACCTTCAAATCTACCATAAATAGACTTAGGTTTTCATGTTAAACAATATCACTTATTCCTAAAGAAAGTAATTTAATTAACACGAAATTACGTTGTGAAGCAAACTATGCCCAAATTAGTTCAAACTTTTAGAGATGAAAAATTATATCAAATAACAGTGGTAAAATAACTGTCACAATTTTTGAACCAACATATAAGTCTGCAGAATTAAATCAAACCATAAAGTTAAATGATTAATTAAGGCATAGAAATAAGATTAAAAATTTATTTTCTCCAATAGAGCTCAAAATTTTTGTGATGATAGATTTTCAGCTCAAAACAGTGACAAAAATAGTTTCATGATTTTTGGACCTTTAAATAAGCCTACAAAAATCATCAAAGTCCATTTACTAATAAAAAGACCTATTTAAATCACTTTCAAAATTTGTTCAAAACTCAAGTTTTATATTTTTCTTAAATATTAGACAGCTTGAGATAGCTATACAAAAATTATCACAATTTTTCGAGCTTCCTACAAAAACATATCAAAAAGACAAAACTTAACACTATTCACCCAAAACAGAAAAAGAAAAACTCTTCTAAACCCTATTGGGCTCGGCCCAACTTCGAACCAGAGTCACTGACAACTGGGTCCCAGGTGTCAGCCTCTGCTCTTCTTCTTCACGCCCAGGCCAGCGCTCGGTCGGCCTTGACCGGCTGCGCGGCGCGTTGACTGGCCGTCGGCCTTCGCACCGGCGAAGTCTCCGGCGACGGCGAGGGCCTCAACGTCTCCTGCTTGACCTCGCGCATCGATTCCACCCGTCTCTAGATCTAGCACCCACTCGATTTTGAGCTGACAGCGGCTATGGCGGCTCGGCCATGCCGAGCACGGTGGCGACGCGATGTTCCGACCGCTAGGGCTCGGTAGCGACCTAGGTGAGGGTGGCTTCATGCTCAGGAACCTGTAGCGACCACGATGCGCGCCCAAACTCGCTCAGAGATAACCCCGAGCAACATGGTCCACGATGGCGGCCATGGCGGTGCTTGCGCCGACGGCGAGCCACGCGGTCCGACCAAGGTGACTCGGTAGAGACTAAACTAGGGAGCGCAACATGTCTAGGAGCTCATCACTACTACGATGCGCGCCTTACCTTGACTCGAGGAGCACTGGACCGAGGTTGGCGATGGCGGCGGCGATGGCAGAGCTTGCACCGGCGGCAACCTCCGTGGACTGCTCAAGCCAGAGCGACAGAGACCTCAAAAGCGAGCCAAACATGAGCCACAACACATCACGAAGCTAAAACATTACTCGGATTGACCGGAGGAACTCCGGCTTACCGTGACCGCGACCAAGGTACCCGCGACGGCTCCCTGCCGGCAGCGAGGACGAAGACCGTGGCGACGGCGATAGCAAGCACTAGGGCTCGGGTTAGCTAGCTCAGGAGAAACGAGGGATGCAGGCGGAGCTATCTGGGAGATGGAGATGGCAGAGACGCGGCAACGATGGAGAGAGGGCTCGTCGGAGCTTGACTGGAAACAGAGGAGGAGAAAGAGGAGGTGGCGGATGTGGACGCTGGGAGATTGGGAAGCTTTCAGAGCTTGCCACCACGCGGAGTGAAGCAAGCAGGCTTCCAGCTACGTGGCCGGACACGCGGAGCGGCGCGGAGACGGCCAGGCCACGGCGACGGCGACGCGGCGGCCTGCCCTGCGCCGGCAGGTTCCCCCCCCCCCCCCTCCTGTAGCTACAGTATCAGGTTTTCCCCTTTTCTAAATTCTCCAGATTTTTGAACTGCCCGACAAAAAATCTTAAAACAAAAGTTGCTCCAAATTTTGTGTTCTACAAGTTTGCTTTAAGAATCAAAGTCAAATTCTGCCTGGATTTTGAAATAGAGTTCAAAATCAAATTTGGACCAAACTGAATTCAAAATTACTTTTGAATTTTCTGAACAACTTCAAATTTTGCCAATATATGAAAGGTAGAGTATGAAAAGTTGCACAACTTTGCTTTAACACCCTATAGCTGATTCCAAATGGAAATAGGTCAATTTGATCAAAACAGTTCAAATTGATTTCAAATTGGAAATTTGAAAAGGGGACAGAACTAGGGTTTTGCAGTAAAAGCAAAATTACTTTTGATTTTGCATTGACACTTGAAAAATGATCAATGTATGAAATGTTCAATTTGAAATTCTCTACAACTTTGATGTAGATCTTAAACTCAGATTTCAAATAGTTTTTGGAATACAAGTTTAAAGTCAAAAGGGAACCACTTCTAGGGTTTAAGTAAATTCATAATTACTTGAAATTTTGTACAGAAACTTTGAAAACTTGGAATACCAAAGTTGTACCTATCCTCAAGATCTACCAAAAAGCTTTTAGGGTCAACCCCTAAATATGCACAGATTTTGAATTAACTAAAAAGGCCTAATTAACTTATATAGGATTCAATGTTTTTCCAAGTTTTAGCTAAATAGATTTTAGATTCTTTTGAATTATTGAACTTGGATCCATGCCTTTACATGACTTTAGTCAAATGGGAATGAACACAAGTTATTTCATAATGACATTCTAAATTAAATTTTCAAACTGCACCACAAGCATATAAACAAAGATGCTCACACATTAGGAATTAAACTCATTTTAATGAATGCATCTCAAGGTGAGCTAGCACATGATGCTATGAAGTGCTTATAATGACATGACAACATTTTATTCATGTAAACACCTAAGGTGTTACAGCAACGAAGGTCAGCGCTGTTGTTCAGTCCTCACAGAGGACGGTGCCCTCGATCCCAATGACAGTTCTCCTTCACCGCCACGTCGTCGATGGGGGGTTTAGGTCGACGAACAGTTGCCCGATCATGGGTCTATGGCCCAGGACCTGTGATCCATTCAGTTAAGAGACTCACCATTCAATTATCATGTTGATACCTAACAAATACAGTAACTTTCTTTTTTCGCAAGAAAGGTCGTGTAGCCCAGTGGTAAGGCTATTTCTTGCCTGACGCCAGGGCGCGAGATCAAACCTCGACCAGCGCAATTTTTTTGCCAAAAAAAAGGCTTTGATGAGATTAATAAAAAAGAGTAAATCCCTATCCTTCATGCTTCTGGCCTGACAGATCCAGCCCATCCGGCCTGTTTCCCCCTGGCTAGTCGTGCCTATCCTATCGTTGTTGGTCGTGCACATTCAATACGGAGTAGCATTCAATATGGAGTACTCCGTAGACGCGTAGACGCAAGGGTTTTCTTCTCGATTTCATCGTCGTCCCTTCGCTTCCCTCCATTTCTTGGGCGACCAAATCTACCGTCGGTGCGGTGATTTAATCCCAATCTTTTCTTTCCTTCCGGACCTTACGCTGCGTTCAATCTTCGATCCCAAGCGCCATGGCGGCGTGAAGGACTAAATCGGCGACCAGAGGGGGGTGAATGGGAGCCTCAAATTCAACTCGTGAATCAATTGGCCCTTGTCCCAGAAAATCACCCAAAAGCGAAGACTCAAAATGACCGATGAGTTCACGACCTACGAGTAGGTGGATACCCTAGGAGATGTCCTAGTGGTACAGCGGAACCCCCGGAGAAACACCAAAACCAAGTGCCAAAGCCTCAAAGCAAAACTGCACAGTTTGCAGATTCGCGGACTGTCTGGGGTCAGGGTCCCGGACAGTCCGGTGAACGCCGGACTGTCCGGCACTGGGAGTCCAGACTGTCCGCCGGCAAAAGATCAGAAACAAAACTGATCTGATACAGTTCTGGACGAGTCCCGGACTGTCCACGGGTTTGTACCGTGGACTGTCCGCCGTTCACTCGACCGTGAACAGTCAGGGGGCTGCGCCTGACTGACTCTGCAAAGTCCTGATGCGCGGACTGTCCGTCGTCAGGTCGCGCACTGTCCGCCAACACCCAGAAAGCACAAAACTGCTCGGGTTCAAAACCAAATTCGATTCGATCTCAACCAAATCGAAAGGGACTTCGATCAAACTCGCTCTAGATGTCCCTCTACGTATTGGGATGCTAATCCTAAGAAATCATCGCACCAAACCATGTCAATCGCGAGAAATCCGAGGATCACCAGAAAAGGGGAAGAACGAAGAACGAACGCGAAATCAGCCCGATCTATGGTGTTAAGAGGTTAGGGAAGAATTCCTTCGGTGAAAAGAAGGAGATCACGACATAGAACAATCTGATTCAAGTGGAATCAAAAATCATCTCACAGAGAGGGAGAACGAGGCAAATCTCCAGGAGATGAAAAACCAAAACACAAAGAACACGAACACAAAATGCGATTCGATTCAGTTTCAGCCGAAATTCCTCCACACGAGAAGACAACGAGAATACGGTCTTGTTTCCTCAAAAGATCCAAATACACAGAGGTATGATTCCCGTCTCTGCGGATCATAGGCAGCGAGGTATGATTGGAACCTAAGCGAGGGCTAGAGAGAGAGAGCTTAGGAAACAAATGCTGCAAGGATAGAGAGAGAGGAGGGGCGCCTCTCTTATTTATAGCCTCCTAACAATAGTCCCCTTATACTCCTAGATACAAGAGCGAAGCAGCCAACCCTTGGGGTATCCCGGTCCAACTCTGCTGATTGACGATCCGACGGCCACGCGCCTTCCTCATCCTTAGCTTCGCCTCAACGCAAGCCTCAGGATGCCGCCACGTGCGGCCCTATCGACCGCCGCGCCTTCCTCGCGGATAGCTGCGCTGCCGCGCCAGCCTCTCCACGCCGCCACGCGTCGACCATCCTTTTTGCAGACCTTCCCCTAGTTTTGAGGCCGAAACCGGGAAACCTGGGCCTTCCCCCGGTTTTGAGGCTGAAACCGGGAAACCTGTCCTCTGGCTGAGTTTTGTGGCCCAAACTCAGAAACCTGTGAGCCCAGGTTTTGAGGCCCAAACCTATAAACCGTCTTCGCCGAGTTTTGAGGCCCAAACTCGGAAACCGGCCACTCCGAGTTTTGAGGCCCAAACTCAGAAACCGTCGAGGGTAGTTTTCAAGGCTCAACTACCAAACCCGCGCCAAAGATGGGCTGTGGTTCGCACACCCCGAGTTCCAGCACCGATGCCGGATCATGTCCAGCCTCCACACAGGGCACACTGCATTCGCCTTCCTTCTCGGCCTCCCGCCAAGTGTCACGACGCCATCACCTTCCTCCCGACTCGGCCGATGCACCACACATCCCCATGTGCTCTTGCTTGTCGATGCCACGTGCCAGCTACCACAGCTGGACCTCAGGTCTCCCGGTTCGTCAGTCCAAGCCTCACGTCCGCCCTTCACCGCTCCCGGTCCGTCGGCGCAGCACGTCTCTACTTGACCTTCACCTCACCTTCGACCACTGTCTCCGAGCTCCACACCTGCACATCAACACAGCCAAGAGACATGTTGCCCGTTGACCGATCACTCATCACTCAGGAAGGGAACCACAAGGGCACATATCAACCTTGTGTTCGCAATCTCCCCCTTGATGAGTGCATCGTCAACTCATAGTAACCATAATCAAAAAGAAAAAGAAAGCAGAATTAGATAGAAGGAGAAAACTCACTCGAGATGTCCAAAAGCCAGAGGAAAGGTCGAAGAAGAACAAATCGAGATAAGGAAAGCTTGGTCCCCAAAGACATGGGCAACGGTTCGACACAACCAAGCAAAAGATCGGAGCAACATTTCATCAAAGAGCAGAACTTGATCAAAATCGGAGCATAAGACTTGATTCTCAAAGACATGGGCAACGGCTCGACGGAACCAAGTCAAGAATCAAGCTAGTCCTCAAGAAGAGGCAGAAGGGCTCAACACCACTAGCTGAAAGCTCGATACCAAATGAAGACTGCATAAAGACAACTTCTGCTAGTCCCTCAAGATAGAGGCACAGAGGCTCAACACAACTAGCAGTAAGCTCGATACCAATCAAAAAGCACCAAATCATGGTGAAAACAGCTAGTCCCTCAAGACAGAGCCACAAAGGCTCGACACAACTAGCTGAAATGATCGATACCAAATAAAAAACTGACTCGGAGCAAAGCAGAAAAGCTCCCCCTCACTCAAAGAACTCCCCCTCAGCAAGTGAAGCATAAATTGCAAATTGTCACCACATCAAGACACACTCCTCCTTGGAAAAATTCTCCCCCTTGGGGGCAATTTGCAATCAAAAGAGAAGGGAAAAGAGCTCAATTAAGCGAAATGGAGCTAGGCCGTGCCTATCGGAGTCAAGCAGATGCATATGAGTCAAAAATGCATGTTAGCAGCTTTAGGTATATAATCGATAGAGTGAACGAATGCTCTAAAGAGTGCTTATCCGACTACAAAGCAACAATCAAAAGTGCTAGCAAAGGCTCAAACTGATCACCAAATACGAAATATGAAAGCATAAGCCAAGTGAGCAGCTTTAAGCCGTTCAGAAAAGGGTTTTCACCATCAAAATAGCACTGAACATGTATAAACAGGAAGTCAAACAAGTGCTAAACATGTATACATGGTGAACTACCCCTAGCAAAGTTCAATCATCATGCCATAGAATGAAACATAGACTTGTGTTTTCAGATTTTATCGAAGAAAATTGCAGCGGTTACAAGTTCAAATTCAGCGTGTGATTGCGAGAGGTTGAAAGCTTGTCATTGCCTAACTTTTCAACCGAGCTAAGTCTATGCATATGCAATCAGAAGCTTGAAGCATCGGTTTCGGTCTTACACTACACGGCTCAAGTTTAACTCAAGGTGCTATGAGAAACAGTCTCGATACCGTGATGTGCTGACAAAGCAATCCCATCTCAATCTTTTCAATTCACTAATACCTGGTTCATTTTTAGCAGAATATGAATAGTCCAAGCAAGTGAAAGACTCAGAACTAGAGACATAGCAACCTAGGATATATGTATAGCATAAGTAACCTCAACACATTCTACACATGCTAGTTGCCAATCTCAATGGTGAACATGTATCAAGTTTTAAGTTCATTTAGCATGTTCATCATTCTGAAAGATAGCTTAGCTCACAACATGTATCAATGATCAAAGAGAGCCTAAGCTACAGGCATCATCATATATCATCAAAGCATACACTAATCAGAGCATAAATTCATTCTAAGGAATATAGGCATGAAGCTTGAAAATGCAAGATGTATACATGATGAAATGCATGCAGAAAACAGAATCGGAGCAAAACAAACTAAACAGACTCAAGACCCAAAACAAAAAGGTCAGTCTATGATACAACAAGCAAAATGCTTCCCCCATCTAAAAGGGGAAACACACACCAAGCTCACCTCTCAACCTAGCAAAAGTTGAGAGATCCAATGGCTTGGTGAAGATATTCGCAACCTGGTTATGGGTGTCTACATGCCTAAGGTCAATGTCGCCTTTCTCGTAGTGATCACGAAGAAAGTGAAAGCGAACATCGATGTGTTTGGTCTTGGAGTGAAGAACAGGGTTCTTTGCTACACTAATGGCAGAAGTGCTGTCGCAAAGCAAAGGGACCCGACTGAAATCTAGACCAAAATCATGCAATGTAGCAACCATCCATAAAAGCTGCGAAGCGCAAGAAGTAGCAGCAACATACTCGGCTTCTATAGTAGACTGGGCTATGTTTGACTGTTTGCGAGAGAACCAAGAAACCAAAGAAGAGCCAAGAAACTGACAAGTCCCAGAAGTAGACTTGCGCTCAAGCCGACAGCCTGCAAAATCCGCATCGGAATAATCACAAAGCGTGAGGGTCGAAGAGGAAGAGTACCAAAGTCCGAACTCAGGAGTGTATCGGAGGTACCTCATGATGCGCTTGGCCGCTTGCTTGTGGGAAGTCCGATGGGACGCCTGAAAACGAGCGCACAGACACACAGAAAACTGTATATCTGGCCTCGTCGTCGTCAGGTACAGGAGCGAGCCGATCATGCTCCTCTACTCCTTCTGGTCAACTGACTCTCCATCCTGGTCCGCGTCCATCACAGCAGTCATCGCCATGGGCGTCATAAGAGGCTTGGCCTCACCCATGTCGAACTTCTTCAGGATGTCCTTCGTGTACTTGCCTTGATGCACGAACGTCCCGTCTCGGGTTTGCTTGATTTGCAACCCGAGGAAGAAAGTCAACTCACCCATCATACTCATCTCAAACTCCCTGCTCATAGTATCTGCAAACTTGGCAACAAGTGCATGAGAAGAGCCACCAAAGATGATATCATCCACGTAAATCTGAATCAAAAGGGTGTCATTGCCTTGCTTGAGGAGAAACAGAGTTTTATCTACCCGTCCCATTTTAAAACCCTTGGAGAGCAGAAAAGTTTTCAAACGATCATACCAAGCTCTTGGGGCTTGTTTCAAACCATATAAAGCTTTTGTAAGTTTGAAAACATGGTTTGGAAACTTGGGACTCTCGAAACCAGGGGTTCTCTCACATAAACCTCTTCCTCTATATACCCGTTCAAAAAAGCACTCTTGACATCCATTTGGTAAAGCTTAAAACTCTTCGAAGCTGCAAAAGCTAGAAGAATCCTAATGGCTTCTAAACGGGCTACAGGGGCAAAGGTTTCCTCATAGTCGATCCCCTCCTTTTGGCAAAAACCCTGGGCTACTATCCTAGCCTTGTTCCTTACTGCCATCCCATCCTCAACCTGTTTGTTTTTTAAAACCCTTTTGGTACCTATAGGGTGGCACTCTGGTGGAGGTGGAACTAGGGTCCAAACTTGGTTTCGCTCAAAATTTTCTAACTCCTCATGCATGGCATTAACCCAGTTAGGATCAGAAAGAGCGTGTCCAACATCTTTGGGCTCAAAAGAAGCAACGAATGCAGAATGAGCAAAGTGTGAGATCTCATACGCTCACGACCGCGTGACTCGCTGGTCGATGCCGCCGATCATCTGCTGCGGGGGGTGTGCTTGCTGAATGCTTCGGGGCGCTTGCCTCGCCGAAGTAGCCTCCCCCTCGCCAAATGCTGTCGCTCCCTCAAGTGCAGTGGGTGCTCGCTGGAGAGGTGGCTCTAGGGGACCCCAGGAAGAAGAAGTCGTGGGATCGGGTCCTCGAGCTGAAGTAGTCGTCGCAGGGTCGACAGGGGCAGCCAGTGGAGTTGGCTCGGGATCACCCCAATCGGCATCTTCCTGCTCCTCCTCCACAAAAATGGTCTCTCCCAGCTCCTGTTCTCCTACAACATCAAAAACAGAAGAAACACAAGGCATAGTCTCGTCGAATGTGACCTCGCAGGTCTCCACTATCCGGTTAGTCTCAAGGTTAAGAACTCGATAAGCACGCGAATGCGAAGCATAACCAAGAAACACGCCATCAGCAGAGCGAGATTCAAATTTGTCCAAATTGCATTGCTTCAGGATAAAGCACTTGCACCCAAACACACGAAAATGAGACACCTTGGGTACCCGTCCAAAACGCAACTCATAAGAAGTCTTCTTCATGAAAGCTCAAAGAAATATGCGATTTGAAACATGGCAAGCGGTGTTGATCGCTTCGGCCCAAAAACGCATAGGAGTCCTATGCTCATCAAGCATCGTCCTGGCCATCTCAACAAGGGTCCAGTTCTTGCGCTCAACAACACTGTTCTGCTGGGGAACATAAAGAGAAGACAACTGGTGCTCGATTCCATGAGAAGAACAGAAAGAGGTAAACTGGGAGTTAACAAACTCAGTACCATTGTTGTTACGAATAGCTCTAATGGTATCAGGGGAAAACTCAATTTTCAACCTCAAAATCAAATCTCAAGCAAAAGAAAAAGCTTCGTCCTTTGCCTCCATAAAGAACGCCCAAGAGTACCTCCAAAAATCGTCAACGATCACTAGAACGTACCACTTCCCACCCGCTGAGCAAACCCGAGTAGGACCAACAGTGTCCATGTGTAAAATCTCTCCGGGTCGCTTTGTCATCACCTGATTAACAGGTGGGTGAGAAGCAGCAACCATCTTCCTGTGACGACAAGGATGGCAAACAAGGTCCTTCTGAAATTTAAACTTTGGCAATCCTTGGATTAGGCCAAGTGAGCTAAGCCTTGCAAGCAAGTCGAAGCTCAAGTGACCAAGCCTCCTATGCCACTTCCACAAATCAGAAGAAGGACCAGCCATCAAGCATCTAGCAGAGCCGAAAGAGCGAGAAAAATCGGCTCTGAAAACACGACCAAAAGGAATGATCCAACAAACAAGATCTCCCCGAGGGTCTAAAACACGACTCAGACCCTTCTTAAAACGCACTTCAAAATCGTCCTCAAGGAGTTGCGAAACAGAAAGCAAATTAAAATGCAAGTTAGACACCAAAGCAACATCCTTAAGAATGAAGTTCTCATTGAGCCGAATAGCTCCATGAGAAACAACCTTACCTCTATTGTTATCCCTGAAGGTGATGTACTCCTTGTGCACCACGGGGTCTAGGCTGGAGAACCATTCCTTCTTTTCGGTCATGTGGCGCGAACACCCGGAATCCATAAGCCACATGTTCTCCAACCGAAGTTCCTGCATCAATATAAAGGCAGGAAATGAGCATATGGCACAACACTGGGGTTAGTATACTGAGAAGGATACCAGTGTTGTGTCATAGGCCTAGAAAAAGTGTTAGAAGCAACACCAAACTGTCCTCGTCCCATGGGTGGATAGCGATCCCCACCAAACTGAAAGGGTGGTCCGCTGTGGAACGGAAAACCTCCAAACTCACCAACATGTCCCATTTGAGCAAAGCGATCACCACCATGCTGAAAAGGTGGTCCGCTATGGGACTGTGCAGCAAAGCCTCTTACACCCGGCTCACGATCGTATTGAGGACGACCGGAACCACGACGGGCATGACCACCACCCCGTGGTCTAGCTGCCTGGGGCCTAGCCACCTGAGGGGGTGCACCTCCAGGTCTAGCGCCCTGCCTCTGAACTCCCCGACCTTGCACACCATGGAGAGGGTGGTGCCTGGCCTGGTTATTCAGCTCTAACTCCTTCCTAGCGTCTCTCTTCCTCCGAAAGCAAAACTCAACTAGGTGACCCTCACGGTGACAGTACTCGCACTCGAACCTCACCACTCTCTTGGGTTGTTGGTTCCTATGGTTGCGTGGGTTGTGCACTCTAGCCGGCTGCTTGCCTCTCGAAAGGGGATCACTAGAGACGTCAGGAAGGGTGTCAAGTGTGTTCCTAAGATGGTTAGGTTTGGGAACCCACACTTGCTTGCGAGGTGGAGCCTTGGGAGGTTCATCAAGGATGCCATCCTTGGTGATAGGCTTGGGAGGCTCAGGTGGGGTGATCTTGGTAAGCTTAGGGATAGCGGATGGCTTCTCACTTGGGTTCACTCCGCTAAACTCACCGATCTTGCCAAAGATACTAGCACCCTTCCCACATGAAACAAAGCCTACTCCCGAGCAATCAGTTCCCCTCTTGAACTGACTGATCATCATGCCCAACTGCGGCTCACTGCATGACACCCAACTCAGGATGGACCGAAGGTATGTGTTTTCTTCCTCGGTTTGCATCCTGTCATGCCGACAGTTGGCAATCCGAGCTCCATCCCCATGCATCGCTCACATGGAGCGGACAAGGTGCTAACTGAGCTGGCCTTCAAGGCTTCAGCAAGCTTGGCATTAACACCTGCCAACTCAGTTCGCAAGCTAGGACAAAGCTTGCAAGCACCCAGCAAAGAAGACCTCGCCTTCACTTCCTCCAGCTCCTGCTTCAGAGAGGCACACTCACGACACTCACCCACCAAGTCTAGCCTACTCTTCAGCTCATCATACACCTCGATCAAAGAGGCATACTTGGTTTGCAGGGTGGAAAAGTTTGTCTTGTGTGTGGTGCACTCATCGCACTCCTCCTCATCAGTCACCCTCACTTCAGACATAGCAGACTCAAGCTCCTTAAGTGCCTCATTCATCTTGGCCTTAAACTCATTGCGCTCTCGGATAGCAAGCTTGAGTTTCTTCTCCAAAGCAAAGACTAATTCAGCAAGGCCATCGCGCTCATCGGTGAGATGATCGACAAGAGAAGAGGTTGATACCTCGGAAGCGTTGTCGTGGTCGTCGTTGTTGGCGTCATCGGTGTCCTTAGCCTAGCACTTGCGATCCTCTTCATCCAAGGCCATGGTGCAGAAGCCCTTGGAGTAGTTGCCGAAGAAGCAGAGTCTGTTGAAGCGATCTTCTGTCTTGTGCTCGGACCCGTCGTCGCTGGAGTCGCTGTCGGAGGTCTTGTCTCCATCGCTCATGGTGGCGAAGAGAGCATGTCGACCAGCGTCGAAAGCCTTCTCCACATCCTCCCGGCAAAAGTTGTCCTTCTTCTTCTTCTCGGTCTTGTACTCCGGCTTGCCCTTGCGCCTGGAGTTGCGAGTCTTGCCGAAAGATTTCTTGTTGTTCTTGGGGCAGTTTGCGATGAAGTGATCTGAATCACCGCACTTGTAGCAGCCCTCACGTGCGCCACCACGCCGGCGATTCAAGCGGTTGTTGTGAAACCGTGAGAACCGGATGATGATGAGGGCGAGCTCGTCGTCTCCCAATGCCTTTAACTGCTCCTCCGTAACTGCAGGCAAAGAAGACAAAGCAAAGAGAGGAGGTGAAGCGTCAGCAGGAAAAATTGATCCAACCTTGCCTAAGACCAAAGCCATGGAATGTGAAGATGGGTTCTTCAGCTTGGCCTGAGTCAGGTGATCGATCTCGGTGGACTTAAGCTTGCTGAACAGCTCGTCCACGGTGAGGGTGTCATAAGATGTAGACTCTATGATAGTCGACACCTTCACCTCCCATACCCTCCGATCCAGGGTGTATAGCAACTTGAGAGCCCTCTCATGATCGTCAAAGGGTAGGTTAGCCCGATTGGCACACATCTTGTTCACAATCATTTGGAAACGAGCGAACATAGTGTCAATCGTCTCTCCCTCCAACTGAACAAAGTTCTCATACTCGCGCTTGTACGTCTCGAAGAGTCTGGTCTTGACCTGAACGGTCCCCTCGTGATAGCTCTGAAGCTTCACCCAGATCTCTCGTGTCGTCTCAAGCTCAGAGACACGCTCGAACTCAGGAAGGGACATGTTGGCCAAAAGAGCGTTATGAGCCTTGGAGTTGGCCTCATGTTGGTCAATTTGGACCTGACCCACACGAGCCGCAAGGACCTCATAATCAGTGTTCTCGCATATCTCCCAAACGGAAGAACTGATGTTGCAGAGATAAGCACGCGTCTGAATCTTCCAATAGAGATAGTTCGTCCCATCGAACCAGGGAGCCTTGCCATTCCCTCGATCCATGTCGCCCTTAGAATCCAAAACCGATTAAGGTAGAGAAGATCCTTAACCGGCTCCGATACCAATTGAAGGACCGAATCGGTGACCAGAGGGGGGTGAATGGGAGCCTCAAATTCAACTCATGAATCAATTGGCCCTTGTCCCAGAAAATCACCCAAAAGCGAAGACTCGAAATGACCGATGAGTTCACGACCTACGGGTAGGTGGATACCCTAGGAGATGTCCTAGTGGTACAGCGGAACCCCCGGAGAAACACCAAAACCAAGTGCCAAAGCCTCAAAGCAAAACTGCACAGTCTACAGATTCGCGGACAGTCCGAGGTCAAGGTCCCGGACTGTCCGGTGAACGCCAAACTGTCCGACACTGGGAGTCTGGACTGTCCGCCGATAAAAGATCAGAAACAGAACTGATCTGATACAGTTCTGGACGAGTCCCGGACTGTCTGCGGGTTTGTACCGCGGACTGTCCGCCGTACACTCGACAGTGAACAGTCAGCCGTTCACTCGACAGTGAACAGTCAGGGGGTTGCGCCTGACTGACTCTACAAAATCCCGATGCGCAAACTATCCGCCGTCAGGTCGCGGACTATCCGCCAACACCCAGAAAGCACAAAACGGCTCGGGTTCAAAACCAAATTTGATTCAATCTCAACCAAATCGAAAGGGACTTCGATCAAACTCCACAGATGTTCCTCTACGTATTGGGATGCTAATCCTAAGAAATCATCGCACCAAACCAAGTCAATCGCGAGAAATCCGAGGATCACCGGAAAAGGGGAAGAACGAAGAACGAACGCGAAATTAGCCCGATCTATGGTGTTAAGAGGTTAGGGAAGAATTCCTTCGGTGAAAAGGAGATCACGACATAGAACAATCTGATTCAAGTGGAATCAAAAATCATCTCATAGAGAGGGAGAACGAGGCAAATCTCCAGGAGATGAAAAACCAAAACACGAAGAACACGAACACAAAACGCGATTCGATTCAATTTCAGCCGAAATTCCTCCACACGAGGAGACAACAAGAATACGGTCTCGTTTCCTCAAAAGATCCAAATACACAGAGGTATGATTCCCATCTCTGCGGATCACAGGCAGCGAGGTATGATTGGAACCTAAGCGAGGGCTAGACAGAGAGCTCAAGAAACAAATGCTGCAAGGATAGAGAGAGGAGGGGTGCCTCTCTTATTTATAGCCTCCTAACAATAGTCCCCTTCTACTCCTAGATACAAGAGCGAAGCGGCCAACCCTAGGGGTATCCCGGTCCAACTCTGCTGGTTGACGATCCGACGGCCACGCGCCTTCCTCATCCTTAGCTTCGCCTCGACGGAAGCCTCGGGATACCGCCACGTGCTGCCCTGTCGACCGCAGCGCCTTCCTCGTGGATAGCTGTGCCGCCACGCCAGCATCTCCACACCGCCACGCGTCAACCGTCCTTTTTGCGGACCTCCCCTCGGTTTTGAGGCCGAAACCGGGAAACCTGGGCCTTCCCCCGGTTTTGAGGCTGAAACCGGGAAACCTGTCCTCTGGCTGAGTTTTGTGGCCCAAACTCAAAAACCTGCGAGCCCATGTTTTGAGGCCCAAACCTGTAAACCGTCCTCGCCGAGTTTTGAGGCCCAAACTCAGAAACCGGCCACTCCGAGTTTTGAGGCCCAAACTCAGAAATCGGCGAGGTAGTTTTTTGAGGCTCAACTACCAAACCCGCACCAAAGACGGGATGTGGTACGCACACCCCGAGTTCCAACACCGATGTCGGAGCATGTCCAGCCTCCACGCCGGGCATGGTGCATTCGCCTTCCTTCTCGGCCTCCCGCCAAGTGTCACGACGCCATCACCTTCCTCCCGACTCGGCCGATGCACCGCACATCCCCATGTGCTCTTGCTTGCCGATGCCACGTGTCAGCTACCACAGCTGGTCCTCAGGTCTCTCAGTCCGTCAGTCCAAGCCTCACGTCCACCCTTCACCGCTCCCGGTCCGTCGGCGCGACACGTCTCTACTTGACCTTCACCTCACCTTCGACCACTGTCTCCGAGCTCCACACCTGCACATCAACACAGCCAAGAGACATGTTGCCCATTGACTGATCACTCATCACTCAGGAAGGGAACCACAAGGGCACATATCAACCTTGTGTTCGCATGGCGAGGCGATACCCGCTGGCTCTCTCGAACGACATGTTGGTCGAGATCGTCGGGAGCATCGCCGAGACGTCCACGCATCCAATGGAGGACATCTGCAGCCTACGAGCGACGTAAGTGCGTGACACCAGAACACCAACTATGCAACCTTCAACTCGGTGATGAATTGCATTTGTGTTTCTTGCATTTATGTTTCTTGCAGATGCCAGGACATGTGCAGGGTGTGCAAGGATGCCTCCGTTGGGAGGCGCTGGGCGCTGAAGCGAGAGGAATCTATTAGATGGTTCCAGAACGACCGCTACCTCGCTCTTGTCGACAACCTGGCCGCCGCCAACAACCCGGAGGCCTGCTTCGTCCTCGGCGTCACGTTCGTTTTCGTGAAACGGTGCACGCCGCTCGGCACTCAGTGGCTCCAATGGGCGGCAGACGCTGGGCACAAGGCGGCGGCTTACGTTCTCGGCATCCATCACCACGGTTGCAAGGAGAAGGAAGAAGCTGAGCACTACATTAGGCAGGTCGAGGACGAGGGCGGCGTCATCGTCAGATGTAAGCAGGCCAACCGCATGACCAACCGGGAGTGCGCCAGGTACCGCGCACACGCCGTCAAGGTGGTCCATGATGTGACATGAAAGTGGCCGGAACAGCCCCATTGGGGGGCACTGCTGCCCGTACCACCGGCGGACGAGGACGGACAAGGTTGCGGTGGCAGCGGATGTGTCGTGCCGGAAGGCTGGGCTAATGACTATGCCTTCTTTTGTAGCGAAGGCTGTAGGATTAGGCATGAGTACTCTGCGTTCTTTTCGCGTGTCTCTTTACCTCTTCATTAGAAGAATAGGTTTGGTAGCTAATCCGCAGCCAATGGTTTGACTATAACCTATGAAGTGCTTTTGGAAGCTGGTGAAATCGAAATGTTCCTAAGTACTAAATGAATAATCTTTGCTTTGGTCTGTGTATGCGATGGATTTACAAGTGCTTGCATTATGGATTAGTAGAAGTACTTTGTTAGGCGATTACTTTGGTTTTCTTCAGGATTTTGTGTTGTTAGGCGATTGCCTGCGTGTCCTCCTGTTTTACAAATCAATCAGAGGATATAACATCAGTGACGGGTGCTTGCTCAATGGTTGTGTTTAGTAGCCAGTTTTCAAGAGAACCAATAATACTCATGTCCGGGGCTTGGTTTCATATCTGCTCACTAGGTACAGATGACAAATCTCAGTCTATGGCCCAGGACCTGTGATCTAAAGAGTTAAGAGAACCACCATTCAATTATCATGTTGATACCTTACAAATAGAGTAACTTTGTTTTTTCACAAGAAAATAGTCGAGTAGCTCAGTGGTAAGGTTGTTACTCGCCTAACGGCAGGTCGCGAGATCAAAGCTCCACCAGCGCAATTTTTTTGCCAAAAATTGTCCACCCTACTGTGTGCACCTGTGGTCCAATATGAAAAAAGGTCGACCGACGGCCCACGCATCCAATATGATAAAAAGGTCAACCGGGCCGTCTGGCCCAATCATCCAACGTTGTTAAGTGGTACAGACGGGGGCAAACTACACACTTAACTTTGACGTTAGGAAAAATGATCTGTGACCAATTCGTTTCATCACTACATCGGCCACACGAGGCAAATTATCTATGACCATATCGAAATATAATCTGTGACGAATAATTTCATCATTACAATATAGCACACTGACAATATGATCTATGACGATTTCCATTTGGTAATCGATGACGTTCCTCTCATTTTCTTCATTGAAAGTCAAGCCAAAACATCGTCACTTGTACCTTGTGACGAAAACAAAAATTTTGTCATCGAAAGGTATCATTCGGTGATGAAACTTACCAGCGTCACTAGCAAATCGTCACTGATGATCATATTTCTAGTAGTGTGATGCTAAGAGATGTCAGTAAGTATTTCTGGCGTGATCGCCGAGGATGGACCCTAAACCTATCCTCCGATGGTTGCGCTAAGAAATGCCAACAAACATTTCTGGTGTCGTTGTCGGGGAAGTCATAGATAAGAAAGATTCAGATAGAACATGATCATGAACTAATATATGTATAATTGCAAATTAATCATTCAGGATAACCTTTTACTGTTTTCTTCTGTTGTGGATGAAAACAGGATAGCGTATGCGTGGTTTCGCTCTGCCAGAGAACTTCACCGATAATCTAGAAGCTATTGGCAGGAGAAAAAAGAAATCTTCTTCCTCCTCTGTAGCTCCACCTCCAACAGAAGAACCACAAGTTTCTGCACCAGGCTCAACTCTCACCATGGCCAAAACCCTGTGTGACTTCTCCGTCCCCGCTGTTGCCAACGTGCCCACTGGGCCCACTGTCAACACCGGTGACAAAGCTTTTGAGCTGAGGACTGGCCTCATCACCATTGTGCAGGCAAACCTGTTCTATGGTTTGCCAAGCGAGGATGCGAACGGACACAGCCTTTAGAACTTCCTGGAGCTCTACGACACTCTGACTGTTTCCCTTCTCCCTGGTGGGGAAGGTGAAGCAGTGGTTCTACAAGAACCCGACAGATGTCGCCACTTGGGACAAATGTTCGGCGGTGTTCCTTGCAAAGTTCTTCCCCTTGGGCAAAACAAATGCCCGAAGGGGACAAATTACCAGCTTCCGGCAGAACTCAACGGAGTCCATGCCCGAGGCATGGGAACAGCTGCAAGAATACATTGCAGCTTGTCCCCATCATGGGATGGAAGAATGGTTGGTGCTCCAAACCTTCTACGAGGGGCTCACGCCCATGTCAAAGGGGCACCTGGATGCTGCAACTGGAGGGGCATTCATGTCCCTGACTGTCAACGGGGCGAAGACCATGATTGACAAAGTGATGGTGAACCAAGCTTGGGGGGATGGAAGACCCCAAGCTAAGTCACAAAAAGGCATGCATACCGTAAAGGAGGCGGATATGCTTGCCGCAAAAATAGATCTTTTGCTCAAGCGGCTGGACAAAAAAACGGCGACAAGAGAAGAAAAAGGCATCGTCCAAGCCATGGATGCGCACACGATGTGCGAAGTGTGTGGAGAAACCGGGCACTCGGGGAATGATTGCCCCGAGACCCGCGAAGATGTTGCGTACATCAACAACGGGTTTCGCCCGCAAGGCGAAAGCTCATGGAACAATCAACATCGCCCTCCATATCAGGGAGGTAACCAGGGCTACAACTCCAACAACTCCAACACACCCACCTTAAAGGATCTTGTGTTAGGGCAAGCAAAGATCAATGAAAGCATCTCCAAGAAGCTGCGGATACATGGGTGTATGCCGGATCTTGAGATGATGAGTGATTGTCAACTGGTATGATGTGCATGTTCTTTGGCTTTTGTTGTGCAGGTGTCGAGCTCGGAGATGGTGATCAAAGGCAAGGTGAAGGTCAAGTAGAGACGTGTCGTGCCGATGGACCCAGAGCGGTGAAGGGCGGACGTGAGGCTTGGACTGACGGACCGGTGTCCTGAGGATCAGTTGTGGTGGTTGACAGCCTGGGACAGCGACAAATGAAGACATGTGGGTGGACGGGGTGCACGGGCGGTGCATCCCTCTACGGCTTCGGTTTGGTGGTAGAGCCCCAGAAAAACCACCGGCTGGATGGTTTCCAGGTTTGGGCCTCAAAACCTGGGTGCTGGCTGGTTTCTGAGTTTGGGCCTCAAAACTCGGGCTGAGGACGGTTTTCCAGGTTTGGGCCACAAAACCTGGGTGATGGCGGGTTTCTGAGTTTGGGCCACAAAACTCAGCCTGAGGACTGGTTTCCCGGTTTCAGCCTCAAAACTGGGGGGAGGTCTAGGAAAAGGTCGGACAGCGAGTGGCGGCACGTGGCGGCATCTGGTGAGGTCACGTCGAGGCAAAGATACCTGATGTGCGGGCGTGGCCGTCGGATCGACATCAACCTCGAGTTGGACAGGAATACCCTTAGGGTTAGCCTGCTCGCTCATTGGCAGTAGGGGTAGAAGGGGAATAATTTTATTTGGCTATATTAGGAGAGGCAACCCCTCCCTCCAAACTATCTCAGCCATTTGCTACTTTCACTTAGGGTTTCCTGTTCTTCCACATCCCTGCCGTAGCTACTGAGATCCGCAGAGACAGTGAATCATACCTCTGTGTATTTGGATTTTGCGGAAACGAGACCGGATTCCCGTTGTCTCCTTGTAGGGACGATTTTCGGCTAGAAATCATGGTGGTGATTCGTGTTTTTGAGTTGTTCTTTGTGTTCACTTTTTCTTCATGTTTTTCCCGTTGATCGATCTCTCTCTACGGTGTTCGTTTTCGATTTCGTTTGTTGCTACTTGTTCTTTACTGTGAGGGGATCATTTTCACTAAAGGAATTCAACTTAAACCTCACGAGCAAGTAGATCGATTGGTTTTCGTTTTGGATCGACTTTTCAACTATCTTCCCCTGAACTTCTTCGATTCATCGATTTGGAGATAGGTTCGAGCCATGATCTCATAGGAGTAGCTCACTATCTTCCTTATGACTCATCTCACCAAGTTTGAGCCCTAGAGGTTTTGTTTTGGGTGAGATCAAGTCAGATCGATGGATGAACAGTCTTATGTCGGGGTGACCGGACTCACGCCTTATACCGACCGGACGCTACTCCGTGCGTCCGATCATTGAAGGCCAGGTCTTTTACTCTAAGCGATTTCGACCGGACTCACCTAGGCTAGTGTGACCGGACTCGCTGCTGATCGGACGCACTGTGCATGTGATCGGACTCACCCTAGTGCAAAGTCTGGTCGAGAACAGAGAGCATCCAGAACCGATTTCTGCTGATCGGACGCGTCCGATCATCTCTGACCCTACGCTGACTAGAGTCCGGTCTGTGTAGATCTGCGTTGATTTGTCCGGAGTTCGTTCATCCGACTTCCAATTTGGTTTTGGGTTTTTGTGTTCTGTTTCTTGAGTCGTGTAGTGTCCCGTTGTGCTTCTTGGGAGCATCCACCCTTCATCTAGGGTCGCGGACACTATCAATCTCTAGGAGTTGCACTCGAGGCTGATTTTTGGGACAGAGGCTAAAAGTTTCTGAAAAGAAATTTGAAGCTCCCATTCACTCCCCCCCTCTGGTCGTCTTTGTGTAGCACCTTCGGTCCTTCAATTGGTATCGGAGCAGGTTAAGGATCTTCCACCTTAGCCGGTTCCAGATCCGCAGAAGGCGAAATGGATCGCGGCGTGGGCAAACCGCCGTTTTTTGATGGGACGAACTATGCGTATTGGAAGATACGTATGTCAGCCTATCTTCACAGCATGAGTGCTTCGGTTTGGGATATTTGCAACTTTGCTGATTACGTGGTCTTGACTGCTCATGTGACTCAACAACAGATCGATGAGCACGATGCCAATAGCCGAGCCAGTAATGCTCTTTTCTCGTGTTTGAGCATGACTGAGTTTGATCGTGTCTCTCATCTCACCACGGCTCGGGAGATTTGGGCGACTCTCATGCGCTTTCATGAGGGAACCACTCAAGTTAAAACCTGTCTCTACGAGTCGCACAAGCATGAGTATGAGAACTCTCGACACATGCCTGGCGAGAGCATAGAAAGTTTATTCGCTCGCTTTTAGGTCATTGTCAACGGGATGAGAGCTAACAGAGAGCTTTTGTCGTACGACGATCATGAGAGAGCTCTCAAGCTACTCCATACTCTTGATTGGTCAGTGTGGGACTCAAAAGTTCAGGCGATCATCGAATTGTCTAACTATGAGACTCTCACTTGCGACTAGCTCTTCAGTAAGCTAAAGTCCAGTGAGATTGATGCCATGGTGAGGGCTTCTTATGAAAATCCTTCTGACTCGTCGATGGCTTTGGTTTCAGGCTCTTTTGCTAACCCCTCTGGAGGCTTTGCACTTTCTTCTCTTTTGACTATTGCAGAGGAGCATCTGGAGTTCATGGGAGACGACGAGTTGGCTCTTCTTGCCAACTGGTTCTCGCGGTTCCACAACAACCGCATGAACCGTCGCCGCGGAGGAGGACGAGCTGGATGCTACGAGTGCGGTGACTTGGACCACTTCATCACCAACTGCCAGAAGAAGAACAAGCAAGCTTTTGGCAAGGGCGATCGTGGCCACAAGTACGACTCTGGCAAGCGCAAGGAGAAGTACGTCCCCGCAAAGCACAAGCGGAAGGGCGGCTTCAACAAGGAGTACATCAAGGGGAAGTACTTGGAGAAAGCCCAGGCCGAGCAGCGTGCTTTCTTCCCCACGCTCAACAACGTCGATGACTCGGACAATGACTCCACTGCATCAAGCGATGATGAGTCTGAGAAGAAGAAGATCAAGGACAAGCTAAACGGTCTTTGCTTCTTCGCCGATGACGAGGGCTTCTGCACCATGGCGCTCGGCGATGAGGTCAACAGCGAGCTGGAGGAGATCCCTCGGAATGACGACGATGATGACTTCTCCCAGGTATCTCAGACCCCCGATGAACTCTCTACTGAGATCGAGAAACTTACTGCTGCTCTTCTTAGTCAAGACAAGTTACTTAGTGTTGGTAGTTCTTAGCTTCACTAAAGATAGAGCTAGGCAACTATCCCCGGTAACGGCCCAGGAATGCTTGTTGGCACTTGCTAACGTTGTTACTAGGAGTAGACTATGGAGTCTATCCCCGGCAACGGTGTCAGAAGTGCTTGAAGCAAGTCCGGTCACTATACCTAAAGGAATAAAGCTAAAGCAGCTGTCTGCTAATGCCAAACGGGGTTGTCAATCCCGACACTAGTAGGAGCTAGCTAGAGAGAATGCAATCTACCAGGAGGAGATTCTGCAAGCGCACAGAACTATCGTAGTAGCACTTCGCCTGGGAGTACCAGGTGTCAATTTATTTGATCCCAAGGGAAGGCTAGGGTGGTGTATGAGTTGAGTCAAGGAGGGGATGAGAGTCAAAGAAATAAGGAAAAGGAAAAGGGAAGAGGGGAAGAGAAGGGATGGAAGGCTAGAAAGAATATATGGGTGGATAGGTAAGGATGAAATGGATGGCTAAGGTAAGGTGGATGGATAGGTAGATAAAGGGAATAGCTAAGGATAACTAGGATAACGAACTAATAACTACTCCTAGATAACCACGAAGCAAGATAACTACGAAGCAAGATAGTTACGAAGCAAGGCAGGCAAAAGTCATTAAAGCAAGTTAGTTAAGTAAAGTTTTATTCCTATCTTGTCAAGTATCGAGGCGTACTAGCCTTTACCACTTACTTAGGTTGAACGCTAGCGCAACGAGCCTTACTGTTAAACTGGGCCAACTACGTGGTGGAATTCAAGGCGCACAGGGCTGTCACCACCTGCTTGCTACCACAGCTATCCGGGGGCCCAGCCGTATGTGAAGGTAAGTCTATAACTAAGCACCACACTTAACTATATTCTAACTATCTCTACCCTAGCTTTGAATAGAGACACCCTTACGGACGTCAGAGCAAACACTTGACTTAATAAGATAAACACTAAACTAACTAAGCAACCTATTGGCAAAGATCAATCACTAAGCTCACTAGAGATTAACTACTATGGCTAAGTGAATTGAACTGTAGGATAGCTAGGTCACACTCAAGGTACTTGATAAAGTAATACTGAAAGTAATACTGAAAGTAATGCTTAAAGTAATACTGAGATAAAGATAAATGTACCTGAGATACAAGAGAGCAAACCAGACCAGAGACGCCGGGAAATCAACCGACCTCCGATGCCAGTCGCTCGCACCTGCTTCTCTCTTAGCAAGCTCTACACTCCTTTTACCAAGAACTTAGGTTGAGCTGTGCTAAACTAAGAGCCACGCTGTAGCGAGGGCACTAGAGTTATACTCTCTCTACTAGCTAACCTACTTGTCTAAGCTCTCTGAGCTTCTAACCCAACTCTCTGCTTGCTTCTCTTGCTTTGCTTCTCTTGGGATGTGATGGTACAAATGAAGTGGTGTCACCAGGGGGGTATTTATAGCCTTGTGGAGTGAGGGGGGTACTTATAGGGGGCAGCCAGCCGACCTAGGGTTAGGTCAGGTGGCGGGCGCCACCCCCTACTGGCGGCCGCCAGTGCCCTGGCCGTTGGATGAACCGGCTTTGATCCTACGGCCTCCAGGTGGTTGTCTAAGGCGGTTTGGAGGTCGGTTGCATGTCCTAGCAACCGCCATTCAGCCTTGATCCACGCCACTTCATCCTGAGTCATCCGATGCCACTGACCTAGTGACCAAGGGCCAAGATTTGGCCTTGGGGAGGTCACACGGATCGATGACGTGGCAGGGAGTGGAACTTGGGACAACCCAAGTGGCGGGCGCCACTTAGAGGTGGCGGGCGCCACCCCCCTTAGGCCCATTTGGGCCCTGCTGAGTGGGCTTGGCCTCTGGTGGGTCCATATGTCCAAATTTGGTCCAAATTCCTGCATTCAAATAAAAATTTATGGACATGTAGAATTTGGTTAGTTTGAAACCTATTTGACTACATTTCATGCCTTTTTGGTGGACTTTAGGGTCAAATGTTGATGGTAAAACAGGTGTTTAAGGACCATCAACAAGCTCCCCCAAGCTAACCTGTTGCTCGTCCTCGAGCAACAATGCGGTTTAAGCATTGAGCATGAAAAAGATAGCAACTTAAGATGTATACAAGTGCATATTGTATAGTGAGAAATAACTTAGCATATATCATTAATCATAGCAATGTGGGGCTTATAGCTTTTCACTTCAAACATACAAGAGTGAAATAAAGTAGTAGATAGGAAACTTTTATCTTGCATAGGTTTGACTAGGATTCTGTCTGGAGGTTTTTCAAGGTTTTCAAAAGATAACAACTTGCTTAAGTCCTCCAAGATTCACTCAATCACTCAATGGTGTTTAAATCCTCACTTAGGCCAAAATGTATCCTCTCCTATTTCTAAAGAATGATATGTGGAGTTATAGGTAGGCTAAGAACCATGAGCAAATTGCCTGATGTTTATTGCTAAGCTAGACACTCAGATCGTAAGGAGCAGCAAATCATAAAAATTGATCAAGATGTGAATGTGTGGTTCTGTGGAAGTGTATAGAGGGATATTTCATAATCCTTCCTAGTTAATTTCTGGGGTCTAGAGCTAATGATAATTCTCTCTCTGTTTTCTTTTTTTTGGATACATAGTGAGTAGACAAAAGATGTGTCCTCACATTTTCTTAGGACATAGTCCTCTTTTGAGCTACTTTGCTCACACTCTTTTTTTCCAGGACATAGTCCTTTCTTGAGCTACTTTGCTCATTTTTCTCTCTCTCTCTTTTAGCTCTAGATTTCCCCAGATATCTATAGGAAAGGATTTTTGAAATGAGTAGGGAAAGGGAGAGAAATGCTTATTCCCAGTGTAGGAATAAGCATAAGGCTAGCAATGGGATGTTTGGCAGGGTATTGCATATCTCCAGTGTAAAGAATAAGCAATTTATTTGGTGGTTGCAAACTTCCAAAGTGGAGAGTGGGCAATTTATGGTGTGTGTGTGTGAATCTTGATTCAAAAGATATGATAAGCTTCTCTACTAAGATCTATGAGGTCTAACAAAGCTCAACACAAACAAAGCTCTTTTTTGTTTTGACTAATGATTAACAAATATTTGGCTGGTGGTAGGATGGGATAAAATCCAGGAGGAACTTTTAGCAAGGTTTTCATGATTTTAAAAGAAATCCTCCAGATTATGTCCTAATTTCACTTCAGCAAGTTTAAAGAATTACTCCATTTCTTACTAACTCTACTCACTAAGCATGATTTCAGTTGAAGCATGTGCAACCCACAAAAGCTACAACTTAGATAAGACTAGTCATTCAAACCATAACAATAGCATTTGCATGACATATTTCAAATCTTATTCAGGTTTCAACTTGTTTAAGCAGATTTTATCAATTTGATTCATGGAGTGGTTATTTAGGCAAGCATGTGACATTCAAAAGATATAGAATTTAAGAACTGAATGTAAAATGTAGGCTTGAGACATACCTTATTGGAGCGGGAGTCTCCCCCAAGCTGGCTTCTTGCTTGGTGAAAGATCTTCTTCTTCTCAGTCGGAGCTCTTGTTCTCATTTTATTAAAAAGGAAAACTATCTAATGTTATGAAAAGGGAAACTATCCTATTTTATTATTCTAGCTAAGTTAACATATACCTATGCATGAAACTAATGATAACTAAAATTTTTTTTTAGTTTCATGCATGACATATGTTATTTATTCGAAAAAGAGAAAATTGAAGGGAAAAATTAAAAATAAAACCATACCTTAGGTCCATGGAATTTCATCCTTATCAGGTGGGTCTTCTTCTTCCTTGGGCACTTCTTCTCTCAGTACTTCATCAGGTTCTTCTTCTTTTGGCACCTCTCCTTTGTTATGTGAATTACACAACTCAGGAGGAGGTGGTTCTTTCTTTATGCTCCACCTTGTTCTTGGGCGCCTCTTCTTGGTACGAATGGGCTTTGCATCCTGCATGTTAGCGGCATATGTGGGACCTCGGGAGAAAGATAATATTTCCTTCCTCCCTCCTAATGTCATTTGAATTTTACCACTTCCCACATATATGCAGGCATCAACAGTGTTCAAGAAGGGTCTACCCAAAATTAAAGGCACATCTTTCCTATTTCCCATATCTAGTATTATGAAATCAGTAGGAACATATGAACCTCTAATATGAACAGGTAAATCATTGACTATTCCTTCTACATAGCAAGGTGATTGATCAGCTAGCACAACATAGGCAGATGTGGATGACATGGGTGGAAAGAATGAGTTTTCATAGAAATCTTTAGATATAATGTTCACACTCGATCCTAAATCACACATGGCATTTTTAAAGACTTCACCAAAGATTGAGCATCTAATTATGGGACTACCAGGATCACCCTTTTTAACAGTCATGGTTTGATCTTCATAATAGTTAAAATACTTTATTTCAACCATATTTGCAGTTTCCATGTCAGGTTTAGCAGGAATTTTGCCAGATTCAAAAGATGGTATGATAGCAGCAAGTTGAGCTAATTGGGTTTCTAACATCTTATTAAAGCTAAGTTGATTTTTCAGAGCAGATGAGAAATCTTCCAATTTAGCATTTATATTCTCAAGGGCTTTATCATTTGACATTAATTTTTTATTCAAGAAATCAGTAGTTCTACCTTGTGAGTAAACTAAATTTTTCAAGAATGAGAGACTATCAGAATTATGAAAATTAGAGCGGGGGAATGAATTGTTACCTTGAGAGTTTGCAGGCTGATTCCATCCTTGATTCTGTTGACGGAAACCGTTACTGTTGTTGATGAAGTTCAAATCTTCATGTAGCTCGGGGCAGTGGCTCCCAGAATGTCCGGTTTCTCCACAGACTTCACAAGTCATGTGGGATTCCAGAGATTGGACACTCTCCTGTTGGTTCATCTTCTCACAGTTGTCCAGCTTCTTTGCAAGCAGGTCCATCTTGGCCACGATCATGTCGGCCTCCTGAAGGGAATGCATACCTCGCTTATGGGGTTGTAGTCTTTCGTCATTCCATCCTTGGTTCAACACCATCTTCTCTATGAGAGCCTTAGCATCTGTAACATTCAGAGAAAAGAATGCACCGCCAGCGGCGGCATCCAAATGGCTTCTAGAGAGTGGGGTTAGGCCATGGTAGAAGTTCTGGATCAATAGCCAGTCCTCCATACCATGGTGCGGACAAGCAGCGACATACTCTTGCAACCTCTCCCAAGCCTCGGGAATAGATTCCTCAGCTTGTTGCGTAAAGCTGGAGATTTTGTTGCGAAGAGCATTCGTCTTGCCCATCGGAAAGAATTTGGCGAGAAAAGCATTGGAACACTTGTCCCATGTGTCTATAGCGTTGCGATCGGTATAGAACCATTGCTTATTTCCTAGCAAAGAGAAAGGAAAGAGACGAAGACGGATGGCTTCTTGGGTTATCCCCTTAATGGTGAAGGTGCCGCAAATCTCCAAGAATTGTTGGAGGTGAGCATTGGCATCCTCATGAGCCTTGCCACAGAACGGGCTAGCTTGGACCATCGTGATCAGAGCCGGTTTCAACTCAAAATTGAGGTTGGCATCGATCACGTCTGGTCCTATCGCTACATTAGCGGCAGAAGGAGCAGAAAACTCACGAATGGTCTTATTGGCCATCGTGAAGATAGTGAAGGACCGAAAATGCTAAAGCAAGGCGACCAGAGGGGGGGTGAATGGGAGCCTAAAATTTCTTCTCAGAAATTATGGCCTCTGTCCCAACAAAATCAACCCCAAGAGCAAAGCTGACACACGTGATGTCCTCGACCCAAGAGTATGGGTGGATGTTCCCTAGGAACACAGCGGGACACCACAAAAGCTCCCTCTTCCAAATCCACGCAAGTCAACTAGTGACAGGATGGAGTTTGGGTAACCTCAACCTCCCCCGAGCAACGCGAGGGGGATTCAGGCAATCTCGCAAAGCGGGAAGCCCGGTTTCTGTAGAGCACAGAGTCGAGAATCCAACGCAAAAAGCGGATCTCAAATCGGAGCTCGAACGCAAAAGATACGGACGAAAACGCGTTCTGTCAGCACTGACCGGACTCACTGGTGCGTCCGGTCGATAGGCACCGGACGCGTCCGGTCAGCTAAACTGCGTTCTGAGAGCTCTTTGTTCACGACCGGACTCACGGTGAAGAAGCGTCCGGTCGTTACAACTGAGCGTCCGGTCAAGCACCGAGGGGGCAATGAACAGTGCCTTCAGTGCGTCCGGTCACGCGAAACCCTAGCGTCCGGTCGCACAAAACGCTCTCTGGAGCTGACCGGACTCAGCACGGGGTGCGTCCGGTCAAGTACAGCAGGTGCGTCCGGTCAAGCTCGCGCAAAGTATCTCGCTCGGCCTTCAACGATCGGACGCACGGGATAGCGTCCGGTCGATACGAGGCATGCGTCCGGTCACCTCGCGCGAACTGCACAGCGCAGGTGTTCAACGACCGGACTCTAGCTCGGTGCGTCCGGTCGCTATGAGGCAGCGTCCGGTCACCCCGACCAGTCCCCTGTTCGTCCACCGAATCGACCCGATCTCCCTCAAATCAAAAGCACTAAGGCTCAAATTTCGTGTGAGGGGTCACAAGGATGTTAGTGAGCTACTCCTAAGAGATCATGGCTCGAACCTAACTCCAAATCGGTGAATCAAGAAAACGGTGAGGAACGGGCAAGAACTTGATCCCAAAACTAAATCCGCCCGATCTATGAGTTCGTGAGGTATTAGAGAAATTCCTTCTGTAGAAAGAAGACTCTCACGAAGCTACACAAGATGGTTCAAACGGATTTTCGAATCTTCCCTCGAAACAAAAATTCTTGTGAAGAACGAAAGAGGGGAAAATGTGCAAACGCGAAGAACAAAATCGCAAGACAAATTAAAGCACGAATTTGATCCTTGGACTCAGAGGAATGGATGATTCATTAAGCACTTGGTGTCAGGCTACAAGCCAATCCTAGCAACACAAAGCTTGGATGGCGAAAAGCTCAAGAACAAGAGCCAACTCACCCTAACCCTAGCCTTCTCTCACAAGGAACAAAATGAGAGAGACACCACCTAGAACTCTCCAAGGATAGCGGCTGCCCTAGCAGCCCCCTTCATATATATAGGCTGTGACGGAACGACCCTAATCTCATGGCCCACGTGTCCCTGTCAACCTCTGACAGCCGAACCCATGTTCCATGTGATTAAGACCTGTTCGCCACCGGGCTACATCAGTGCCCAATGTCCGCAGGATCATCTCACAATTCGGTTACAGCATTGCATACTTTTACAAATAACATCGGAATAATGAGCGGAAGACTTAAATAACATTAGTTTTACAAAACAGGGTTCCAAATAGAAATTAAGGTGCAGTTAAACCAAGTTCTTGATAATAGAAATAAACATAGGCAACATAGTGGAGAACAGCAAAGATACTTATAATCACCCAACCCGAGGGTGTACAACTATTCTTCGGCCTCATCGGCCTCTTCCTGGACGATGGTCACGCAGCAGGGTGCAAGACACATCGGGGACTCTGTCATACCTGCAGCATGGGTAACAAACCCTGAGTACTGGGGTACTCAACAAGACTTACCCGACTAAAGAAAAAGGGAGAAGACTCAGGAATGAGAGGCTTAGGGTAGTCAAGGTAAGGCTTAAGCAAGATCAAGTATTTTGCAGAAAAGCATTTTTGTAAACCTTATTTTATTTTGAAAGATTCAGTATTCCTCAATTCTTCATCGTTCATGATTCATTTTACATTTCAAAACATTCCTAGTTGAGAACCACTCTCCGTTGACAGTCAGTGGACCAAGTCTCCATAACCGAAGAGCAACGTTAATCCGGATAAATAATACTCAGCTGAGGATCCCTATCCACACTGCATATGTAGCACCCAAGCTTGCATATGCCAACTCGTCTACCACGATTCCTCCAAGATTGGACCCGGTCCTACGCCACCCGGAAGTACAGTACACCACTCCTTTCCAGGTACGACGACCACGTGGGTACATGCTACTTCCGCCATCTCTCCACTCCCAGTGCGCGGTTGTCGGTCCCAATTAAGGATTTCTCGGAGCCAGAGCTTTCCGAAGTATGTGAATAGTTACAAGTCTTGACCAGCAGGCCCCCATACGGATGGTCCCTAATTTTCCAGCCAGAACTATACCTTGGTCATATCTCACCCAAGCGTAATAGTCCTGTCAGTTTTTCAACCATGTCTCGGTCGGTGTCAACTGTTGAGTCCCGGACTACAACATGACGGCACCGTACGCTCGGACAACCTCTCCTCGCTATTGACTAGGTACGGATCAGATACCTAGCCAACAGCCGGGGAGTAAGACCAAATTCCCATAAACATTCCTTAAGTGATCACACTTTTGAAATTGGCATTTTATTGCAAGGTCTAATTTGATAAGCATTGCTAAGCATTTTCCAAATACTTTTGAAAAGCAGGTATCAGGTGTATCCGTGGTCAAGGTGGATAGTGCATCAATTAGGATAGCACACAACTCCTATAAACCTAATGCAATAATTTAACTCAAAAGCATTTAAGGAAATCATTTTATAAATTCAAGGAAAGGGTTAAATGCACCGGGGCTTGCCTTGAAGAGCAAAGAGGGCAGGCTCGAAGGCGGCAGGGCAGTTGTCGGAGCTCGGGGTAGCCTCAGGGACAGGTTCGTCGGCGGCTGCCTCGATCTTGACTCCTTCTTCGGTGACTATACGAATGCAATGATGCATGCACATGAGTATGCTAGCATGAACAATACAAAACAGGGCATACAACATGAACCCTAATCACTTTTTCTATTTTCCTTAATTATTTAAAAAGGTCATTTTATGAAGTTGCTCCAAAAATGACCAAATTAATCACATAAGTTCATTATGGTGTAGATAGATGGGAAAACAAATTTCATAATTTTTGAAGGTCATTAAGGTGCTCAAATAATTCCAGACATTAATTAACAAAAGGCACTATTTAACAATTAAAGATAAATGCTCAAAAATCAACTTGTTCCAAAAGACTTCAAAATTTCACCAGAGACTAAACATGGCATAGGAAGCTCACAAAAATTTATCTCATGATTTTGGAGTTATAAATAATTTTCTAAAAATCCAAAACCATCCATTTATTAATTAAAAGAGGGATTTTACATTTTCAAATTCTTGCAGAAAAGTTAGATTTCATATTTTTATAAAATACTACACAGTGCAAGGAGCATACCATAATTTTATCCGGATTTAGGAACAAACAGATTAATTCACACAAAAAAGAGAAAACAGAACACTATTCACACTCTTTCAAAAAAGGAAAAAAAAAGAGCGCTGTGCTCCTTCCTCGCGAGGCTCGGGCGAAACGGGAGGCTCGGGCGAATCGGAAGACATGTGTTCGCCGAGACCTGGCTCGAGCGAAGCGGGTTCGGGTGAACGGGCTCGGGCGAGGCGGAAGCGACTGCTTCGTCCGAGGCCTGGCTCGGAGGCTCGGCGAGACGAAACAAGGGTTTTCGTCCGAGGCCTGGCCGGGAGGCTCGGGCGAGACGGAAAACGATCGTTTCGTCCGAGGCCTGGCTCGGCGAAGCGGAGGGTGCGAAGTCCGCTCGAGGCCTGGCTCGAGCGAAGTGGTGAGGGTGTGTCCGCTCCGAGGCTGGGCTCGGGCGAGACGGAAACGTGTGCTCGAGGTCTGGCTCGAGCCAACAGTGAACGTGTGCGCCCGAGGCCTGGCTCGAGCTTTGCGCCGTAAAAAAGGCAGAGACCGAGGGGGCTTCGAGTGCTTACCACGGTCGGATACCAGGGCTCGGCGGGGCGGTGGTTCGGCGGAGCTTTCCTCGGCTGCGAGCGGCGAGCGGCGAGCGGCGCTCCGACGACCCTGCGCAACACACGAGACCGCAAGGGCCTGGTTAAAGTCGCACGGAACCAAGAAGCTGACATAGGGGTCAGGGTGAAGATATTCGTGGCCGTAGAGGGAGTATTTCACGAACCCGAGCTCATCGGTGTTCCGTCGGAGTTTGGGAAGATGGGGTTACGCCGGGCGTTGGAGGCGGGGGAGGTGAAATTGAGGGGTGGGAAAGCTTCACGAGCTCAAGGCGGAGCTTTCGGGCTAGGTGGTTGAGCGGCGGGAGCTTCGGAGTGGTCTGGCCCGCGCGGGGTCAGTGCGGAGCATCCGGCTCCGGCGGGCCTTTTATAGCCGCGGCCAGGGGGCGGTAGAGAGCACGGGATGGTGTGGATGAGCTCGGACGAGGCGTGCGCACTCGATTGCGAGCCGGCAGGGAAGGACGGCATGCGCGCAGGGGCCGGGTATGCGTTCGCGCCTGCGACGGCCAAGCGGCGGCGTCGTGCTGGAGCAGTGGGGGACGGGGCGGAGGGTCAGCGCTTTGCGCGTGCGGGTGCGGCATGATGGCGCGGGCGCAGGCGACAAGTTGGGGGCGAGCGTGCGGCTGCCAGGCGCGCGTGGCGCAGGCGGCGCTGGCGCGCGGCCATGGCCGGGGCCCCCTAGCTGTAGGTTTGAAGATGAACAGGGCTAGGTCCTTAGGGTTTGACTATGGGCTGATCTCTGTATTTTGCAAATTACTCCCAAAACTTGAACTGAGCAGCAAAAACCAAAACACCAAAGTTGTGCAGAAAAAGGAGATCTACAACTTTGTCAAAAAGAATATTTTCAAATTCCAAATAGTTTTTGAATTAAATACGAAATTAGAAAAGGGGACACTTTTAGGATTTGAAAAATTTCAAATTACTTTTGATTTTACATTGAAAGTTGGAAATCTGCAAATATGAAAGTTGTTCCTTTTATCAAAACCTACAACTTTGCTAATATACCCTTTTTCTGAAACCCAATAGTTTTAAATAAATTTTGAAAACTGAAAAGGGGACAAAAACTGGAATTTGAATGAATTTGGATTTACTTCAAACTTTGTACAGAAACTTGAAAATTTGTAAATACCAAAGTTGTTCTCTTGGCCAGATCTACAACTTTGCTTTTTGGACCAACCCCAAATTTGAATAATTTTTGAATTACAAAAAGAGGGATAAAATCCAGGGTTTGGAAATCAGGGTTTTTGCAAAGGGATTTGAAATCTGATTTTGGTTTTTTGAACTTTGGCCAACACAACAAAACTTCAAGACATCCAACTGAACAAGAATTACACAAAGCTAGGCACAGAGGTGAAATTACCATTTTTGCCCTTATAGGAAGATTTGGGCTTTTAGGGTTTTTGAAAAGAGATTGCTACACAAGTACTAAGCAAACATAAATGCAAGGCAAGGATGATTAATGACTAATGATGATGACATGTCAGGTTAATTTACAGTTAAAACACCAGAGGTGTTACACAGCCTTCCCCCCTAAAAGAAATCTCGCCCCGAGATTCCACGTCTTAAGAAGGAAAAGGCAAACCTTACATCTACAGAGATTCGAGAAAGTCGGGATAGTTCTTTGCTAAGAAGTCTTCGGATTCCCAGGTGGCTTCTTCTTCAGAGTGCTGGTTCCACTGGATCTTGTACCATCTTGTGGTGGTTCTTCGGGTAACACGATCCTTGTGATCCAACATGCGAACTGGATACTCAGTGTATGTACAGATCTGGTTCTAGCTCAACGCCTTCAACTTCAACCACATGTTCAGGTACTCGGAGACACTTCTTGAGTTGGGATACATGAAACACATTATGAACTGCTTGAAAGATGATCGGGCAAACTTAGCTTGTAAGCGACCTTGCCACAACGATCCAGAATTTCAAACGGACCAATGTAACGGGGTGCTAGCTTTCCTTTGACTCCAAAACGAGTGACTCCTTTGGTGGGTGAGACCTTCAGGTACACATAATCCCCGATCTCGAACTGCAGAGGTCGACGTCTCCTTGTCAGCATAACTTTTCTGTCGAGACTGTGCAATCTTCATGTTCTCTTGTATAATGCTTGACTTCTCTTCCATATCTTTTACTAGGTCAACTCCAAAGAATTCCCTTTTCTCCGGTTCAGACCAATTGAGAGGTGTACGACAACGGCGGCCGTACAGTGCTTCAAAGGGTGCCATTTTTATGCTCTCTTGTAACTGTTATTATATGAGAACTCTGCCAAGGGCAAACAGTCATCCCAAGTATCTGCGAAGGTGAGCACACATGCTCTCAACATATCCTCTAACACTTGGTTGACTCGCTCGGTTTGTCCATCTGTTTGCGGATGATATGCCGTACTATGCAAGAGCTTGGTTCCAAGTGAGGTATGGAACGCTTTCCAAAACTTTGCGACAAACTGGGTACCACGATCAGAGATAATGCTCTTGGGTATGCCATGGAGTTTCACTATGTTGTCCTTGTACAAAGTGGCATAAGTGGGGACGGTGTAACTGGTCTTCACTGGCAGGAAGTGAGCTTGCTTAGTGAGGCGATCCACGATCACCCATATGGAATCAAAACCTCTTGATGTCTTGGGTAGACCGTTGATAAGTCATACTGATATCGTCCATTTCCAAGCAGTACAGGTAAAGGTTGCACATTCCCTCCGGGCTTCATGTGCACGGCTTTGATTTCTGGCAGTATCGCCTGAGCGACTACCGGCGATCTCAATCTTCCATCTTGTGTCCACAGAATTGCTGCTTCAACAATCCTGGTACATTTGTTGCTTGCTTCGGTGGTTGGATGGAAATCTAGTCAAAGTGTGCTTCACGGATTAATTTTCTTAACTCGCCTTTAGGAACTACTAACCGATTCTGTAACCTACTACGCTCTCCTGTCATCAATCGATCCTGAAACAATAGCCTTCCGGATTGGACCTTTCGATGAGTGGCTTGATTCCAGGGTATCTTTCGTGTTCATGCGATGATCTGCTCTCTGATAGGGTTTTCTATTCTGATATTATTCAGAGTTCCTTGTGGATCATTTCAATATCATTCAACTTGTTCCAGCTCATACAACACAAAGAGAATCAATAGGTTTTCATCATCAACAGTTTTGCAATAGACTTGTCGACTGAGTGCAATACGTGACGACCACATTCGCCTTACCCGGATGGTATGCCTCAAGATCATAGTCCTTAATTACTCAAGGCCATCTTCTCTGTCTCTATTCTTTCCTCTTGAGTGAAGATATACTTCAATGCTTTTGTGATCATGTACACATTACGGTACTGCCCAACAGATAATGACGCCAGATCTCAGGCATGCCACTACTGCTGCTAACTCGAGATCATGAGTTGGATAATTCTCTTCAGGTCGCTTAAGCTGTCGGGAGGCATAAGCGATCACTCGACCTTCTTGCATCAAAACACAGCCCAAACCAGTACCAGATGCATCACAGTAGAACATCAAGGGCTTCTTCGATGTCGGCTGGGCTAGCACTGGTGATGTAGTTACATTTTCTTCAGAGTTTGAAAGGCTTGCTCACAGCTGGTGACCAGACAAACTTCACAGAATTTCTTTACTAACTCAGTGATAGGCTTGCGATTCTTGAGAAATCCGAATGAATCGACGATAATATCCTGCCTTCCCATAAAGCTGCGGACTTGATAACAGTGGTAGGTGGCTTCCAATCCAGAATGTCTGCCTTTTACCAGTCACTGACACACCTTCCGGATAGGACATGACAAGAAACTATATCTGATCTAAACCAACCTCACATTTACTGACTTGGCATACAGCTGATGTTCCTGAGACGGGATAGAACGATACGAAGTATGCTCGGCGTGATCTTCAGGGGTTTTTGAGTAGACAGGATGTTCATCATGAACACGACCCAGAATTTATCAAGCTCTGGCATGAACACAGAGTTCATGAGGTACATGAAATGAGCAGGGGCATTGGTCAAACCGAAGGACATGCCAGTCTCATATAGGCCGTATCGGTGGTGAAGCTGTTTTGGAATATCTTCAGGACATCTTTATTTGGTGGTACCAGGATCTGAGATCAATCTTGGAGATACTTTGGCTCAGCTAACTGGTACAAAGAGAAGATCAATACGAGGCAAGGGATATTTATTTTTGATGGTGACCTTCATTGAGTGGGCGATAATCAATGCACATTCTGAGAGTCTGGTCTTTCTTCTTTACAAGATTGCAAGACACCCAAGGAACGAGCTTGGCGAATGAACCCTTGTCCAACAAATCTGTATATTGATTTTTGTTCTGCCAACTCATCTTGGGAGGCATTCGATAAGCTCTGCGGGATATAGGAGCAGTCCCGGGCTTTACGCTCATGGCAAACTCAATGTCACTGGTCAGAGGCAGACCAGGCACATCCTCAGGAAAAACATCAGGGAATTCACAAACCACGGGGATGTCCCGGTTTCCAGAACATAGGCGGTTATATTTGAGTGGCTGCTGGTTTTTGAGGCATTGGAATTGATGAGAGTTTGGCGTACTGTTAGAATATCCACTCTCACAATCTATTCAGTGTCGATCATGGCTTTATACTGACACTTCCAATCATGCCTAGGATGACTCTATCTCCTGATCATGAGCACTTCATGGTGGTGGAAAATACATGTTCCCCCAACCTTACTGGTATAAAAGCTGCAAAACCCTTCCTCAGTACTTATACGCCCTCCAGGCGAAAATATGCAGAAACTTTCTTTAAATCCTCAATTGATATTTCATGCTTGATGAAAAAAAAGTCCGACTGATACAAGGATGTGCGATTGCACCAGAATCAACACACACAACTGCAGGTGATGGCACAGGAAACCTACCGATCATGACGGCTCCCCTTCTGGATATATCGCTGACAGCGGTGTAGTAACTTGCCCGTGCTGCTTGACAAATCTTGCCTTCTGAGCGTGCTGCGGCTGTTACCTGTGCTGGCTGTCTGCTTGTCTGCTGACTGATGTGGGGTGGCCTGCCTGCTAGAGCCCCGGATTCTTCTGAGCATTCTGCGCATACCTCTTGGGCTTGGGCACTCACGAGACCATGACAAGCTGGCGCCAGTTGTAGCAGGGATGGTTGTAGCTGTTTGTGGAGTGGTGATACGAACACCTGGGGCTTTCGGGCTTGTGGCACTCTGCTGGTTGGCATTATGGTGTGTGCCGCGGTACGGACACCACTTGCTGGTTGGGTAAGGTAGACGATTGTGTGGTGGCTGCGGGTGATGATGATTTTCTGCGTTTGGCGCGCCAGAGAAGCTGCTTGACCCTGCTTTCTTCTTCTTCTTCTCTTCCTGGTACTGGCGATTGCTTTCTTCAAAAGCAACAGCCCGGTCAACAACATCGTGATAAGACCCAGTCAGGTTATTGGACAAGCTCCTGCGGATCTTTGGTGCAGTCCTCTGAGGAAACAATCCCTCTTCTTCTCATCTCATCTGTTTGACATACTCTGAGGCATACTGGCTGAGATGATTGAATTGACCCACATACTGCATGACTGTGGAGTCTTTCTGTTGGAGAGCCAGGAACTGATCAAGCTTCATTTTCATTAATCCGGAAGGGATGTGATGAGCACGGAAGCAGTGCGGAACTCTTCCCAGGTCAACCGATGACCTTCTGGCTGGGCAGCCAACAGGTTGGCGTACCAAGCACTTGCCGGACCACGAAGCTGCTGTGAAGCGAACCGTGGCTTCTGGATATCGGTGCAGTTGATAAGACCAAACTTCTGCTCCATGGTGCGGAGCCAATCATCAGCTTCGAGGGGTTCATCGGCCTTAGTGAAGACCGGTGGACGAGTTTCGGTGAATTCCACATAGGTGGTCTCTTGGTTGATGTTGTGGCGACCACGGTGAAAGTTCTGCTGTCCTTGGTTTTGAGCCATTAGGTTGGCAGCGGCGGCCAAGGCTGCAATGGCATCTGCTAGGGTAGCTGGGACAGGTGGAGGGTTTGGGAGGTTGGCATCATCAGAACCTCCAGCTCCAGTGCGAGTGTTCACAGGCATCTGTTAAGCAACTTGGAACTTAGCATTCATAGATAGGGTTCTGAAACAACAGACTGATAGCTTCTTCTGATACAAAAGACTGATGACTTGATAAGGTGACTGACAGATGATACAGACCGATAAGGGAAAAGATGCGAAAAGAAAGATACATGCCAGACTTGGCAACAGACAGACTAACGCCCCCAAACCTAGACTAAGGTTTTTAGGTAAGCAGATGGTACAGACACTACGAGTCTAGTCGTCGTCGATGATGATCATGTCTTCGTCGTCGTCTTCTTCGAGGATGAGCTCAGGCTCCTCCTCCTCGTCCTCGTCTTCAGCGTGGACGTCCTCAGCAGGTTCAATTTCTTCGTCCACGTCTGGCTCTTGTTCCACATCGGGTTCTTCCACTACTCCGTCCTCAGGGTCTTCCATAACCGGGGGTACCAAGGGGTGGAGTTGATCATACAGCTGATGCACTTCCTCATGAAGCATATCATTGAACTGTTCAATCTGAGCTGTGTACTGCTGCAGTCCGTGGAGCTGGGCTCTGGTAACGTCCTCGCGGGTCCAAGCATCATTGCGCTGCTCGATAGCGCGAACCGTGTTCCGTTGGCCTGCTCCAGGGAAGCTCGTGCCTCATAAAACTCCAGGCGTGAGTGGTAGAAGTCATGCTCCAAGTTCTTCAGCTCAGCCTTCAGATCCTTGATCTCCTCCTTCAGGTTCTTGCGGGTGCGGCGGGGAAAGCGACGACCGTGGAAGATTCTCCAGTCTCCTCCCCAGCGCGTGGTGCCAGCTGGTGGCGTGGCACACCATGCGGTCCAGTCGACTTGCGGGCAGTCAGCTTGATACGGGCCATGTCTGGATAAGAGAAGATGGATGAGAAAGGCTAGCAAAAACAGGTAAAGGCATACTACCCCAACGAACTTAGAGAGGAAGTTAACTTTAGTGATTATGACATGATGCATGAATCGTTCCTACGGAACAAAGCAATGCAATAAATAAGGTACATAGGGCTTAAAACATGTTGTTCCACTAGCTAGTGTTGCCATATGAGAGACAAGATGAGAGAAGCAATTTGGACTCAAAATAGTCAAGTTTAGTTTGTTTGGACTCAAAAGGTCTTTTGAAGTTTTCGCAAAACGAACACTGCAACGTTAAGTGAGATGCTCCGATACCACTCTGTGACGAAACGACCCTAATCCCATGGCCCACGTGTCCCTGTCAACCTCTGACAGCCGAACCCATGTTCCATGTGATTAAGACCTGTTCGCCACCGGGCTACATCAGTGCCCAATGTCCGCAGGATCATCTCACAATTCGGTTACAGCATTGCATACTTTTACAAATAACATCGGAATAATGAGCGGAAGACTTAAATAACATTAGTTTTACAAAACAGGGTTCCAAATAGAAATTAAGGTGCAGTTAAACCAAGTTCTTGATATAGAAATAGACATAGGCAACATAGTGGAGAACAGCAAAGATACTTATAATCACCCAACCCGAGGGTGTACAACTATTCTTCGGCCTCATCGGCCTCTTCCTGGACGATGGTCACGCAGCAGGGTGCAAGACACATCGGGGACTCTGTCATACCTGCAGCATGGGTAACAAACCCTGAGTACTGGGGTACTCAACAAGACTTACCCGACTAAAGAAAAGGGAGAAGACTCAGGAATGAGAGGCTTAGGGTAGTCAAGGTAAGGCTTAAGCAAGATCAAGTATTTTGCAGAAAAGCATTTTTGTAAACCTTATTTTTTTTGAAAGATTCAGTATTCCTCAATTCTTCATCGTTCATGATTCATTTTACATTTCAAAACATTCCTAGTTGAGAACCACTCTCCGTTGACAGTCAGTGGACCAAGTCTCCATAACCGAGGAGCAACGTTAATCCGGATAAATAATACTCAGCTGAGGATCCCTATCCACACTGCATATGTAGCACCCAAGCTTGCATATGCCAACTCGTCTACCACGATTCCTCCAAGATTGGACCCGGTCCTACGCCACCCGGAAGTACAGTACACCACTCCTTTCCAGGTACGACGACCACGTGGGTACATGCTACTTCCGCCATCTCTCCACTCCCAGTGCGCGGTGTCGGTCCCAAAGGATTTCTCGGAGCCAGAGCTTTCCGAAGTATGTGAATAGTTATCGAGTCTGCACCAGCAGGCCCCCATACGGATGGTCCCTAATTTTCCAGCCAGAACTATACCTTGGTCATATCTCACCCAAGCGTAATAGTCCTGTCAGTTTTCAACCCTGTCCCGGTCGGTGTCAACTGTTGAGTCCCGGACTACAACATGACGGCACCGTACGCTCGGACAACCTCTCCTCGCTATTGACTAGGTACGGATCAGATACCTAGCCAACAGCCGGGGAGTAAGACCAAATTCCCATAAACATTCCTTAAGTGATCACACTTTTGAAATTGGCATTTTATTGCAAGTCTAATTCAATAAGCATTGCTAAGCATTTTCCAAATACTTTTGAAAAGCAGGTATCAGGTGTATCCGTGGTCAAGGTGGATAGTGCATCAATTAGGATAGCACACAACTCCTATAAACCTAATGCAATAATTTAACTCAAAAGCATTTAAGGAAATCATTTTATAAATTCAAGGAAGGGTTAAATGCACCGGGGCTTGCCTTGAAGAGCAAAGAGGGCAGGCTCGAAGGCGGCAGGGCAGTTGTCGGAGCTCGGGGTAGCCTCGGGGACAGGTTCGTCGGCGGCTGCCTCGATCTTGACTCCTTCTTCGGTGACTATACAAATGCAATGATGCATGCACATGAGTATGCTAGCATGAACAATGCAAAACAGGGCATACAACATGAACCCTAATCACTTTTTCTATTTTCCTTAATTATTTAAAAAGGTCATTTTATGAAGTTGCTCCAAAAATTACCAAATTAATCACATAAGTTCATTATGGTGTAGATAGATGGCAAAACAAATTTCATAATTTTTGGAGGTCATTAAGGTGCTCAAATAATTCCAGACATTAATTAACAAAAGGCACTATTTAACAATTAAAGATAAATGCTCAAAAATCAACTTGTTCCAAAAGACTTCAAAATTTCACCAGAGACTAAACATGGCATAGGAAGCTCACAAAAATTTATCTCATGATTTTTGGAGTTATAAATAATTTTTCTAAAAATCCAAAACCATCCATTTATTAATTAAAAGAGGGATTTTACATTTTCAAATTCTTGCAGAAAAGTCAAGTTTCATATTTTTTTAAAATACTACACAGTGCAAGGAGCATACCATAATTTTATCAGGATTTAAAGAACAACAGATTAATTCACACAAAAAAGAGAAAACAGAACACTATTCACATCTTTCAAAAAAAAAAAGAGCGCTGTGCTCCTTCCTCGCGAGGCTCGGGCGAAACGGGAAGGCTCGGGCGAATCGGAAGACATGTTTCGCCGAGACGTGGCTCGAGCGAAGCGGGTTCGGAGTGAAACGGGCCGGCGAGGCGGAAGCGACTGCTTCGTCCGAGGCCTGGCTCGGAGGCTCGGGCGAGACGGAAACAAGGGTTTCGTCCGAGGCCTGGCCGGAGGCTCGGGCGAGACGGAAAACATCGTTTCGTCCGAGGCGTGGCTCGGCGAAGCGGAGGGTGCGCAAGTCCGCTCGAGGCCTGGCTCGAGCGAAGTGGGAGGGTGTGTCCGCTCGAGGCTGGGCTCGGGCGAGACGGAACGTGTGCTCGAGGTCTGTCCTCGAGCCAACAGTGAACGCTGCGCCCGAGGCCTGGCTCGAGCTTGCGCCGTAAAAAGGCAAGACCGAGGGGGCTCGAGTGCTTACCACGGTCGGAGACAGGGCTCGGCGGGGCGGTGGTTCGCGGAGCTTCTCGCGGCGACGGCGAGCGGCGCTCCGACGACCCTGCGCAACACACGAGACCGCAAGGGCCTGTTAAAGTCGCACGAACCAAGAAGCTGACACAGGGGTCAGGGAAGATATCGTGGCCGGAGAGGGAGTATTTCACGAACCCGAGCTCACCGGTGTTCCGTCGGAGTTTGGGAAGATGGGGTTACGTCGGGCGATTGGAGGCGGGGGAGGTGAAATTGAGGGGTGGGAAAGCTTCACGAGCTCAAGGCGGAGCTTTCGGGCTAGGTGGTTGAGCGGCGGGAGCTTCGGAGTGGTCTGGCCACGGCGGCGGGTCGAGTGCGGAGCTCCGGCTCCGGCGGCCCTTTTATAGCCGCGGCCAGGGGGCGGTAGAGAGCACGGGATGGTGTGGATGAGCTCGGACGAGGCGTGCGCACTCGATTGCGAGCCGGCGGGAAGACGGCGTGCGCGCAGGGGCCGGGTATGCGTTCGCCGGCGACGGCCACGCGGCGGCGTCGTGCTGGGAGCAGTGGGGGACGGGGAGGAGGTCAGCGCTTTGCGCGTGCGGTGCGGCATGATGGCGCGGGCGCAGGCGACAAGTCGGGGGCGGGCGTGCGGCTGCCAGGCGCGCGTGGCGCAGGCGGCGCTGGCGCGCGGCCATGGCCGGGGCCCCCTAGCTGTAGGTTGAAGATGAACAGGGCTAGGTCTTAGGGTTTGACTATGCTGATCTCTGTATTTTGCAAATTACTTCCCAAAACTTGAACTGAGCAGCAAAAACTCAAACACCAAAGTTGTGCAGAAAAAGGAGATCTACAACTTTGTCAAAAAGAATATTTTCAAAATCCAAACAGTTTTTGAATTAAATTTGAAACAGAAAAGGGACACTTTTGGGATTTGAATATTTCAAAATTACTTTTGATTTTACATTGAAAGTTGGAAATCTGCAAATATGAAAGTTGTTCCTTTTATCAAAACCTACAACTTTGCTAATATACCCTTTTCTGAAACCAATAGTTTTTAAATAAATTTTGAAAACTGAAAAGGGACAAAACTGGAATTTGAATGAATTTGGATTTACTTCAAACTTTGTACAGAACTTGAAAATTTGTAAATACCAAATTTGTTTTCTCTTGGCCAGATCTACAACTTTGCTTTTTGGACCAACCCAAATTTTGAATAATTTTTGAATTACAAAAAGAGGGATAAAATCCAGGGTTTGGAAATCAGGGTTTTGCAAAGGGATTTGAAATCTGATTTTGGTTTTTTGAACTTTGGCCAACACAACAAAACTTCAAGACATCCAACTGAACAAGAATTACACAAAGCTAGGCACACAGAGGTGAAATTACCATTTTTGCCCTTATAGGAAGATTTGGGCTTTTAGGGTTTTGAAAAGAGATTGCTACACAAGTACTAAGCAAACATAAATGCAAGGCAAGAATGATTAATGACTAATGATGATGACATGTCAGGTTAATTACAGTTAAACACCAGAGGTGTTACATAGGCGCACGTCCGAAGACCAAAACGCCCTTACATTAAGCACTCGTCCCAAATACCCCCTAGGGGTAAAACCGTCCAGACTTGACAGTTTCGATCCGACGGCCACGTCCGCACATCCGGTAGCTTCGCCTCGACGCGACCTCCCTGATGCCGCCACGTGCCGCCACCGTCGACCGCCGCGCCTTCTCACCAATAGCTTCACTGCAACGCAAGCCTCTCGGTGCCGCCACGCGTCGACCGTCCTTTCGGACCAACCCCCGGTTTTGAGGCCCAAATCGGGAAACCGTCCACCCCGAGTTTTGAGGCCCAAACTCGGAAACCCGCAAGCCCAGGTTTTGAGGCCCAAACCTGGAAACCGTCCATCCCGAGTTTTGAGGCCCAAACTCGGAAACCCGCGCGCCTAGGTTTTGAGGCCCAAACCTGGAAACCGTCGATGGTAGCTTTTTGAGGCTCAGCTACCGAACCTGCACCGTAGACGGGATGTGGTTCGCACACCCCGACTACCGGCACCGATGTCGATGCATGTCCAGCCTCCACGCCAGGCACAACGTCTTTGCCTTCCTTCTTGACTTGGCCGACGGCACTTGCGCCGCACGCAAGCCCGTGTCCGACCTCCCGCCAAGTGACACGACTCCAGCGCCTTCCTCCCGACTCGGCCGATGCACCGCACATCCCCATGTGCTCTCGCTCGCCGATGCCACGTGCCAGCTACCACAGCTGGTCCTCTGGCCCTCTGGTCCGTCAGTCCAAGCCTCACGTCCGCCCTTCACCGCTCTGGGTACCTCGGCATGGCACGTCCGCCGCACGGCACGCCCATCCTTCACCGCTCCCGGTCCGTCGGCACGGCACGTCTCTACTTGACCTTCACCTCGCCATAGACCACTGTATCCGAGCTCCACACCTGCACATCAACACAGCCAAGAGACACATGTCGCACACGCACACCAACACAGAAACACCACACAACTCACACCACCGGTTAGTCATAAACATTAAGCGCATAGCAAGATAATGACTCAACCGGGTAAAAGCCTCAAACCTTCCTTATCAATGTCAATCATTCATCATATATGTTCTCAGATAGAACGAGATAAGAAAGAAAGAAGTTGAAGAAGATGAAGGAAAAAGATAAGAAGAACTAAGGAAAGAAAGAATGGGGTAAGATGGGATTCGCTAAGCAGGAGCTTGAGCGAAGATAAATTCGACACGGACTCAACCGACACATCGATTGCCTTACCCGGCAACGGCGCTAGAAATGCTTGTTGGTAGTTCTTAGCTTCACTAAAGATAGAGCTAGGCAACTATCCCCGGTAACGGCCCAGGAATGCTTGTTGGCACTTGCTAACGTTGTTACTAGGAGTAGACTATGGAGTCTATCCTCGGCAACGGTGTCAGAAGTGCTTGAAGCAAGTCCGGTCACTATACCTAAAGGAATGAAGCTAAAGCAGCTGTCTGCTAATGCCAAACGGGGTTGTCAATCCCGATACTAGTAGGAGCTAGCTAGAGAGAATGCAATCTACCAGGAGGAGATTCTGCAAGCGCACAGAACTATTGTAGTAGCACTTCGCCTGAGAGTACCAGGTGTCAATTTATTTGATCCCAAGGGAAGGCTAGGGTGGTGTATGAGTTGAGTCAAGGAGGGGATGAGAGTCGAAGAAATAAGGAAAAGGAAAAGGGAAGAGGGGAAGAGAAGGGATGGAAGGCTAGAAAGAATATATGGGTGGATAGGTAAGGATGAAATGGATGGCTAAGGCAAGGTGGATGGATAGGTAGATAAAGGGAATAGCTAAGAATAACTAGGATAACTAACTAATAACTACTCCTAGATAACCACGATGCAAGATAACTACGAAGCAAGATAGTTACGAAGCAAGGCAGACAAAAGTCAATAAAGCAACTAAGTTAAGTAAAGTTTTATTTCTATCTTGTCAAGTATCGAGGCGTACTAGCCTTTACCACTTACTTAGGTTGAACGCTAGCACAACAAGCCTTACTGTTAAACTGGGCCAACTACGTGGTGGAATTCAAGGCGCACAGGGCTGTCATCACCTGCTTGCTACCACAGCTATCCGGGGGTCCAGCCGTATCTGAAGGTAAGTCTATAACTAAGCACCACGCTTAACTATATTCTAACTATCTCTACCCTAGCTTTGAATAGAGACACCCTTACGGACGTCAGAGCAAACAGTTGACTTAATAAGATAAACACTAAACTAACTAAGCAACCTATTGGCAAAGATCAATCACTAAGCTCACTAGAGATTAACTACTATGGCTAAGTGAATTGAACTGTAGGATAGCTAGGTCACACTCAAGGTACTTGATAAAGTAATACTGAAAGTAATACTGAAAGTAATGCTTAAAGTAATACTGAGATAAAGATAAATGTACCTGAGATACAAGAGAGCAAACCAGACCAGAGACGTCGGGAAATCAACCGACCTCCGATGCCAGTCGCTCGCACCCGCTTCTCTCTTAGCAAGCTCTACACTCCTTTTACCAAGAACTTAGGCTGAGCTGTGCTAAACTAAGAGCCGCGCTGTAGCGAGGGCACTAGAGCTATACTCTCTCTACTAGCTAACCTACTTGTCTAAGCTCTCTGAGCTTCTAACCCAACTCTCTGCTTGCTTCTCTTGCTTTGCTTCTCTTGGGATGTGATGGTACAAATGAAGTGGTGTCACCAGGGGGGTATTTATAGCCTTGTGGAGTGAGGGGGGTACTTATAGGGGGCAGCCAGCCGACCTAGGGTTAGGTCAGGTGGCGGGCGCCACCCCCTACTGGCGGCCGCCAGTGCCCTAGCCGTTGAATGCACTGGCTTTGATCCTACGGCCTCCAGGTGGTTGTCTAAGGCGGTTTGGAGGTCGGTTGCATGTCCTAGCAACCGCCATTCAGCCTTGATCCATGCCACTTCATCCTGAGTCATCCGATGCCACTGACCTAGTGACCAAGGGCCAAGATTTGGCCTTGGGGAGGTCACACGGATCGATGACGTGGCAGGGAGTGGAACTTGGGCCAACCCAAGTGGCGGGCGCCACTTAGAGGTGGCGGGCGCCACCTTGGGGTGGCGGGCGCCACCTCCCTTAGGCCCATTTGGGCCCTGCTGAGTGGGCTTGGCCTCTGGTGGGTCCATATGTCCAAATTTGGTCCAAATTCCTGCATTCAAATAAAAATCTATGGACATGTGGAATTTTGTTTGTTTGAAACCTATTTGACTACATTTCATGCCTTTTTGGTGGACTTTAGGGTCAAATGTTGATGGTAAAACAGGTGTTTAAGGACCATCAACACTTAGGCTTGCTGCTAGAGAGAGGAAGGAGGTTAGGCAGAAGTGGGAGGATGCCGTGAAGGAGCTTGAGTCTGTCAAGTCCACCGTTGTAGTCACCGAGGAGGATGAGTGTGAGATGTGCTCTAAGCACATGACTGGCCTTCTCACTTTGAGGGGGAAGTATGCTGCTTTGGTTGGAGAGGTGGATGAGCTTAGAGCTAGACCCATTTTGCTTGGTGCATGCAAGTCTTATGCAGGCTTGCGATCTGAGTTGGCAGAGAAGGATGCCAAGATTGAGTCTCTTGAGAAGGCCAACTCAGGTAGCACTAGTGTGTCTAGATGTGCTTTGTGTGAGGGTTTGGAGATGGAGGAGAGGTGGATGAGCTTAGAGCTAGACCTGTGTTGCTAGGTGCGTGCAAGTCCTATGCAGGCTTACAATCCGAGTTGGCAGAGAAGAATGCCAAGATTGTGTCTCTTGAGAAGGCCAGCTCGGGTAGCACTTGTGTGTCTAGGTGTGCCTTGTGTGAGGGTTTGGAGATGGAGATTGCAAATGTGAAGCATGCCAAGATGGAAACCGAGGAAGAAAACACATACCTTCGGACCATCTTGTCATGGGTGTCTTGTGGTGAGCCGCAGCTTGGGATGATGATTGCCCAATTCAAGCGTGCTGTTGGAGGTCCTGGTGTTGGTTTTGCTCAGGGTGTGGAGAGTGCTACATCTTTTGGGAAGGTTGGAGAGTTTAGTGGTCTTAAGCCGAGTGAGAATACCAACTCCACCACTACTCCTAAACTAACCAAGATTCCACCCAAAGAGTCTCTCAAGCCAAACACCAAAGATGGATGGTTTGTGGAACCTCCGAGAGCTCCACCCAAGAAGCAAAAATGGGCTCCAAAACCCAATCACCTAAGGAACAAGCTTGACACTATGCCACCAATCCAAGAGGATCTTGTAACAGAACCGACCAATTTATAAGAGCACAAGTATGAAATTCTCCGCCGAAGCAGTGAAGTTACACACTTGAGCCCATATAAACCCGGTAGTCCATGAAATCTCGAAGAATTTCAAACCATTCCAACATTAACAACATAGGATCGTAATAATTCAGTGGATACCGATCACACGACAACGTTTACATAAATCCATCGGAGTAGCAACATTAAATATTACAAACCAAGTATCTAATTTAGTTGCGGAAGCTTAACCTTGAAACGTAGTTTGAAAACACGCACACGTAGTCTATTACAGTGCCATTCAGTAGTCATGTCCGACAAAAGCAAAAGGGACGGATAGAGCTGACCATTGCCCTTGGCCTAGTTGTCTCCCAATGCAGGGCAGAGACAGTTGATGCAATAGCCATAGAAAACCTGACCATCTGCAACAACAAGGGGAACAAAGCCCTGAGTACGAGAAGGTACTCAGCTAGACTTACCCGTCATAAACCAGAAATAATCGACACCAAGGAGTATACAACGCTAGTATAATAGTGGAGCTGGTATGGTACAGTATTTTGCGTAAAAGTATAATAGTTAAGTAACATGTTCTCTTACTTACTAGCTACAAGTTTAGAATAGTGATTAACCTGTTTAACTAGATTAGCTCCTGTACTAAAAACAGTCATGGTAGTGATTTAGTCAATCACCACGATATAACAAACAGACCAAATAACAATTGCCAACAGTACCATGATAACTGTCATGTGTTCCATACCTTCAGTATCAAGAAAGAGCAGTGTTCAAGTCAAGTGCTCACTATCCAGGAGCGATGGCGATTATAATCGATTCCTATCCAGTTGGTGATTTTTATGTCCCATGCAAACCACACTCACGGATCAGGTGAGCTACAGATAACCACAACACCGTTCTAGGAAGCCGCGGACTCGACTGCCACCAACATACCCGGAGGCAAGCCCGACTGCCAAGGAGTTGGACTTAACCACCATCACCCGGGTCTTACTTTTCATGCCCCCGCGTCCCAATACCCCTCTTCGTGGCTTCGGCAGATGCGGGGGGTTCGAGAGCCAGCCTGGAACAATGAGCGGCTTCGCGGTCGGAACGAGTTATCCTTCCAGCTAAATGTGGGACATGCGTTCAACATGACAAGAGGGTTGTCTTAGCATGATACTGTTTTCCCATACGACACGGCTAGAAATACTGTAGCACAACACTATAGGAATCTTCTGATCTCCATTATCCACAACACTCAGTTATCTCACATACTGGCAATTTTCCGTTAAAGGTCGAGTAACCACCTATTACTCGCGGGTAACATGAAGGTTGCCCGACTTCTACCGGTCTAAGCATGGCTACCACTAACCGAGTAACAAGGATAATATATCAATGGTAATCAAGGTAGGTAAATAATGCATCAACGATATCAAGCAACTCCTATACTTAATGCAGCAATCATAATACGAGTAAGTTAATTGTAAACCGAAGGGTAGTTAGAAATGCTCCGGGGCTTGCCTTCCTCGAAGGTGCTTGGTTGGTGATTCAGGCACTCAGGAAGGTCCTCTTTAGGTTCCTCTCCTGCGACTTCTGGCTCCTGACTTTGAGGCTGCTGCTCCTCTAGTTCTTCCGCTGTGACTCGCTCCTCTACCGAACCTGTATGATGCATGTGCTAGGATGAGCAATGCAACATACGCATAGGAGAGATGCACCACAATTGAACCTAACGAATATGTGCATATCTCTTCTCCAGTAGAGTATAGCACTCTACTTAGAGAGTAGCTATGCTCGACATGCAAGGTTCAGTTAACATGAATGCACTGAAAAGACCATTTTACACCTGCTGGTCCCACATAAACAAAGTGCACACCATTAACTTGCCTATAGCTAACAGCTCCAGAAAAATCTACAAAACTTACTATAGGTTAACAGCATGGAATAAAGCTTACTGTACAAATTTCATGCCATTTGGACTTAAGCACTGTTCTCTATGAAAATGACAAACAACATGGTGAAAAGGTGCTTTGAACAACACATCATAGTGAAAAGTGTCAAACAACAGATTTTATATTTTTCTTCAGAACTTTTTAGCACAAGAGCAGTCTACAAGAATTACCAAGCTCCTAACATTTATATTTTATTTACTAAAAATCATACAAGAAAACAGCATTTAAGCAATATTATTATTAACTTCAGATTTCTACACAGGAAAACACTACTTATCATTGTTCCCTGGTTCAACATCTCATAACCAACTCATCAAAACAAGAACCATTTTTCTGAGCAATATACAATTTATTATGCATTTAACAAGATATCAGCGCAAACATAAACTAATTAAAACTGCATATAAAATTATCACAAACTGGACATATCATATTGTTCATGGACAGATCTCAACAAGACAAAACTAACAAATTTTGTTTCACATTATTTGGACTAATGCAACTCTAGATATGAATTAAACAAGCATTAACATCATTTCTGGAAATCATTTATTCAAATAATCAAAACCTAAATGCTACGGGCACACAGCACCACTGCACCCACGCGACTGACTGCTGGGCCCCTGGGTCAAACTGACCCCACTCGTCATACTCACAGAACAGGGGAGGTCGTTGACCTCGCCGGAGATCGCCGCAGCGGCTTCTCCGACGAAACCAACTCCACCACCGGACTCCTCTTGACCTTCCGCGTCGATTGGTACCCCTCACCGGCTCAGCATTGCAACAGACGAAGCTCGACGGCGGGAATGGCGGCCACGGCGGCATGGCTCCACCACGCCGGCCAACTCCGACCATGCCGAGGCAAACCAACTCTCGATCTCTGAGGACCTCCACGACACTAACGCAAGGCTCGGATGCTAGGGTTCTTCAACGAAACGCCGAGACCATAGTCATGCCACCCCCAGTGGCCATGGCGGATGGCGGGTGATGGCATACCGCGACAACCGAACCCTAATCGGCTAAACCATCTTCTCCAACACCTTTCCCGAACCTCACTGGCCCATGAACGTGATTTAGAACGGAGGGAGGAGCACGGAAAGGAGGTTGGCCATGGCGGACCGAGCTCGGCGGTCATGGCGGCCATAGCGGAAGCTCGTTCCGCGGCTTACCTAGGGCTTTTCGGGAGGCGCTGGCTATGGCGGACGACATAGGAGCTCAAGGCGAAGCTAGCTGGGTGGTTGGTTGGGCGGTGGCGTGGCTAAACGGCGGTGAACGCACAACTTCCTCTTTTCACCCGGGCGCCGGCGAGAGCGACACGGACGGAGCGGAGAGGGAGAGAGGCGCGTTTGGGCTGGGACGATGGCGTGTGCGAGCTCTTCAACTCGCCATGCCACGCGCGGACGCTGCCCCGGCCGGCCATCGCACGCCACGCGGCGGACGATTCCTGCCCGCGGTCGGCCACTGAATTTGGCCGGTTCAAACTGAATCGGTTGATTCAGTCGGTCATCAGCCGACTGACAGCCCGACTTCGCACGCGATTAACTCCTTAACCACTCGATGAAACGCTAAACCGACTGTTCCATTGAGAAGAGCTACGTGAAAACTACAACTTTGGTTCTAAGCTTGAGCACTGGTTCGACCTGGACATTGCTCGGGAAAGCTCCAAACTTCACTAGATGAAACTGTTTTGCAGTTTAGGACTTAGGAAAAATTTCCATGACCAAAACTCACCCATTTCTGCCTTGTGGGCCTCAAAACACCAAGTTAGACTCATTTTCATGGGTTGACCCAAAAACAACTTTTGTTCTACTCTAAATTCTACACACTTTTGGTTAAAAGCACTCAGCCATGCAAAGCTTCTACCAAGGAGGTCTTTGTTAGTCAAACAAAAGGACTCCTAAAGCTCTATTTGGTCAACTAGGGTTTAGAGACTTGATTAGCCAAAATGACCAACATAAACATGGCCTCATTTTGACTTCTCAACTAGGTTAGACTGCTAAGAAGATCAAACCACTCAACAAACAAGCCAAACAAACATCACACCATTGTATGTTTAAATGCAACATATCACATGAAATGTCACTTTATATGAAAGATGAAGACAAACTGCGAATGCTTATGCTCATGGGATGATTATGCAAGATGAGATGATGATGTCATGCTAGCTTAACACCAAAGGTGTTACAGCCCTTCCTCCCTTAAAGAAATCTTGTCCTGAGATTTACTGGCCATTGTTCATGAAAAACTGGATAAACCTTCCGAAGATAGTCTTCTGTTTCCCATGTTGCATCTCTATCATCATGATGACTCCATAGAACCTTGTACACTTTTACAACATGGTTACAAGTCACTCGTTCCTTACTGTCCACAATCTGCATTGGATGCTCTTGATATGTCAATTCTGAGGCAAGCTTTAACTCTTGAGGTTCTATTCTTTCTTTGGGAACACGCAGACATTTTTTTAGCTGTGATACATGAAAAACTGGAAAGATCGAGTTCATAGCTTCTGGTAACTGAAGTTGATAGGAAACTTCTCCCTTCCTTTTTAGGATACGGTACGGTCCTACATATCTGGGTGCAAGCTTTCTCTTCACACCAAACCTTTGTACTCCTCTCATTGGTGATACTTTCAGATAAACATGATCACCCTTTTTAAAAGTGAGCGGTCTTCTTCTTCTATCAGCATAGCTTTTCTGTCACGATTGTGTTGTTTGTAAGTGTTGGTGAATAATCTGAACCTTTTTCTCAGCTTCTTCAACAAAGTCAATTCCAAAATACCTTCTTTCACCTAGTTCGACCCAGTTTAACGGGGTCACACACTTACGTCCATATAAAGCTTCGAAAGGTGCCATCTTGATGCTCTCTTGGTAACTGTTGTTGTATGAAAACTCTGCTAACGGTAACCATGATTCCCATGATCCTTTCGAGGATAACACACAAGCTCTAAGCATATCTTCGAGCACTTGATTTACTCTTTCTGTTTGACCTGCTGTCTGAGGGTGATAAGTTGTACTATGAACCAAGTTTGTTCCCAAACCTTTATGTAATTGCTGCCAGAAATGCGCTGTAAATTGAGGTCCATGATCCAAAACAATGGACTTAGGTATTCCATGAAGGCGCACTATCTCTCTGATATAAATCTTTGCATACCGAGGTGGTCTATAGATAGCTTTAACTGGAAGAAAGTGAGCTGACTTTGTGAGATGATCTACTATTACCCAAATTGAGTCATTTCCTTTCTCTGTAGTGGGTAGTCCGGTTATAGGGTAGTCCGTTTATAAAATCCATACTGATATCTTCCCATTTCCAAGTAGGCACTGATAATGGTTGCAACAACCCTACAGGTTTCATATGAACTGCCTTAACTCTGCAACAAGTGTCACATCTTGCGACATATGCGGCTATCTCCTTCTTCATTTTGGTCCACCAAAAACGAGGTTTAAGGTCATGATACATCTTACTGCTTCTGGGATGAAGAGATAACTTGGACAAGTGAGCTTCATCCAAGAGTTTGTTCTTGATATCCTTATCCTTTGGCACCACAAGACGATCACCGAACCACAACACTCCTTATTCATCCAACTTAAAACAACTTGCGGGATCTTTTAACATTCTTCTCTTGATATGGGAAATCCCTTTATCAGACTTTTGAGCTTCAACTATCTAACTTTCTAGTGAACAACTGAGTTGAAGGTTGTACATAACTTCTGGGTGTATCAGGTTGAATCCTTCTTCAAACAACGGTTGAACCAAGATACAGTGTGACTTACGGCTTAAAGCATCGGCCACCACATTTGCCTTTCCAGGATGATAGTGAACCTGCAAGTTATAGTCCTTTATCAGCTCTGGCCATCTTCGTTGTCTCATGTTTAGCTCTGGTTGGGTGAACATATACTTAAGACTCTTATGATCGGTGTATATGTTGCACACATTTCCTAGCAAATAGTGTCTCCATATCTTCAAAGCATGCACTACTGCAGCCAATTCCAAGTCATGAGTAGGGTAGTTGACCTCATGTTTCCATAATTGCCTTGAGGCATATGCAATCAATCGCCCTTCTTGCATCAACACACAACCAAGACCAATCTTGGATGCATCACAAAACACATCAAAAGGTTTCTCTACATCCGGTTGAGCCAAGATAGGAGCAGTGGTTAACAGTTCCCGTAGGATTCGGAAAGCTGCTTCGCACTCCTCTGTCCAAACAAACTTAACATCCTTTTGCAGCAAGAAGGTCATAGGTTTAGCGATCTTAGAAAAGTTCGGTATAAAACGATGATAGTAACCGGCTAAACCCAGAAAACTCCTTACTTCCGAAACTGAGGTTGGTGCTTTCCAATCCATCACCTCTTCTACTTTACCTGGATCCACTGAAATTTCATCTTCTGATAGCACATGACCAAGGAAGTGAACTTTCTTCAACCAAAACTCACACTTACCGAACTTAGCATATAACTTATGTTCTCGATGTCTGGTTAGAACTATCCATAGATGCTCGGCGTGATCTTCTTCATTTTCCGAATATACCAAAATGTCATCCAAAAAGACCACCACAAACCGGTCCAACTCAGGCATAAACACGGAATTCATTAGGTACATGAAGTATGCAGGAGCATTTGTCAAACCAAAAGACATGACAAGATACTCGTACAACCCGTACCTAGTGGAAAAAACGTCTTCGGAATATCCTTTGGCCTGATCTTAATCTAGTGATACCCTGACCTCAAGTCCAACTTGGAAAACACTCTGGCCCTTGTTAACTGATCAAAGAGGATATCAATCCGCGGTAAAGGATACTTATTCTTGATTGTCACTGCATTCAAAGGCCTATAATCCACACACATACGCAAAGCCTTGTCTTTCTTCTTTTTCACAAAGAGTGTCGGGCACCCCCATTCCGACGAACTAGGTTGAATCAAACCCTTGTCCAAAAGATCCTTCAACTGAATCTTCAACTCGGCTAACTCGTTGGGTGGCATACGATACGGTCTTCTAGATATAAGTGTTGTTCCAGGAATTAACTCAATTGCAAACTCCACATCTCTATTTGGCGGTAGATCAGGTAACTCCTCTGGAAACACATCAGGAAACTCACATACCACTGGTATCTCCTGAAGAACTAACACTTGAACTACACAACTTGCTGAACGAAGATCAAAATTTTTAGGAAGAAACAACCGATGAAACTGTCTCATTGTTGGATCTTAGAGAGATATCATTCTTTTTCCTGTATCTATCACCACTTACCACTTTTGCATCCAATCCATTCCTAGGATTACATCCAAGGATAGACCAGGCATAACCACAAGACTCACTCTATATTGCTCACCTTCCAAACCAAGGGTTGCTCCTATAACCATCCGATTAGATAACACACTTGCACTAGCTGAGTTTATACAGAATCCGAACTCCGTTTTTACCATGTCTTGATTATGCTTAAGTGCAAATGCTTGACTTATGAAAGAATGCGATGAACCATAATCAAACATGATGAGGACATCAACACCAGCGATACATCCTCTCCGACACAACCTATAGCTGGTCCTCTTACTCGTGCTCGTGCTCGTCAACTTAATCATCAAGTGAGTTCCATGATAAGCTCTTGTCCATCTTGTTTAGACAATGGAAACGCGTGCACTCTTGTTTTGATTAGGAACCAAGGAGAAGACCGAAAGGGAGAAGGACTCGCGCTAGCTGGATTCGGACTGCAGCAAAGCACCAACTTGTGACCGCCACCACGGTTGCATACGGATTCGGATTCAGGCGCTTCAGGACTTGTTGGAAAGCTTATCAAGTTTACTTTCATATGAATCAAGTCTCACGTCAATATCTGTTCGGTAGCAGCGGCAATGATCCAATTACCGTCGACAGGTCTTGCTGTCCAGGGTGCTGCGTCACCTCATTTTGGGCTTATGGCCCATGTATCAAGTTGGGTCCATTAGGGACGCGTCCTAGGGTTGGAGGACGACCCCAACACTCTTTTGGTCGTCAATCCATCTACTTATATCCCTCTATAGCCGCCATGGTCGGGTTGGGTTTTGTTTAGATCAAGTTTAGCCTTAGCTACTTGCTTGTAGGCGCGCGTGCAGGATCAGCCGCCCGTCTCCTTGTCTTCGGAACCCCATTGTAGATTAAGATTCAGTTTGAAACCTTCAATTTCATCTTGCAAATTCAGTGCTTGTTTCCTCGTTCTTGCTAGTTCTTCGATTGCTTGCAGGACGGGAGCCCTAGGGGCTGGTTGTCGCGCTCCACAAGATCGTGACGGCTATTGGACGTGGTGTATCGGTTGCTAAGGCGCGGTCTTGAGGGCTGTAGTCGGGCCGTGAACGTCATCTCCATCCACCAATCGAGTTATCCCCGTTTCTCATCGAAAGATCGGGCAAAAACCCTAGCGGGTTCGCATCAGTTGGTATCAGAGCAAGGTTCTTCGGTGAGAGACTTCTAATCCATTGCTGTTTTTAATTAATTTCCTATAGTCCAGAAAAGCCAAAAAAAATATAGTAGATTAGTTTTTTTTTTCCATAATCCTATTAAACCTTTGTGCCTTGGCTAGTACCGTTTAGTTAGGGCTTGTTGAATTTGCGTTACTTCGGTTTGTGTCGAGTTGCTGGTCTTAGTGTCTAGTCCTTTAGAGTTTCGAGTTCTTGTCACCATCTATACACAGCCGAGTATTACCATATCTTCTCTCTGTCGAATCTGTGGTGAAGTCCGAATTGAACTGTGGTCTTGGTCCGGATCGAGTTGAGTTCCAATCTGAGTTCCACCAACGTGATAAAAAAAAAGGAAACCGAGTAGAACTCGGCAATAGGTGGAATCCGTTTGTGGTTGGTTCTGAGTGGAAACCGAGTAGAACTTGGAGTCCGCTTGTTAATATATCCTGAACTCCATCTACGTGAGTCCTTCTGTGATCCAAAAGAAAGATAACTCCATACTTGTTCGGCCTTACTCTAGAGAGAGAGAGAGAGAGAGAGTATCTTCTTCTTACCGGAATACCCCTGTACTTTCGGAAAAAGTGTGTGTACCGAATTGCTCCTTTGTATTCTTTTGTTCATATAATCAGTTTTTGAGGTTGCCCAAAAAAAAAAGAAAAAAAAAAGAAAAAAAAAAGAAAAAAAAAAGAGAAAAGATTCAAAAGAAAATGGGCTGTTTTTCATATTGATTTTAGGTTTGTTCCACCTTGTTTTCAGGGGTGTGCTGTGGTTTTCCTTTGTGTCCAGGCTCGCGTCTCTAGCACGGTCTAGCCTAGGACCAGCACAGTACCGTCGTCGAACGTTTATTCAGCTCGCCTTTATAACTAACGTGCTGCTAGTTCGTTCCTTGTTTCAGCCCACCTATAGCTCCACATACTCTACAGCTTGACAGGTCTTGTGCCGCAGCACCGATACACTTCATCCATTGCTGAAGACTTGTTGGTAGACGACCCCTCCTGTCAAGCAAGGTAAGAATTGGTAAGAACTTGTGTAACAAGTTGAGTGTGAGAGACTTGCTGTAGCTACATCCTAGTAGTTGTAGGGCTTTTATTTCTTCACTTGCCTTTCTTGTTGTCTTTGTTTTTGAACCATGACAGGGGGAGATGATGATAACGAAACACTACATACACCTCGCACTAAGGGCATCATACAGCATTTTGAAAGGAAGGTGAAGCTGCACACAGAGGGACTTGATACTGACTTGCAGGTGACAAATGAAAAGCTGGGGCAGTTGGAGGCTACGCAGATGGCCACAAACAACAAGCTTACAAGTTTGGAGGAATCCGTTGCTAGTGTGGATAAAAGCCTTGCTGCTCTTCTAAGGCGATTTGATGACTTCCACACCGAAGATAAAGAGAAGCATAAAGAAGAAAAGGAGGGAGATCGAGAGCACGGTAGTCATGAAGATGACTACACTGCTGATACTGAGCATGATGATCCAGACGCTCGTGATCGACGACGCCTACGTCACAACCGTAGAGGTATGGGTGGCAACCGCCGACGCGAGGTACACAATAATGATGATGCTTTCAGTAAGATTAAATTTAAGATATTTCCTTTTGATGGTAAATATGACCCTGATGCCTACATTACTTGGGAGATTGCTGTTGATCAAAAGTTTGCATGTCATGAATTTCCTGAGACTACACGTGTTAGGGCTGCTACTAGTGAGTTTACAGATTTTGCTTCTGTTTGGTGGATAGAATATGGAAAGAAAAATCCTAATAACTTACCTAGAACTTGGGATGCGCTGAAACGAGCCATGAGAGCTAGATTTGTTCCATCTTACTATGCCCGTGATATGATAAATAAGTTGCAGCAATTGAGACAAGGTGCTAAAAGTGTAGAAGAATATTATCAGGAATTACAAACGGGTATGTTGCGTTGTAACCTAGAGGAGGATGAGGAACCGGCTATGGCTAGATTTTTGGGTGGGTTAAATCGGGAAATTCAGGACATCCTCGCTTACAAAGAATACAATAGTGTAACCCGTTTGTTTCATCTTGCTTGTAAAGCTGAAAGGGAAGTGCAGGGACGACGTGCTAGCGCAAGGACGCATATTTCTGCAGGGAAGGCTAATTCATGGCAGCAACGCATGACTACAACTCCATCTACACGTATGTCTACTCCATCATCTAGTGACAAGTCTCGAGCTGCTCCCACAAATTCAGTTGCAAAGACGATGCAAAAGCCTGCTGCGAGTACTTCATCCGTGGCATCGACGGGCAGAACAAGCAACATACAATGTCACCGGTGCAAGGGATATGGACACATGATGCGTGACTGTCCAAACAAGCGAGTTATGATTGTCAAAGATGATGGTGAGTGCTCATCTGCTAGTGATTTTGATGAAGACACGCTTGCACTGCTTGCGTCTGACCATGCAGGTAATGAAGAACAAATAGAAGAACATATTAATGCAGGTGAAGCGGACCACTATGAAAGCTTGATCGTGCAGCGAGTGCTTAGTGCACAAATGGAGAAGGCGGAGCAAAATCAGCGACATATTTTATTCCAAACAAAGTGTGTCATCAAAGAGCGTTCTTGCCGCATCATCATTGATGGAGGTAGCTGCAACAACTTGGCAAGCAGCGATATGGTGCAGAAACTTGCCCTCAACACCAAACCACACCCGCATCCCTACTACATCCAATGGCTGAACAACAGTGGTAAGGCAAAGGTAACTAGACTTGTGAGAATCAATTTTTCCATCGGATCCTACAAAGATATTGTTGAATGTGATGTTGTGCCTATGCAAGCTTGTAACATTCTGCTAGGTAGACCTTGGCAATTTGATAGAGATTCTATGCATCATGGTAGATCAAATCAGTATTCTTTTCTATACCATGATCGAAAAATTGTGCTGCATCCTATGTCCCCTGAAACTATTATGCAAACTGATGTTGCAAGGGCTACTAAAGCAAAGAGCGAGAGCAGTAAAAATGATAAATCTGTAATTGGTAACAAAGATGAGATAAAACTGAAAGGACGTTGTATGATAGCTACCAAATCAGATATTAATGAGTTCAATGCATCCACTTCTGTTGCTTATGCTTTGATATGCAAGGATGCTTTGATTTCAATTGAGGATATGCAATGTTCTTTGCCCCCTGCTGTTGCTAACGTTTTGCAGGAGTATTCCGATGTGTTTCCAAGTGCGGTACCAGCGGGGTTGCCACCATTACGCGGGATTGAGCACCAAATTGATCTTATTCCTGGTGCGTCTTTGCCAAACCGTGCGCCATACAGGACAAACCCGGAAGAAACAAAGGAAATTCAGCGACAAGTGCAAGAACTGCTGGACAAAGGTTATGTGCGAGAATCCCTTAGCCCTTGTGCTGTTCCAGTAATTTTAGTGCCTAAGAAAGATGGAACATGGCGTATGTGTGTTGATTGTAGAGCTATTAATAATATCACCATTCGATATCGACACCCTATTCCACGATTAGATGATATGCTAGATGAACTGAGTGGTGCTGTTGTGTTTTCAAAAGTTGATTTACGTAGTGGGTACCACCAGATTCGTATGAAATTGGGAGATGAATGGAAAACTGCTTTCAAAACTAAGTTCGGTTTATATGAGTGGTTAGTCATGCCTTTTGGGTTAACTAATGCACCTAGTACTTTCATGAGATTAATGAACGAGGTTTTGCGTGCTTTCATTGGGAAATTTGTTGTCGTATATTTTGATGATATATTAATTTACAGCAAATCATTGGATGAACATCTTGATCATTTACGTGCTGTTTTTAATGCTCTACGCGAGGCACGTTTATTTGGTAACCTTGAGAAGTGCACCTTTTGCACCGATCGAGTGTGTTTTCTTGGTTATGTTGTAACTCCACAGGGAGTTGAGGTTGATCAAGCCAAGGTGGAAGCTATACAGGGATGGCCTGTCCCAAAGACTATCACCCAGGTGCGGAGTTTCCTAGGACTTGCTGGATTCTATCGCCGTTTTGTGAAGGATTTCAGCACCATTGCTGCACCATTGAATGAGCTTACCAAAAAGGGGGTGCCTTTTGAGTGGGGCAAAACACAAGAGAATTCATTCGACATGTTGAAAGATAAGTTAACTCATGCGCCTCTCCTACAACTTCCTGATTTTAATAAGACTTTTGAGCTTGAATGTGATGCTAGTGGAATTGGTCTGGGAGGTGTTTTGTTACAAGAGGGAAAACCTATTGCATATTTTAGTGAGAAATTGAGTGGGCCTGTTCTCAATTATTCTACTTATGATAAAGAACTCTATGCTCTTGTTCGAACATTAGAGACATGGCAGCATTATTTGTGGCCCAAAGAGTTTGTTATCCATTCTGATCATGAATCTTTAAAACATATTCGTAGTCAAGGAAAACTGAATCGTAGGCATGCAAAATGGGTTGAATTTATTGAATCTTTTCCTTATATTATTAAACACAAGAAAGGGAAGGAGAATATTATTGCTGATGCTTTGTCACGGAGATATACTTTGCTGAATCAACTTGATTATAAGATCTTTGGGTTAGAAACAATTAAGGACCAATATGTTCACGATGCTGATTTTAGAGACGTGTTGCTGCATTGTAAAGATGGAAAAGGATGGAACAAATTCATCGTTAGTGATGGGTTTGTGTTTAGAGCTAACAAGCTATGCATTCCAGCTAGCTCTGTTCGTTTGTTGTTGTTGCAGGAAGCACATGGAGGTGGCTTGATGGGACATTTTGGAGCAAAGAAGACCGAGGACATACTTGCTGGTCATTTCTTTTGGCCAAGGATGAAGAGAGATGTGGAGAGGTTTGTTGCTCGTTGCACAACATGTCAAAAGGCAAAGTCACGGTTAAATCCCCACGGTTTGTATCTACCTCTTCCTGTTCCTAATGCTCCTTGGGAGGATATATCTATGGATTTTGTGTTGGGATTACCAAGGACTAGGAGGGGACGTGATAGTGTGTTTGTGGTTGTTGATAGATTTTCTAAGATGGCACATTTCATACCATGTCATAAAACTGATGATGCTACAAATATTGCTGATTTGTTCTTTCGAGAAATTGTTCGCTTACATGGTGTGCCCAACACAATTGTTTCTGATCGTGATGCTAAATTTCTTAGTCATTTTTGGAAGACTTTGTGGTTTAAATTGGGGACTAAGCTTTTATTTTCCACCACTTGTCATCCCCAAACTGATGGTCAAACTGAAGTAGTAAATAGAACTTTATCCACTATGTTAAGGGCTGTTTTAAAGAAGAATATTAAGATGTGGGAAGAATGTTTGCCTCATATTGAGTTCGCTTATAATCGTTCATTGCATTCTACTACAAAAATGTGTCCTTTCGAGATTGTCTATGGCTTCTTGCCACGTGCTCCTATTGATTTAATGCCTTTGCCAAGTTCTGAAAAAATGAATTTTGATGCTAAGCAACGTGCTGAATTGATGTTAAAATTGCATGAAGCCACTAAAGAAAACATAGAGCGCATGAATGCTAAGTACAAATGTGCTGGAGATAAAGGTAGAAAGCAATTGATTCTGGAACCTGGGGATTTGGTCTGGTTGCATTTGCGAAAAGATAGATTTCCAGAACTGAGAAAATCCAAATTGATGCCTAGAGCTGATGGTCCTTTTAAAGTGCTGCAACGAATTAACGAGAATGCATATAAGCTTGATCTTCCTGCAGACTTTGGGGTTAGTCCCACATTTAACATTGCAGATTTGAAGCCTTATTTGGGTGAGGAAGATGAGCTTGAGTCGAGGACGACTCAAATGCAAGAAAGGGAGAATGATGAGGACATCAACACCAGCGATACATCCTCTCCGACACAACCTATAGCTGGTCCTCTTACTCGTGCTCGTGCTCGTCAACTTAATCATCAAGTGAGTTCCATGATAAGCTCTTGTCCATCTTGTTTAGACAATGGAAACGCGTGCACTCTTGTTTTGATTAGGAACCAAGGAGAAGACCGAAAGGGAGAAGGACTCGCGCTAGCTGGATTCGGACTGCAGCAAAGCACCAACTTGTGACCGCCACCACGGTTGCATACGGATTCGGATTCAGGCGCTTCAGGACTTGTTGGAAAGCTTATCAAGTTTACTTTCATATGAATCAAGTCTCACGTCAATATCTGTTCGGTAGCAGCGGCAATGATCCAATTACCGTCGACAGGTCTTGCTGTCCAGGGTGCTGCGTCACCTCATTTTGGGCTTATGGCCCATGTATCAAGTTGGGTCCATTAGGGACGCGTCCTAGGGTTGGAGGACGACCCCAACACTCTTTTGGTCGTCAATCCATCTACTTATATCCCTCTATAGCCGCCATGGTCGGGTTGGGTTTTGTTTAGATCAAGTTTAGCCTTAGCTACTTGCTTGTAGGCGCGCGTGCAGGATCAGCCGCCCGTCTCCTTGTCTTCGGAACCCCATTGTAGATTAAGATTCAGTTTGAAACCTTCAATTTCATCTTGCAAATTCAGTGCTTGTTTCCTCGTTCTTGCTAGTTCTTCGATTGCTTGCAGGACGGGAGCCCTAGGGGCTGGTTGTCGCGCTCCACAAGATCGTGACGGCTATTGGACGTGGTGTATCGGTTGCTAAGGCGCGGTCTTGAGGGCTGTAGTCGGGCCGTGAACGTCATCTCCATCCACCAATCGAGTTATCCCCGTTTCTCATCGAAAGATCGGGCAAAAACCCTAGCGGGTTCGCATCAAAACAAAACAACTGTAGAGATGTCGTTGATAGAAAACATACCGATAGAGATAGGTTCTCCCTCAGAGATGCCCTCCAAAGATGTATGATGCACATGAGCTTGAACTTGGTTGGTCTTCTTTCTTGGACTAGGGCATGTCCTGGATAGGTGTCCCTCCTTTCCATAGTTGTACCATGGTCCCTTCACATAATTGTCTGTGAAGTTCTGCGTTCCGGGTCTCATCTTGAACTGAGATGCTTGGCCCCTTGCCAGTTTTTGAGTCTTGGCCTATGGTTGATTTCCTGGAAAACGACGCTGAGGAGGCTTGAAACGTGCTCCTAGCACTGCTGAATGAGGAGGAGGACGGTTGGCCATCTAATTCCTTGCTTGCGGGGCTCCAGCCTCAAAAGCTCTCTTGCGAGACTTGGAGGCACTGTCGATGTTATTGTTGTTCTCCTGGGTCAAGCAGTCACTGACAAAGTCATTAAACTGAGTTCTGGAAGATGTCCCCATGGACTTCATAAGCTTAGGACTCGGGCCTCTCTTCAGACTGACAATCTTCTTAGCTTCTGTGTTGACATATTTTGGCGCATAACGAGAAAGACTGTTGAAAGCGTGAAGATACTCGGTCATTGCTTTAGTGCCTTTGATGGTCCTTAATGTCAATATTATACCATCCACTAATGCATGAAATGACACTAAATGAATCACAAAGCATAGTTTTGTAGGGTTTAAAACTAACAAGTTACATGAGTTATGGTGCTCTCACTTGTTTTGTAGGACATCCATGTTTTTACCATATAAAAGCATCTCAAGTGATGAATTGGAGTGCACCATTGCGAAGAGCTCGTCAAGACGATCGAAACGGACATATGGTTTGCTACATTTGGAGTCCCGACGAGAGAGTCCTTGTTGGATACGACTTGGAAGATTCTAGAACATTTCGGAACATTCCAGAAGACACAAGAAGGCGACCCACGGAAGGCGGGGCCCACCGGTCATAGAGGCAGACCGACCGGTCTCCCCCTTGGGCCGACCGGCCTGCTATAGGGCCCAATCTCGCCCCCCCCCATTCGCGTGACGCACTCCAACTGACCTCTCCAACGCGTTTTGGCCCATTAAGGCCCATGTGCATATGACAAAGGATTTAGTACCACATCGCTTGGCCAAGGTGGAGGGGAGGCTAGGAGCCCCTATATAATAAACCCAGGACCCCCTGAGGTAAAACATCATCATCATCTGGGAGTTTTTGTGGAGGCGTCCCTCGAAGGACAACCTCTCCTCTCTAGAGAATTAGGTTTAGATTTTCCAATGTAATAGATTAGCTCTAATCGGGAGGTAGAGAGAGCGGACCTGCGCTTCGGTTCCGGAGGAGTCTTCAGAGTTTTGGTATGTCTTTGTATCTTTTCTTTGTAGGACTTATGCTTTAATATATTTATCTTCTCTATTTACTTTATGCTTTATTATATGATTAGTATAGTTGTTATATCTTGGCAAGGGATCTTTGTTCGTATTGAGTGCTCTAGTTATCCTAGGTAATTAGAGTAGTAATTGATAGATTATACATGGTGTTTAGTCTATAGGTTACCTGAGGTTGCGCTCAATCCCACGGAATAGTTGTGTAGCCCCAGGGGTGACAACTCTGTTAGGCCTTCGTAGTCCACCACGTTCGGATTGATGTTTCGTAGAGCTTTTGGCAGCCTTGCCCTGACTACTTTCTTCCCAGTCTTTTTCGAGAGTCAGAAAGGTACTGTTGCTCCAAAGTGCCAATGTTTATGACTGCTATATCTTTTTATCTTTGTTGCCTTAGAACACAAGTAATAGAGAAGTATATAAGAACCTTGATCTCTCCCGTTGTCCTCCCACTATAGTTATCTATACATTTATCATTGAATTCTCTTTGATGTGCTATCATTTGCTATCATACCATATATCAATTACTCCTGCTTTAGTCTAATTAGTACTCTGAGTTACTAGATGCATGATAGTGAGTTCTTAGATTCTTAACCCTAGCTTCCCACTGGTAAAATATAAATAATGATCCTGGAATACTCCCGGTAAAATGCTACGATGGTGTTCTATGCGCTTGCAGAATCTTTCATATTCTATTTGCACTAACAAACATCAACAAGCATTTTTGGCGCCGTTGTCGAGGAAGCAATTGGTGTAAAGATTTTTATAATGATCTTGATATCTGCTAATTTAGTGTACCACTAGCTTTAGTAGGATTACCCCTTGTTCTGTTGAGTGTGGAATAGACAGGACATCAGATGCCATTTCGACCTTATGGCAAGCTTCCACAAGAATGAAGAAACCAGGGTGCTTGAACATTCAAGATCCGTCATTAACTCTAGAACCCTGCCATCTCACAGGTTTGTGTATACATACACATATATTATTCTAACCATGTGTAGATTGGAGAAAAGGTCGTTGTCACAACAATTCAACTCCCATCTTATATGATGGATGTTTACGCTGCGCCACTCACAAATCCCAGTTGTGAGTCATGGTAAGTATGATCAAGGTGAGACAGACAACAATTCAACTCCCATCTTATATGACGGATGTTTACGCTGCGCCACTCACAAATCCCAGTTGTGAGTCATGGTAAGTATGATCAAGGTGAGACAGTCTTGCTCATAGACTTTAAACTTTATGAGTAGTTATCTTTTTAGTTTCTTGCATACCGCTGCATGTTTACATTGAATCATCCTTTTATCCACTACATTTAGTTTATGTTTTCTCATATCAAGTTCCTTGCATGCATTCATGTCATCTACATCTAAAAAATATTAAAAAAAGAAAAAATTCCTCACTGTGATCATACTCTTTCATCTCTATTTGAATAAATCTCTTTTATGCTTTCATGCTACCTTTGTCTATGCTAGTATATTTTGGTTTGAAAGTACTACAATTGGGTATTTTCATAGGCTTTTTAAATTAAGCGTGGTGCTTAGGTTAAATAGTTTACCTTAATCAAATTAGACACGGAGTTTGGTTTGATTATTGATCTGAAATTAGCTTGTATAGACATTGGATATTTTGTTGGACTAACCCCTACAGAGAACTCTAAATACACTTTGGGAAAGTCCTGAGATGAATTCACATCAGAGATGAAGCAAGCCATACGGTGAACTACATAATGAGGACTCAGCTCATTCATCATGGATGAAAGAACTGTGAGTATTAAAGTTTATTTCAATTTATCTTCTACTGCAAGTATCTTTGTCTTGAACCATGTTAAAATGCAGCCAACACATAAAATGCTAGTCTATGCTAAAGTAATCCTAAAATTATCTTTTCATTAGCATGGATGAATAACACATAAGTTGTGGATAACAACTCATGCTTCACATTCAGTACAATCCTTCGGGTATATGTCCACTAACATTTTGTAGGAGATGAGATTTGCTTGTTCATGGTGTGAACTTAAAGATCCAAAACCCAACCTGTGGATAGACAAAACTCTTCATCGGACAAGACACTAGTGATGTCGAAGGCAACTAAGCTTTGAGCCATCCCAAGGCTTAAGCTGGGACACTTATGACGAGCAGGATGCAACTCACCCCGTATGAGCCCATCTATGCTTACGCTCATCATTGTCAAAGACATCAACACCGACACCTACAACAAATATCAAGAGCTAGTTTGGGGGATGAAGTGGAACAACTTCAACAACAACAAGGTCTACAATTTCAACTCATGAACATGTTGTTGAAGAAATTTCGGCACCCACCTAACTCATAAGACAACCTGGGGGGAGACACAATTCCGTTGTCAAGATTTGCTTCACAATCAAGGGGAGGAAGGAGAAATCCAGCATCAAGACACTCTACTCACCACTTTGATCAATACAAGACACTAGACGTTGCCCCAGCCAAGAAGAAGAATATGATCCATCACTCATTCTTGGAAGATCGTTCTTGAACACCACCAATATTGTCATATATGTCGGACCTGGAGAAGTCCACTTTTGGATCTTCGATCAAAAGGGTCGCTGCTTCTTTAACAACTACACCACTTATGAGCAGCCGAAGAAAACCAAGAGAAGACGTTGACTCAACCGATAAAGGAAGAACCAACTGCCAAGAATTGAGGGTTACATCATGAAGGACGAAGCCACTGCACTGCAAGAATTAGAAGATGGAGAGATAGTACCCGAGTCTACAAATCAAAATAATAGCTGACAAAGTCTCCATCATCTGGACCTGTTGAGAACAAGACTCAGCTGGCCCACTATGAGATAGACAAGAGAAGACAAGCCATTCATGAACACAACCAGCTAGACAAGAGAAGCTTCCACAAGGTGGTTCTACACAATCACTCTTCAATGATAAAGTATCAATTCAAGGTAAGTGACCATCACTTTAAGAGCTTCTCCTTGATTTTGGTATGCGCATACATAAAGAACCAAACATGTTTAAGTTGCACCTCAGTTGATCCAACCTAATCAACTCGACATGTTCAGTTCTTTACTCTTTGTTCTTAGCTTTACTCTCTTGAATTTCACTATCTTAACTAAATGAGCTAAAATGTTGAGCATCCAACCTTTGGAAGATGATTTATCACAATCATGAAAAGATCGACACATTATGCATAGATTATCCTTCCATGGTTTAAGCAATCTGATCTATTAAATATTTTACGATGCTACTTTCATGCTCATCTTTTGATCCTATCACTCATGTAAGATTGAACAGAACACATAAACGACAAGTTCATCTTGTTCAATGTGCCTAAGGTTAGAGAGGAATGAACAAAACTTTTGGTTTTGTTGGTGTTTTTCCACCAACAGAGCCCATGCACTTGATCTCTACCTTGTCTTTATGAGCAGGATACACTCTTGAGCAAAACATAGAGGAGTTTGTCAACTCCTAAATTCTACAGAGTGAAGGTCCTGGATCTACAAGAATATGCACACTGAGCAAGATGTTGCCAGCTTCCACAATTAATGTTTCACTTCAAATTGTTGGGCGAACGAAGAACATGGGTGACACCATATCAAGAGGTGTAGTTATCAAGGTCTACATATCAGGATCAAAAGACGCACCTCAGGAATGAACATGGTGAGAAGTCCTGTTCAGAGGACTTAAAACATTGAACCCTCGCTGAAAGGTAAAATCGGTACTTATCCATATTTATCTTTTCTGCATTAGTTTCTCTTTTGCATGTTTACTTCTCATCATTATTCCTCCATAGCATATTTACTTTTTTGCATTAGCATTGCATAAAAAAGAGAGAGAAAATATTTTACTTTTTGCACTGCATCATAAAGCCTAAAGCCCCATGTGAATAATTCTATGGTGTGTAAAAACCCACATGAAATATTCACCATGGTGGCATAAAAACAAAAATAAATATGCATACATTCATCCTGTTGCATTTTCTCTTGCATCATAAAAAATATTAAAATACAAAAATATTGAGAAAAAGATCTTACTGAAACTCTGGACAACTAAGGCTTGAGTGGCCAACCACTGACGCTTAATCTGTTCCACAAGTTTTGTTGTCTATTTGAGTTTCACAGGATTGAAGACCAAGAAAAGCTGATGAGCAAGTGGATGTTCCATCCACTGTTGGAGCACTATTTCAACAACCATCAACATCAATTAATGCTCTGATAGAGGAAGAACATTTTCACTGTCAGTCCGCTACATTGCAAGATCGAACGACTACGTCAACATTCAGCTTGGGGGAAAGCACCCCCGTGTATCCAGGTAAGTATCTTTATCCTTTTAAGTTTTTCTTTCTATAAATAAATTCAAAATAGAAAAAAGTAAATAAAAGATGTGAGCACATGAAGGCTCACCCTTAAAAAAGAAAAAGAACAAAAATATTTGGGCACATGAAGGCTCAATGCGATCGAAGGGATTAGCTTGGGGGAGACGCACCCCCGTTATCTTTGTGATTCAGGTATGTCTTATTACTATCTTAATATTTTTAAGTAATAGGTTATAGTGTGTGTTAGATTAAATAAATAAAGCATGTCAAATCTAAAGAACTCTATCTCTAATTTCTTAAAATAGAAATGATGAATAGTTGCTCTATTATATTTCTTTCTAGTACCTAGCCTTTAAGCATGAGTTCTCTTAAGTTTAAAAAATTAATGATGCTTTAAAATAAAATTAAATATATGGGTAGCAAATGCTTGATCCAGAGTCTAGGTAATTGACAGATATGATATGTGATGATCTGAGCTACTGTTATCTTGTTTTAAAACAACATTAGAGTTCTGGAGAGTTTCCAATATTAATATGACAAATAATTGCATTGAGTTAAATTAAGCTCTGTTGACCCTGTGAGAAGCTATCATACTATTGAATTGAGATCATTTACACATTTCATCCATCCTCCACATAAATGCTCATGATTATCTGTTCCTATCCTCTCAAAAGTTTGTTGGAAGCATGTGGCTATTGAAAAAAAAAGAGAGAAAAGAAAAAAATCGAGGAAATAAAAAGGGACAAGTGTCAGAAACCTCAAAAAGATAGATCTCGAGGAAATAAAAAGGGACAAGTGTCCGGAACCTCAAAAAACAGAAGGAAAAAATGATGAATATCAAAAAAATAGACATGTGCCGACAGTAGAATTAACTTGATAGCCATGTGTCTCTAATAAACAGAAGAGAGTGATATATTCAAAAGAGCATTCGCCTCCATTTTCCATACACATGCACTTCTCAATTCAATGTTGTGGTTGACTTTCTCTTTGGATCCATTGTTTAATTTGACAATATATGTTTTTAAGCTTTTTAAAAAATTCATAAAAACTTCGAGATAATGCTGAAGTGAAAGAGCTAGAGACATAGTGCTTGATTTGATCGTTCTATCTTCCAATTACTCAAGATTCAAGGTAAAGTACTAAACCCATGATAAATAATATGATATCTTTTTTCTAATCCAAATGAGAACTTTTGTTTGAATGCATGTGTACTTGTTAGAAGTGCAGATATTGTAGCAACTCCTGATCCATTATTGAGTTTGACTTTGCTAAGGGACTAGCAAAGGGTAAGCTTGGGGGAACTTGTTAACGGTCCTTAATGTCAATATTATACCATCAACTAATGCATGAAATGACACTAAATGAATCACAAAGCATAGTTGTAGGGTTTAAAACTAACAAGTTCCACGAGTTTTGGTGCTCTCACTTGTTTTGTAGGACATCCATATTTTTACCATATAAAAGCATCTCAAGTGATGAATTGGAGTGCACCATTGCAAAGAGCTGGTCGAGACGATCGAAACGGACATATGGTTTGCTACATTTGGAGTCCCAACGAGAGAGTCCTTGTTGGATACGACTTGGAAGATTCTAGAACATTCCAGAAGACACAAGAAGGCGACCCATGGAAGGCGGGGCCCACCGGTCATAGAGGCAGACCAACCGGTCTCCCACTTGGGCTGACCGACCTGCTATAGTCCCAATCTCGCCCCCCCCCCCCCCTTCGCGTGACGCACTCCAACCGACCTCTCCAATGCGTTTTGGCCCATTAAGGCACATGTGCATATGACAAAGGATTTAGTACCACATCGCTTGGCCAAGGTGGAGGGGAGGCCAGGAGCCCCTATATAATAAACCCAGGACCCCCTGAGGCACAACATCATCATCATCTGGGAGTTTTTGTAGAGGCATCCCTCGAAGGACAACCTCTCCTCTCTAGAGAATTAGGTTTAGATTTTCCAATGTAATATATTAGCTCTAGTCGGGAGTTAGGGAGAGCGGAGCTGCGTTTCGGTTCCGGAGGAGTCTTCAGAGTTTTGGTATGTCTTTGTATCTTTTCTTTGTAAGACTTATGCTTTAATATATTTATCTTCTCTATTTACTTTATGCTTTATTATATGATTAGTATAGTTGTTATATCTTGGCATGGGATTTTTGTTCATATTGAGTGCTCTGGTTATCCTAGGTAATTAGAGTAGTAATCGATAGATTATACATGGTGTTTAGTCTATAGGTTACCTGAGGTTGCACTCAATCCCACAGAATAGTTGTGGTATCCCAAGGGGTGACAGCTCTGTTAGGCCTTCGTAGTCCACCATGTTCGGATTGATGTTTCGTAGAGCTTTTGGCAGCCTTCCCCTGACTACTTTCTTTCCAGTCTTTTTCGAGAGTCAGAAAGGTACTGTTGCTCCAAAGTGCCAATGTTTATGACTGTTATATCTTTTCATCTTTGTTGCCTTAGAACACAAGTAATAGAGAAGTATATAAGAACCTTGATCTCTCCCGTTGTCCTCCCACTATAGTTATCTATACATTTATCATTGAATTCTCCTTGATGTGGTATCATTTGCTATCATTACCATATATCAATTACTCCTGCTTTAGTATAATTAGTACTCTGAGTTAGTAGATGCATGATAGTGAGTTATCGGATTCTTAACCCTAGCTTCCCAGTGGTAAAATATAAATAATGAAACTGGAATGCTCCCGGTAAAATGCTACGATGGTGTTCTGTGCGCTTGCAGAATCTTTCATATTCTATTTGCACTAACAAACATCAACAGTGCCTTGGGTTAGCTTCATGAACTCTGCCACCTTCATAGCCATCAGACCTGGAGGAATGTAATTCCCTCTGAAGGCTGCCATAAACTGCTCCCAAACGATAGGTTGATTTGCAGGAAAAGTGGTACGATGGTGTGACCACCATATACCAGCAGGTCCCTGCAACAGATGAGCTGTGTATTCCACTTTCAACGATTCTGACAGACGAAGCAACCTGAACTTCTGCTTGATGGTATTGATCCACTCATCCGCTTTTAAAGGCTCAACTGCTTCCTTGAAGATCGGCGGTCTAGTGTCCAAGAAAACCTTGAACGTGTTGTACTGGTTTGCTTCCTGGCCACCTTGACCTGCTGCCCAACGTGTATTGTTCGCGATATCTCTGAGGTTGGCCTCCATATTGCGCTGCATGGCTTCCATATTCCGCTGAGCTCCCAAAAACTGCGCGAAGAACTGGTCCGGAGTGTACGGGGGAGGAGGAGGAGGATTAGCGTCCCCACCTTGTCCATCACCACCAACACCACTCGCACTGCTCGTTGCACGACGAGTATTCATCATCTGCATAGCCAATCCATAATCAATAAGTAACGTCATATATATAGATCAAAATGTGTAATAATTGCAGTACTGTATTTGAACAAAGTTCATACAATAAGGCACATACACAAATCGCTCCACATAAATAACATCACAAACGGATTATACGAAAAGCGCTTAATACTCGCATGAACGAAAAAGGGATAAACACAACGAAGGTTCGATATTTCCAAACGGTTCCAAAGGTAGCAACGAGGTCTTAAGATTTACAACCCAACATAACTTGTTCGATACATAAACGATAACGGAAGAAGGACAATTATGCCTATGCTCTAGTCGATTCCTACGTCAGACACGTGACTCTCTGCATCTTTGGCTCCATCAGCTTCTTCTTCTTCGTCTCCACCTTGGTTGACGATAGGCGCTTCACCATCTTTAGCCCCATTATCTGCAAGAACGATGCCCACCTCCATCTCGGCTGTGCCTGGAGGATGATATGGATAAAGCTGGTTATTGAGGCGGTGCACTTCTTCATGAAGGTTGTCGTTGTAGGCATCGGCTGCCATCAACTGCTGCTCCAAAGCCATATTACGAGTCCTTAGGGCATTTTCTCCTTCCCAAGCTTCATTCCGCTGCTGAAGAAGTTTCATCATCATGTTCTCGGCGCTCTGGTTAGCGTGTTTTGCATGCCCAAGCTACTCCTGCAGCCGGATGATCTCCTGGGCCGCTATCACATTCCTTTGGATAGTTTGATCCCTTTCCAAGGTCCTTCGACCAAGTTCCTCTTGTAGCTTCTCCATCTCCACATCAAACTCTCTTTGAGCTTGTCTCTTCTCTTCTCGGACATGATGAAACGATTTGATCATGCTTCCCAAACTGCACTGCATCACCGCATACCCCTTCATGATGGCGAACATGGCACTCATAGCCGGTCCGTCACAAGCTTGTTGTTCACTTGGGCCACCCTCTAAAGCTTCCTTCTTAGTCTGAACCCATACATCTTGCAAAGGATCGCCTCTCAGGAAGACTCCGGCAAGAGCTCGGCTAAGATCATCCGGGAACCTTTCCATAATATCCTGAAGGATATGAAAAGCAGCCGATTGAGCACCCTCCCAGGGGTCTCGTCCCTTGCCTTCAAACATCCATCCTGACCAGTCAGAACCCTCTTCCCTGGGCTTAACAACAGCCGTCACATGCACCAGGGTAGTGTCTCCCAAAGGCTCCTTGGTCCAGAAGTAACGAGGCTCTTTGCCTTCTGGATACCCCACTGAATGCAACACCCTCCAAAGCAGCGTTGGTGTTCTGAACACATCCAGGAACTTGTCCTTGCACCTTTCTAACCGAGGCGCTAGCTGATGCCGAGGAACCCTGTCACCCGTGGACTCACTAGCAGTCTCCTTTGTGCAAGCCATCTGTAGCAAATTTATCCTTTTCTCATAAGCACAGGTTTCCAACCCGAGAGATAATCCAATAATTAGGGGGAAGTAATGCAAAAAGGAAAGAATGGAAACATGCCATGATGTATATATGAAATGTTTCTAACGTCCTTTCCACTACATACGAACTATACGATGGCATACAACGTCTCTCATAAACGTTAACTACTTCGTTTTAACAATACACAGTTAGTGTACCTGCAGAAGATCCATTTCAGCCCTGCCCACAGTATGAATATCGTGCATTGCTAAAATTTAAATCTAGATACTAACTTAGGTGTACACCTCGTATACACGTAAGTGGTATAAGCATCCATCAAAACAGTATTACTCCCACAATTAAATACCTTCGCCTGCACCCGTGTGCTTACGTATACAGGTTCCAGTACCAAACTAGCTCTCCCCTAGACCGACGGTTGTTCGGTCATGCTCTCACAACTCACCTTACCCTGGGCGTAGAGGCAAACTGATCCATACATTACTATTCCAAAGAATAGCACCCATACAATTTCACCCTTGCCGTATGGACGACAGTAATAAACAAAAATCAAAGCATGATGCAATGCCCCCAAGTCAGTACTTAAATAAGCCACCTAAGATCCTATGGGCATAACAGATATGACCACTGGCACACTCTAGTTTTGTTTCAAAACCCTTTTTACACAAAATCCGGTGAATTTTTGGCAAATAGTTTTATACCCCAATTCTTTTTGTTTTTAAAATCTTGTCATATGAACAGTAACTCACTGAACTATGCTCTGATGCCAGCTGTAACAAAACCGACCAATTTATAAGAGCACAAGTATGAAATTCTCCGTCGAAGCAGTGAAGTTACACACTTGAGCCCATATAAACCCGGTAGTCCGTGAAATCTAGAAGGATTTCAAACCATTCCAACATTAACAACATAGGATCATAATAATTCAGTGGATACCGATCACACGACAGCGTTTACATAAATCCATCGGAGTAGCAACATTAGTTATTACAAACCAAGTATCTAATTTAGTTGCGGAAGCTTAACCTTGAAACGTAGTTTGAAAACACGCACACGTAGTCTATTACAGTGCCATTCAGTAGTCATGTCCGACAAAAGCAAAAGGGACGGATAGAGCTGACCATTGCCCATGGCCTAGTTATCTCCCAACGCAGGGCAGAGGCAATTGATGCAATAGCCAAAGAAAACCTGACCATCTGCAACAACAAGGGGAACAAAGCCCTGAGTACGAGAAGGTACTCAGCTAGACTTACCCGTCATGAACCAGAAATAATCGACACCAAGGAGTATGCAAGGCTAGTATAATAGTGGAGCTGGTATGGTACATTTTTTTGCGTAAAAGCATAATAGTTAAGTAACATGTTCTCTTACTTACTAGCTGCAAGTTTAGAATAGTGATTAACCTGTTTAATCAGATTAGCTCCTGTACTAAAAACAGTCATGGTAGTGATTTAGTCAATCACCACAATATAACAAACAGACCAAATAACAATTGCCAACAGTACCATGATAACTGTCACGTGTTCCATACCTTCAGTATCAAGACAGAGCAGTGTTCAAGTGCTCACTGTCCAGGAGCGATGGTGATTATAATCGATTCCTAACTAGCTGGTGATTTTTATTTCCCACACAAACCACACTCACGGATCAGGTGAGCTATAGATAACCACAACACCGTTCCAAGAAGCCGCAGACTCGACTGCCACCAACATACCCGGAGGCAAGCCCGACTGCCAAGGAGTTGGACTTAACCACCATCACCCGAGTCTTACTTTTCGCGCCCCCGCGTCCCAATACCCCCCTTCGTGGCTTCGGCAGATGTGTGGGGTTTGAGAGCCGCCCTAGAACAATGAGCGGCTTCGTGGTCGGAATGAGTTATCCTTCCAGTTAAATGTGGGACATGCGTTCAACATGACAAGAGGGTTGTCTTAGCATGATACTGTTTTCCCATACGACACGGCTAGAAATACTATAGCACAACACTACATGAATCTGCCAATCTCCATTATCCACAACACTTAGTTATCTCACATACTGGCAATTTTCCGTTAAAGGTCGAGTAACCACCTATTACTCGCGGGTAACATGAAGGTTGCCCGACTTCTACCGGTCTAAGCATGGCTAAGCATAAAGTCGTGCCTACCACTAACCGGGTAACAAGGATAATATATCAATGGTAATCAAGGTAGGTAAATAATGCATCAACAGTATCAAGCAACTCCTATACTTAATGCAGCAATCATAATACGAGTAAGTTAATTGTAAACCGAAGGGTAGTTAGAAATGCTCCGGGGATTGCCTTTCTTGAAGGTGCTTGGTTGGTGATTCGGGCACTCAGGAAGGTCCTCTTCAGGTTCCTCTCCTACAACTTCTAGCTCCTGACTCTGAGGCTGCTGCTCCTCTAGTTCTTCCTCTACGACTTGCTCCTCTACCGAACCTGTATGATGCATGTGCTAGGATGAGCAATGCAACATGCGCATAGGAGAGATGCACCACAATTGAACCTAACAAATATGTGCATATCTCTTCTCCAGAAGAATATAGCACTCTACTTAGAGAGTAGCTATGCTCGACATGCAAGGTTCAGTTAACATGAATGCACTGAGAAGAGCTGGTCCCACATAAACAAAGTGGACACCATTAACTTGCCTAAACCAATCAACGCAATTAAACAAGCTTACAACAGCAACCTATAGCTAACAGCTCTAGAAAAATCTACAAAAATTACTGCAGGTTAACAGCATGGAATACAAAAATTACTGTACCTATAGCTAAGAACTCGATGAGAGCTATTCGTAGCGATAATGGTTCTGAGTTTAAGAACTCGGATTTTGAGAAGTTTTGTAACTCTTTGGTTTTAGAGGATCAGTTTTCTTCCCCTACACACCGCCACAAAATGGTGTTGTAGAGAGGAAAAATCGGACCCTTGTTGAGATGGTTAGGACGATGCTCGATGAGCATAGGACTCATAGGCGATATTGGACCGAGGCTATAAACACTGCATGCTATATTTCCATTCGCATTTTTCTCTGTGCTTTCTTAAAGAAGACCTCTTATGAGTTGCGATTTGGGAAGCAACCCAAAGTGAGTTATTTTAAAGTTTTTGGTTGCCATTGTTTTTAAGAAAGGCAACTTGGACAAGTTTGAGTCTCGCTCTTCTGACAGTGTATTTTTGGGTTATGGTAATCATACTCGTGCATATCGTGTACTTAACCTTGATACTAACCAAGTCATGGAGACATCTGACGTCACCTTCGACGAGACCATGCTTTGTCCTTCTTCTAGATTTGAGCGTGCAGGTGATCACGAGGTCGGTGAGCCTCTTTTTGATGATGAAGAAGATGGAGCTGAACAGATGGATGACCCAGATCTTCCTCAACCTGCTGTTCCTTTGGGATCGACTTCGACTGCTCGCGGTCCCGACCCATCTTCTTCCACTACATGGGGGCCGGTCGATCCACCACCTCGGGGTTTGCCAGTGATACCCGAGGAGGCACCAGCTACTGTTGAAGGGGAGGTCACTTCAACCAGGGAGGCGCCACGACACATCATATCCATGAGGTCTTGATACATCTCATGGGGACTTGCTCGAGAGAACAAACCCACACATGAGGTCTTGATCATGAAGATGATGGTGGATTTGTCGTTGCAGTTGTTGCCGATCGCCGTGAAGATGAAGAGAGAAGGAGAATCAGACTAGCACCCTGAGTTTCTCACCTTGCCGAACTTTCCCACCAGCACCTTCTTGTCGCGAGTGACCTATTGGACGGCAGTAGCACCTTCGCAACTCTCTTTTTTTGAGATGCAAAGTGGCAGTGCTAGGCGCTGGGCAGCTTGACGATGATGCGATGGAGCAGTGATGATAAGGGCATATTTAGATCCCAAATATTTACAAGATTCTCCATCACATCGAATCTTTAGACGTATGCATGGAGTATTAAATGTAGGTAAAAAAATAACAAATTGCACAGTTTGTTTGTAAATGTCGAGACGAATCTTTTGAGTCTAGTTGGTCCATATTTGGACAAAGTTTGTTAAATAACAACGAAAGTGGTACAGGAACTTTACACCCAAAATTCTTCCAACTAAACACACCCTTATGAAGCCGACAGCCTGGGGGTGGTTTCTAACTTTCTACGCAGTAGCCTGGCGGCACATTGATTTGGTCATTCGGGTCTCGGGGCCTCGCTCATGGCCTTGTATTTATAGAGCCCAGGGAGCGGCAGTTGTCTGGAGTCATTGGCGCCCAACTTTGAATCAAAAGAGCGCGTATTTGGTTGATTGTGGGGCTTGTTTAGTTCCGAGAAGTATTTGGAAAACGCACGGTAGCACTTTCGTTGTTATTTGACAAACTTTGTCCAAAAATGGACCAACTAGGCTTAAAAGATTTGTCTCGACATGTAGATACTAAAAGTACAATTAATTATTTTTTATCTACATTTAATGCTCCATGCATGCAGCTAAAGATTGATGTGACAGGAAATCTAGAAATATTTAGGGGAAGTTGGCGAAACTAAACATGGCCTTAGTTTGAAAATCTTCGGCGCCATTATTTTTTATCACAGTGGTTAAGAGAATACCAGATAATGCATCTCCACCATTCCTTTGTGCCCGCTGCATGGGCGTACAAGCACAGTCTTCTTTTTATTTGACGCCTACATGTTACATGTGCATCTGTATCTATATTATAATGAAACACTTAAATTATTTTAGATCCACCCACAAAAATGTCCCCCGCTGAGAGTCTCAACCATTGTACACCTAGAAAAACGTACACAAAAATTCGTTTTCATTAAAATCAAAGGCTAATATAACATTTACATCAGATCTAATGGCCGATAGGAAAAGTTTGTGTGAGGCTTCTCACCGTCTTCTTCCGCGCGACAGCAACGCCTGAGCCCCTCCCGCACCTAGCTCGCCACGCCGACGCCCACGACCACGGTTCGATTCCTCATTCGTGGTTACCTTTCCTCTCTTTTTTTTTGATTTTTTTGCTCCATCGTCCTAGCAGCACACGGATGACTCCTTCCTCTCCATTCTCGATCTCTCAACTACTCGTGACTAGCTAGCGACGGCGCCTCCCTCTTCGCCCACAACATCCCTCTCCGGCCAGCGCCTCCCTCTTCCACTCCGGTCGACATCGCGCCGCCCTCTCTCCGTCCTCGGCGAGCGCCTCCTTCTCCTTCCTTCTACCAGTCCGGTGGACTGCTAGGGTTTGGGCCGCCAACGGCTTCGCCCGGTGGGGAGTCGTGCGCCGTCCTCGGGCGTCTTCGTGACGCCCTTCGCCGACGCCGGCGGGGATCGTGTCCGACGCTACGAGCACTGCTGCGGGGCTATGGCCGAGCTCGGGATGCAGAGGCACAGACTTGGGATGTGACGGCGTAGTCTCGAGATGCGGCAGCGACGATGCAGGTCTGAGATGCGGCAGCCGAATCCGTTCCGTCCTACCTTATTGTTGCTCTCTCCGCACTTGTATACAGGTACAAGAACACCTCCATGCTAGCGACATGCCATCCAGGGCACGAAGGCCACTTCTTTCGCGGCGGCGGCGCCACCATCAGCTGCATCATAAGCAGTCACTCCCCCTGAATCATGGTGCCTGGCGACTGCGTGGACATCTATTTGAGCATTAGTATCTACATGCAGTAGCTTTTTGAACCATGCATGGAGGTTACTGTGTACAGGTACAAATTTCTTTTTTAATTTAGATGCAACAGCTTTGTGTTATATAACTAAATAATATAGATTGTGATCCTTGATGGAGTAAGCATTATTCTCAATGATCTCTCTAGATATGATCTTCTAATGTTGCTCCTGCAAAAAAGGAAAAGGAAAAAAAAATCCGCAGTACATGTCGTAGGCTGTAGTAGGGTAGGCTGAAAAAGTGCAAACCTCATCTAACATGATAGGATGCTGAAACTATCTGGCTACACATGAGATTTATTTAAAACTAAAGTCTTCGTGATAATATGGCATTGCTATATTTAACTCAAATACTTATTCATAATTTTCTAGACACTCTAATAACCAACTTTTCTATGTTGAAATCTTTTCAACAACTGTTTGCAAGCAGAATGGTGATCATAAAATCTGGGAGCATCCATTTGTTGTAACTGGTATAAAATAACCTTCATGCTCATTCAGAACCTTGATCTCCAAGCAGGTTTGGTCAAGCAATAGTTTCAACAGAGTACTGGTTCACTTTAAATTTATCTGAATCCTAATGTCGTGTGCAGTTAAACCGAGGTCATTGTTCAGAGCTGTTTTCCTAAAGCTTCTTCCAGGTATAAACTTTATTTCAGTAGTCTATTTCGGAACAGCCATCGTAATACCAAAGCTGAGGTACAGGCTCCCAATATGCTTGCTAGATTCTTCCCATATCAATGAAATTTGACATTTTCACAACTTATCCCTCTAATTCGTCCTGACCTTTGTGTCTGAATCTCAGCATTGCTTTTATGCTACCTTCTTAAAATTCCTCGGTCTCTGTTAATTCGTTGCAGTGCATTTTTAACTGAAGTAAACTTATTTTTTTTTAACTTTACACTGCAGTATAGTGAAGTTTTATGCAAAGTAAACATATTCTCTTTAGCATGAACAGAAGTTCATTGTGAATTTATAATAGTAGAAACAGAGAGCATCAGGTATTTCTTAGGTTGCTTGTGAAATTCTATGTTCTCTTACGAAGTGGGCACATGCTATTTTTCCCACAATTTTCTAATCAAAATATTCAGTGCAAATTGATGACCATGAGACTGCAATTCAATTGATTGACCATGAAATTTGCCATGACTAGATAATGAAAAATCTACCAGGTTTGTAGATCTGAGCAAACGACATGAAGTACTTGTTGCTGCTTTTGTACAACATAGATGTTTTGTTTTGCAAGGACTCCAGTTGTCATGTTGCTGCTGCTATTTCTTAATGAGTTAAAATTAAAAGTTAACCTCCCAGAATTAGATTGACTAATGCAAATGTCGTATTCTTGTCCCTTTGAAGTAGGCATAATTACTGATGTAACCCTACAACATGAGAATACTTTTAAATCAATGGCTGGACCGGTGCAGATCTTTTTGTGTCCAACCATGTGAGTGATTTTGCCTTGCTTGGAGTTGCTTCATAGTTAAAGAGTAAAAATGCTTAAAGAGGTTTCACAATTCTTTCTTACCATTCTAGCCTATCAAAGGCAACGCCAAGGTAGTGGTAGATGTGCAGCAGTGCAAGTGCAGGTCTAAGCAGCTGGCTACTAGGCAAGGCAACTTCCGCTTTCCCGTGCTCAAACTGAACAAATCATGCTGACTGGCTATTCTGCTTTTGGTGCTTAAACTAAAAATCACATAGGACAGAAGCACTACCGTGACTGGCTATCCTGCTTTACCGTGACCATGAGGGTTCACACCATGAAAATTACTATTATTTTCTGCCTCACAATCTGGTCATTGCAAAGTGTAACCTTCTGAGAGCAAGAGGTTCAGGTACTCTATTATCTTGTTTCATATGCTAATGTGTGATTGTGATTTGGTTAAATAAAAGTGGATATATGCTGAAGTTCTGAAGCCAAATTATATACTCTATTGACTGCAGTTTATTCTTGTTTGACTATGTGTGCACTGTGCAGGAGAAGCTTGCAAGATGATGTCAAAAGATCAAAATGACAAGCTTGAGGTAACATTTATGGTAATAATTTTTAGGTTCTTTAGTTGTATAAGTTATCCACATGCAAGATGCTAAACCGTATAATTGTTGTGGCCAATATTATTTTCTCCCACTCATCTGTCATCGCCTGATGGGTTTCACCATCCTAAGAGACCTACTGGAGGCTGCTCGCTGAGAAGCTGCTCAACAACCAGAAACGGATCCTTGCCTCCAGGAACAAGCCCCAAGCATGAGCCAAAGAACATTTTGGCAAACGTTGCAGTTTCCACCCACCATGCCAAGCCGGCCAAGCAACAGTGAAATATTCCCCTGGGTATCTATTGACTAATCATTTCAGTGATTCAATTACATAATCATACAATTTTTTGATCCACCTCACGACTACTCTCCCACTCATCTCCCCCACGGCGAGCACCAGGGAGCCAGCGTCACTATGGGAGTCGGCCATCATGGGGCCTCCTGCCACCGGGTCACCGGTTGTTGGCACAGTGGGCCGCGCGGGGCTGGCTGCCACCCGCGGGCATAGATCGCTGGGCCAATCTCCAGCCGGCCGTCGCAGATGTTTCTCCCCCAGATCTCATGCTCCATCTCCCTCTGCTACTATTGGCACAAGTTTTCATTCTTTTGTATTTTCAGGGCCTTTTTGAAGGTATTTTCGCTTTTGTGTTTTGACTACGAATCAGAATGGATTCGTTGAGAGATATTGGTGCTATGACTTGAGAGAACACATATTGGTGATCAAGTTATCCAATCTTCTCGCGACCACCTCAGATTTTAGATTTTGCCAAAGTTTCACCTTTCACTAGGATTCTTGGATTTCTATGAAATTCATGCTCACATCTCCATCGTTTTGTGATCTTTATGTTGAATTAAATCTCTATGAGTTGGTATTGTTGTGGCTCAAATTTCTTGCCAATCCATCTTGATTTTGTCCTTTTTGAGAGCTCGTCACTTGTTTTTGTGGTTTTTCGATCCAAATTCTCCTTCGCTCAATTTCTCTGTTCTGTTCGGCAATTTATAGAAAACAATCAGCGCCCACCTTCCTTGTCAGTGATCGTTTTTCTCTGCAGCCTATTTGTAGCTCGAGCTTGGCTTCTCTCTTTTGCAGGACGATAAAAGCACACCAGCGACAAATGAAGCAACAACTGAGCAGTTCAGCATGGCTTCAATATTCAGGTTCTGAAGTGTCATCTTCATGCTTCAGTAATCAATCTTTGCAAATCTCTAAATATTGATCTCATGTGTTTCCTTGCTCTGTTGTCATAATTCAGTTCTACCATTTGTCTTTTGCGTCTAGAGCAGCCAAAATAACAGAACAAGGTGATGCTTTGTTGTTGAACAGTTCAATAGCAGCTTTTTTCTCTTTCATATTTCAGATATAGTAGCTCAATAGCTTTGCACTTTTAGTATTTTCGTACTGCAGAGCAGATGTTCTACTGTAGTTCGATGGTGCATCAGCCTGGCTTAATTTTGGGTGTCACTTTCATGCAATAATAGTTAATACGCTATTCAAGTAGTCATTAGCTAATAATTGAGGGCTAAGTTTATTTACCTTGCATGATCAAATGAACATGTATCTGCTTTTCCTTGCTGAATTTTTGTGAGATGTTGTCATAGATTACAACAGTCCAATCATTGTGAAAAACATGCCCTTTGGACTCCATGCGTATACCATGAATGCAAGTTTCACTTAATTGCTATGCATTTTTCTTTAGCAAATTATGGTTATTCAATCTCTGAAAGTTAGTAGGATTTTAATATGGCATAAGTTTGGTTTATTGGTTCTGATCAATGTCTGGCTTAAAATATAATTATGCTCTGTGTTTTACTAGCTCACACATAATAATATATATTGTTTTCAACCCTCACTATGCATTTTATTTTGAGTGGTTGATATAAAGTTATAAACTAAACATCAACAAATCCTTTTTTCCGGTTTCTGTGTGGCAGGATGAGATGGCGCCCTCAACTGTCAACAAGATGAAGAATTGTGCAGATCATATCTTTTAGTTTTATGATCATTTTTTATCTATTATTTTTTTAATCTTAATTGTATCTAATGTGTTTTTATTTCCACATCAGTGATTACTACACTAAGAAGAATGCCAACACTGATATAAAAGTCATTTTAGTTTATCGGCTCATATTAAAAAATGTGTTAGTGTTACACATCTTTAATTTTTTAGTCAAAACTATTTCTGAATTGGGAAAATCACCCTTTAAACTCTTAATGAATTATTATTTTTTCAGGAACTAATAATTGTGATGTCGGTCTTGATGGTCGTATTATTTTTGTTGGCACAACAGATGCATTGTTCCAAACTCTTCGTGTTCTCTCAGGTCTCATCAATTCCTCAGTTCTAATTACTCCGATGCAGGCTGCTGGTTTAATATCAGCATAAGCATTGAGCTTGGCCATCTCTTGTAGATGTGATTTCCATGCAGACGCTTCAGAGCTCTGACAACTCAATGAGCCAGATTTGTATACAAAACAAATTTTAGAATCTCACTCTCAAAGCAGTAATTGTCTGAATGAAGAGCCCCGCCTTCCATTTGCATAGGCGGCATCGAGTTTTTTTAACACATAAGGAAATACAAAGGAGATCTCGGCATCGGCCTGTTCGTCAATTGCAACAAAGAAGTATTTTCTGTCCAAATTTTACACTTCCAGTTAATGTCTGACTATGTTTTGTTGGTGAACTGAAAAAGCTTTGAAAATGATGTAATTTTTTCAATGTTGTCTTCCTAGCAAAGTGCAGTGCAGACTGTAGACTGATAATTTTAGTTTTGACATTTTCTACAATCTGAAAATTACTAATATGGAGAGGAATGGTTATTGCCCTTGTAATGCATAGGAATTATTTGCTATATTAAATATTTAGATCGTGCTCAAGTCATGGTTTATTCTATAATTTCTCTTAAAATAAACCGTTTCTTTACATTTTATTTTTAATATATCATGATTGTTTTTATACATATTTCTAAAATAAAACCGTAGCGTTAGCACGGGCACTATACACCAAAGATGCTTGAGTGGCATCAAGAGGTTCAGCCGAAGTCATATTAACTTCATATCTCAACCCATATTTTTCTTCTTTCAATACTTCATCTTGATGTAAAGCGTTGAGTTGAGCCTGGGACAACAGCTTTTCGAAAGGTGCGAGCTGCCCCCGGCCATCACATAGAGATGGACCAGTAAAAATATCATATCCCATCTTTATTGCGAGGGGATTTATTTATAATACAAAATATTGGATCGCCTCGCTTCCTTTGATCACTTGGTATATATTGATATGTCTTTTGGCTTGACGAACTCCCTTCATTTTCTATTTTTGGGATGTTTTGTTCTAATGGCAGTGTCAATTTTGGCTTTGAGACTTTATCAACAAGCTCAAAATAGAACTTTGCATCAGCATAGAAGGACTCCGCTATAGTGAATGACTTTTTATCAGCAAAAATCCTTACTATGTCTCCTGAAGGGTCTTTATACTTGACGCATTGATGGAGAGTAGATGGAACAACTCCATTCTCATGCAACCATGGGCGACCAATGAGGGCATTATATGAGGTAGCCGCATCAATGACATGAAAGTTTACATAGGTCATAAAATTTTCAAACTTTAGAACCAAAGATATGGTTCCTAGTGCCTCCTGTCCAGCTTGGTTGAAGCTATGAATGACCATATTTGAGCGACATAAATCTCCTTTAGAATACCCTATCTTTTTAAGAGTAGGCAAAGGTAACAAATTTATAGTTGAACCACCATCAATCATGATGTGATTAATGGGGAGATCATCAATCTCACCGAACATAAGGAGGGGTCTATTGAGATTTTTATTTCCTAACAATAGATCCTCATCATTGAATGTAATGTTTTGAGTTTGAGGTAATTTTGCTTCAGCTTGTGAGACCTCAACTCTATAATCCTCAGGGAAGGAAAGTGCAGTAATGAATGCATTGCGCAAATCAGAAGAGAGACACAAAGCATCATATACAGACAACATAGCTGGTATTTTCTTTAAGTGTGTGATTACATCATACTTGACCGACACATTAGGAGTATGGTCAGTCGCATCATTCGGAGTTACATTTGTAGGACCTCTCTGTTGAGGAGATGGCCTAGGTAGTTGACGGCCTGATCTAAGCTGAATTTCATCAACTTCTGGTTCTTCTTCTTCAGGGAAGTGAAGAGACTCCTCATCATCCTTAAAGACTCCGATGGGGAAAGCATCATAGTCTTCAGAGGGATCATCCTCGCGCTTCTTGATGTTTTGGTAGAAGCGCGGGCTTTTACCCTTTTCTATCATTCGTTGAAGAGCAAGTCGTCTTGAGAGTTGTTGTCGGCGCTCTCCTGATCGATGGGAACTTGATGATCCACGTTTTGGGGAGTGGATCCACCGAAGGAAAGCTTTGCCTTTATGTTGGCACTCAGCTTGTTGTTGCAGATGCCCTGAGAAAGATGTATTAACATGCTCAGGTTTGGATATCATATATTGATCATAATAAGTTGGCCGCATTTTTAGAGTTGCGCAACTCACCGGATCATTTTGAATAGTGGCGACATTTGAGGCAGCCACCTTCTTTCCATTCTTCATGCTTTTGAGTAAATCATCGTCGATAGTGCCTTCATCTATGAGCTTTTGTATAATATTTTTAACCACAAAACAATCCTTGAGTGTATGGCCCAGGATGCAGTGAAAGTGGCAGAAATTAGGCTCATTGAATTTAGAAGATTCTTCTGGCCTTTTGAAAGGTCCTAGTTTGGTTTTGGTAATTGAGTGACAACTTTAGGTGGACTAATGGTGTTTGAAGTGAATTACACAGGTGATTAGTCCATAGGTGATCATGTGTGAGCAACATATGCCATAGAGGTGAAATGGCTTGGAAGATGTTGCAAGGCTCACATATGTGAAGAAGGAGCTTAATGCATATGTGACATGACATATGGTCATATGGCTAAGATGGAGAAGATCAAGGCAAGACTTGGCTTGATGGACCGGTTGCGAAGGTGAAGGGCAAGTTGAGGCTTTGAAGCCGTTGGTACCGAGTGTCGGGAGGCTTAAGCAAGACTTGGCGCCGAAGGACCGAAGCGATGGTGAAGAGCAAGTGATGTCAAGATCGATGGACCATGGAGGCCATGTGATGATATGAAGTGGATCATATCATTTGAAGATAGGTTGGTGCATGTGTTGCATCAACACCGAAGGAGATGGAATGGAATGCGCAAGGCAAAGGTATATTTGTAGGGCATTTCATTTCACCGGTCATAGGTGTGTAGAGAAGATTATGACCGGGTTTAGGATAGATGGCCGTACTATTAAGAGGAGCAAACTTGTTTGCATATCGGTCATCTAGTGCCACTTGAGCGATCTAACTTTGCGATGTTACTATGATCGAGTGGCGTGGTGAGTGCAAGTGAAAATCCTTTGAAAAATGATTGTGAAAATGCTAACACACTTGCACAAGATGATGAACACTTGTTGGTGTTAGCACATTTGCAAAGGAGAAGTTGTTGGAGTTGGTTTGGATCAAAACAGAGAAGAAAATGGAGTTTTCTGTGTGTTGTCGGTGGTACCGACCCTGGGTTGTCGGTGGTACCGCCCATAGGTGCTGCGTGCAGCCTTCTCTGTAATGGGGCGTTTTTGGCCTGGCGGTGGTACCGCTATTACCTCGGTACTACCGCCGGCGGTGGTACCGACCAGGGGTCGGTGGTACCGTGGCCCTGAAGGGGTTTGCGGAGCTCTCTGGAAGTGGCCAGTTTTGGCCTACCGGTAGTACCGCCATTACCTCGGTACTACCGCCCGCGGTGGTACCGACCTATGGCCGGTAGTAACCAAGTTTGCGGAGCTCTCTGGTTTGAGTTGAAAATGGCCTGGCGGTAGTACCGCCATTACCTCGGTACTACCGCCCGCGGTGGTACCGACGCAAGGTCGGTAGTGGCTGTTTTTTTTCGCAGAGCTCTCTGGTCGCGGCGATTTTGGCCTGGCGGTAGTACCGCCATGACCTCGGTACTACCGACCTCGGAGGAACCGACCAGGGGTCGGTGGTTTGCCTAAATCTGCGCGATGTGAGGTAACGGCTAGTTTGACTAAGCCGGTAGTACCGCCCAGGAGGGGTCGGTACTACCGACCGGAGCGCAGAATGCCCAGTGAAGGGGCATAACGGCTAGTTGGCCGTTGAGGCTATATATAGTAGTTGAGGCCGGCTTAGGGCCGGCTGCTGAGCACTCCAAAGCCTTGGTGGCTTGAGTGGATGTGCCTGGGAGCCCTCTAACTCGCTTGTGCTTGCTAGTGCGCGAATCTATTGCGAGTGAGCGATTCTAGTGCGTTGCTTTGAGAGATAGCATCGAGTGGCACTAGGTGTTCGAGTTGCAAGCCGGTGGTGCTTATTACTCTTGGAGGTTGCCACCTCCTAGACGGCTTGGTGATCGAGTCTCCGTCGTGAAGCCCGCGTGAAGATTGTGCGTGGCTCCGGAGAAGGATTGTGAGGGGCATTGTGCTCGCCCCGCGGGGATCGCGAAGAGCAACTCTAGTGGATTGCGCGTGTCATTGAGTTACCCTCACTTGTGGGTGAGTTCTTGCGGCGCTCGAGTGTCGAGCTAGGTGTGGTGCCTATTAGCCGCCGAACTACCAAAGTGTGTGGTCGACACAACGGGGACTAGCTTGGTGGCAACCAAGTGAACCTCGGGAGAAAAATCACCGTGTCAACTTCGTGTTCATCTTCTCGGTGGTTTGCAAACTCTTTTCACTAGCTTGTATTTACTTGTTCATATACATGTGCTAGTTGCTCTTATGATTAGTTGGCTTGTGTAGCTTGCTAGTTACCTTCCTTGCTTGTGTAGCATAGAAGTTGATCCCATGAGTGACTAGTTGACTTGTAGTCTTGCTAGTCACATTGCTTAGTTTGTGTAGCTAAGTTGAGCTCTCTAATTTGGCTTGTGTAGCCTTGTTATTGAGCATTGCTAGTGAGCTTAGGCTTTGTGCTTTTTGCTTAGTGGCATGTGTAGGAGCTCCCCGGTTGATTGAGTACTAGTTGCATAGGTTTGTGTGACCTTGCTTCTAGAATTGGTTAGGTGAGCTCTAGCTAGCCCGACACCTTATTTGCATTGTTTAGGATCTTTTGTAAGGTGTCATAGAGTATAGGTAGAGGGGTGTAGTCTTGGCTAGACCGATAGTTTTAATTCCGCATTTGTTTCGGTTAGCCGACGCGATTAATTTTAGAAAGGACTATTCACCCCCCCTCTAGTCCGCCATCTCGACCCTTCAATTGGTATCAGAGCAAGGTCTCTCATTTGTGGTCTTCACCGACCCGAGAGGATGGCGACTTATGGGCTAGATGTTGAGTGTCCACACATTTTTGATGGCACACACTTTGCACGATGAAAAAATTGGATGATATGCAATTTTAAATTTATTAGTCCTCAAATGTGGTGGATCGTAGATGTGGGCCTTTCTCTTGTGTTGGATAGAAAGAATGCAACTCAAGCGCAAAAGAAATGCCTACATCTCGATTGCCAAGCTACTAACATTTTCTATCAATCTATGGAGGATAACATATTTGGTGAGATCATGGACTTGAAGTCCGCCCATGAAATTTGGATTTATCTCAATGAGAAATATGGGGCGATCTCCGATGATGATGTTGATGAGCCCAAGGAGGAGGCGCATGAGGATGTTGAGCATGACCACAACTTGGTGGTTGTGGAGGATTGCTCCACCTCATGGTCAAGTGATGATGATGATGATCAATCCACAAGCTCACTTGACAAGGTTGATGGTGATGATTCAAGTGTTGCAAGTAATGATTCTACTCCAAGCACACTTGATGATGTTGATGGCTCATGCTCGAGCGATGATTGTGATACTACTACAAGCCCATCACCACATTGCTTCATGTCACAAGGTGACACCAAGGTATTTAATGCAAATGTGGTTGATCATGTTGATTCATATGATGAGCTTGTTAGTAGACTTGCTAGCATGACCATGTCTTTAGAAAATGAGAAAAATAAAACAATGAAATTAGCAAATGAAAACTCATTTCTAAAGAACTCATGTGAAGAACATAAGCGCTTACTTGATGTTCTTAAAGCTTCACATGATGATTTAATTGAAAAGTATGGCTCTCTCATTAAGAAGCTTTCAAAGAAAATTAAAAATAATGAGAGCTCATCACATGGATCAAATGATCAATTGCAAAATGTTGCTAACCCATGTGATGTAGGCAAGAAGAATGTATCCACCTCTTGTGAAGATTTATTATCTATGCCATGTTCTTCACAATTAGATGCTTGTTCTACTTCTTTGTCTTGTGAGACTAACCTTTTGAAGGAGAACAATGAGCTCAAAAGTGAAGTGAAGAATTTGAGCAACAAGTTAGAGAGGTGGTGCAAATCAAAGGTCACCCATGAGCACATGATGAAGAATCAAAGAAGCTATGGTGACAAGAGTGGCATTGGCTTCAACAAAAGCAATGCCAAGGGCAAGAAAATGAGGAAGCAAGAAGAAAAGAAGCTATCTCATTTCATGTGCTATCAATGCCATGAAATGGGACATCTTGCAAAAGCTTGCCCCAACAAGAAGAAGCCCCAAGTTCAAATCAAGAACAACCATCATGATGGTGACTTGATGAAGAAGAAGAAAACAAGAAGGGGCGGAAGAGCAAGGCATCCAACTCACATTCAAGATGCCAAAATGATGATGAGCAAGAATGAAGAAAAGAAGAAAGATTTGGCTCACATCAAGTGCTACAAGTGTGGTGATATGGGACACTTTGCCTCGAAGTGTCCTACCAAGCTTGAGAAGAAGGCTCAAGCAAATGAGAAGAGGCAAGGCAATGAGAAGCAACAAATGAGCAAGGAAGAGAAGGCTCAATCAAAGAGAAGTTGCTACTCATGCCGGGAAAGGGGACACATGGCTCATTCATGTCCCCTAGGTATGACCCCTAAGCCTATTTCAATTATTAATGATTCTATGCTTAGGAAGGATGTAAATGGTACCACATTGGTTGCTATTGCAAAACATCCCGCTACTCATACTAAGGCTATGCCAAAGTATGTTGCTCCTAACTTGAGAGGACCCAAACTAGTTTGGGTACCATCAAAAAGTGGATGAATGTGTGTAGGTACCATGGCATTGGAGGCTTGATTCAATCAATTTCATATTGTCCATCATGTGATTGAGTCAAGTAATGAAGCCTAGTGCTATCCAAACCCAATGCCAAGACAAAAGAAGTGAAGTCCAAGTGCTACAACGAACAAGTGCAAAAGATCAAGTTGTGGTGGTAGATTGGAATATTCGAAGGCTTGCAATCAAATTGAGTTGAAGCTTGCTTTTGGATGATCATGGGCTACTAAGGTATATCTTAGTTGATCACATTCATTTGGGTGCATATGAGTTGATTGAATTGGATATATATGCATATGTTGCTTGCTAATAAGATGATTGAATGGATAAATTGCTTAGTGATCAAGTTTGAGTTAGTTTGATTAGATATGTTCACAAGATGACCTTTAGTAAATGGATTTGCATGGATATATGTTTTGTGTTGATGTTCAAGCAAGTTTATCTCAAGTTTGATTCAATATGGACAAGTATAGCTCAAATATAGGAATTTGTTCAAAATCTGAAATCTGAGCTAGCTGTGATGATAGCCATGTTTGAATGATCAAATCTTTTTGGATTGGCTTGAAATTTGGTACACATGCTCTACACTTGTGATATTAGTCGCTGTGCAAAATTCATGATTATTGGATAAGATGTACTTTGGTTTTGGAGTAGATCTTGTCAACTATAGTGCAGCAGTTTTCAGCATGTAGTACTATGGAAAGAATTGAAATCTGGTAGCAATCTAGAAAGCCAATGAAGCTCAAATTTTTATGGCTGCTAGAACACTTAGAGAGGCACATCTCCACCAAATTTCATAGTCATTGGACTTATATTTTGGGAGATATGCATGTTTCTTTGAGAAGGACAGAATCTGCCAGAAAAGTGACAAATATTGGATTAATCTAGAGTCACTTTGATTGAAAGGTCCTCAAGTTGGAATCATGTTTATAAGTGGTTGAGGGACCAATGTTTGGTTTTGAAATGAGCTAGAAGCATGACAAAGATGAGTACAAGTTCATTTGATTAAGAAGTGTATTTGGCACAAATTTGGTACTCAAATTGAAGATCAAGACCAACATCAAGATGAAGAGAAAGATGAAGTCCTAGTATCAATTGAAGATCTTTTGGAAGAAAGAAAAGGACTCAAAAAGGGACTCAAAGATGGATTCAAAGTCACATTTCAAGAAGAGTTCAAATGGATCAATCAAACAAAGTCAATTCAAGTAAGTATCAAGGATGATTCTTTGGAGAGAGGTCACTTCTCCCTTTTGTAGGGGCTTGCCGCCTTTGGTAGGTTAACCAAGTATGATACTTGGAAGGCTAATATGGAAGTGGTGATTCAAAGGATATTTGAGATGCTTAGTTGAAGCAATGAAAGGATTGACCAAGCAAAGCAAGCAACATGCAAGATAGTAAAGCAAATCATGACAATTCAAGTGGTATTCATATGCAAGCTATGTTCAAATGAAGAAGCAAGCCAACCACAACAAGATAATGCACTTAATCATATGAGTGAAGATTTGTTCTATCAATTGGTATATATTGATCTTCACCATGGACTTCACATTGCTATTTGGAGCTTAATTGGAATCAAATGACTATCCTCTACTCCAAGATAGCAAAGGTATCATTGTAATGTGCATGATCATATTCATCCCTTACTAGTATGCGGTTAGTGCATATAGTACATGCTCAATAGGATCATGCATAACAATTGAAAAGTTTAAATTCATAGCCTACCACTATTGCTTGATTGACTATATGATCTAGTGGATAGTATGTGAATTTGTTCATGAGCTAGTGAACCCAAGTACTTGATCTAGAAGATGAACATTCAAGTGTCTAATTCAACATGAGTAAGATAACCATTGAAAGATGTGTGAGGAAGCTTACTCTAGAGCAAACCGAGTTAGATATCTTATGCAATATTGCCTAGTTCAAGTCACAAATGAGAAGCTCATGAAGATGACAAGAGTTCAAGAAAAAGACAATAATGCCAATGGATATCAAGTTTCAATTTTCATTCAATTGGTATCCTACAAGACTTCAAGTGATCCTCAACTTTAAGTGATCAATTCAAGCAAAACATCCCTCACCATCAAGAGCTCAAGCTTATCAAGTGGATGACCCATGCTATGACATAGGGAAGGTGCCCCATCTATTGGTATCAAGGTCAAAGATCCTACACATGGTATCATTCCAACACATATGGTGGTGTCCATCAAAAATGAAGACTCAAGTATCATCCATCTACCCTAGTCCAACCCTTTGTATCAAGAGAAGCATGCCGTTTATGGTCATTGATGACAAAGGGGGAGAAGTTATGGAAAAGATATGTCAATTATGATATGTCAAGGACAAAGAGGGAGAAAAGAAGATGGACATGGATCAAGAGGGAGCACAAGATTGAAGGATCAAAATTCTTGGACAATGAGAACACACAAGTAGGGGGAGCAAGCTCATGAACTTGGTTGTTGCATTTGATATGTGCATAATCATGCGCTTGCTTGCATCCAATTATGATATGTCAAGGACAAAGAGGGAGAAAAGAAGATGGACATGGATCAAGAGGGAGCACAAGATTGAAGGATCAAAATTCTTGGACAATGAGAACACACAAGTAGGGGGAGCAAGCTCATGAACTTGGTTGTTGCATTTGATATGTGCATAATCATGCGCTTGCTTGCATTGCATAAGTTTTAAAATTTTATATGCATGCTTGTGTGGTATATGCTAGTTATAGGATTTAATTGATGAATTGATAACTAGCATGCATAGGTTAATAGCTAGACTTGTGCTTTTAATGCAAAACTAGACCCTTGCTATTAATGTTGATCTCACGGGGTTTTCTAGTTTTTATGATGTCTAGCTACTCTTCGATGCTAAGGATGAATCAAAATGTGGTATGCACGCTTCAAAGGTAAAATTTCATCATGTATACCTTAGCATCACTTAGTAGTGCTAACACTCCCACAAATTTCATATTTATGCATGTGTGCAAGCTTGAAACCAAACCATTTGAGCACACATGTAGGGGGAGTTAACACTACAAAGTCGGGTTGTATGGTGCTTATCCAAATTCTCTTATATGGTCTTAATGTTGGATAAGTAACATAGAATCCAAAGAGCTTAATTTCCATATCTTTGTAGAGTTGTCATCAATTACCAAAAAGGGGGAGATTGAAAGGTCCTAGTTTGGTTTTGGTAATTGAGTGACAACTTTAGGTGGACTAATGGTGTTTGAAGTGAATTACACAGGTGATTAGTCCATAGGTGATCATGTGTGAGCAACATATGCCATAGAGGTGAAATGGCTTGGAAGATGTTGCAAGGCTCACATATGTGAAGAAGGAGCTTAATGCATATGTGACATGACATATGGTCATATGGCTAAGATGGAGAAGATCAAGGCAAGACTTGGCTTGATGGACCGGTTGCGAAGGTGAAGGGCAAGTTGAGGCTTTGAAGCCGTTGGTACCGAGTGTCGGGAGGCTTAAGCAAGACTTGGCGCCGAAGGACCGAAGCGATGGTGAAGAGCAAGTGATGTCAAGATCGATGGACCATGGAGGCCATGTGATGATATGAAGTGGATCATATCATTTGAAGATAGGTTGGTGCATGTGTTGCATCAACACCGAAGGAGATGGAATGGAATGCGCAAGGCAAAGGTATATTTGTAGGGCATTTCATTTCACCGGTCATAGGTGTGTAGAGAAGATTATGACCGGGTTTAGGATAGATGGCCGTACTATTAAGAGGAGCAAACTTGTTTGCATATCGGTCATCTAGTGCCACTTGAGCGATCTAACTTTGCGATGTTACTATGATCGAGTGGCGTGGTGAGTGCAAGTGAAAATCCTTTGAAAAATGATTGTGAAAATGCTAACACACTTGCACAAGATGATGAACACTTGTTGGTGTTAGCACATTTGCAAAGGAGAAGTTGTTGGAGTTGGTTTGGATCAAAACAGAGAAGAAAATGGAGTTTTCTGTGTGTTGTCGGTGGTACCGACCCTGGGTTGTCGGTGGTACCGCCCATAGGTGCTGCGTGCAGCCTTCTCTGTAATGGGGCGTTTTTGGCCTGGCGGTGGTACCGCTATTACCTCGGTACTACCGCCGGCGGTGGTACCGACCAGGGGTCGGTGGTACCGTGGCCCTGAAGGGGTTTTGCGGAGCTCTCTGGAAGTGGCCAGTTTTGGCCTACCGGTAGTACCGCCATTACCTCGGTACTACCGCCCGCGGTGGTACCGACCTATGGCCGGTAGTAACCAAGTTTGCGGAGCTCTCTGGTTTGAGTTGAAAATGGCCTGGCGGTAGTACCGCCATTACCTCGGTACTACCGCCCGCGGTGGTACCGACGCAAGGTCGGTAGTGGCTGTTTTTTTTCGCAGAGCTCTCTGGTCGCGGCGATTTTGGCCTGGCGGTAGTACCGCCATGACCTCGGTACTACCGACCTCGGAGGAACCGACCAGGGGTCGGTGGTTTGCCTAAATCTGCGCGATGTGAGGTAACGGCTAGTTTGACTAAGCCGGTAGTACCGCCCAGGAGGGGTCGGTACTACCGACCGGAGCGCAGAATGCCCAGTGAAGGGGCATAACGGCTAGTTGGCCGTTGAGGCTATATATAGTAGTTGAGGCCGGCTTAGGGCCGGCTGCTGAGCACTCCAAAGCCTTGGTGGCTTGAGTGGATGTGCCTGGGAGCCCTCTAACTCGCTTGTGCTTGCTAGTGCGCGAATCTATTGCGAGTGAGCGATTCTAGTGCGTTGCTTTGAGAGATAGCATCGAGTGGCACTAGGTGTTCGAGTTGCAAGCCGGTGGTGCTTATTACTCTTGGAGGTTGCCACCTCCTAGACGGCTTGGTGATCGAGTCTCCGTCGTGAAGCCCGCGTGAAGATTGTGCGTGGCTCCGGAGAAGGATTGTGAGGGGCATTGTGCTCGCCCCGCGGGGATCGCGAAGAGCAACTCTAGTGGATTGCGCGTGTCATTGAGTTACCCTCACTTGTGGGTGAGTTCTTGCGGCGCTCGAGTGTCGAGCTAGGTGTGGTGCCTATTAGCCGCCGAACTACCAAAGTGTGTGGTCGACACAACGGGGACTAGCTTGGTGGCAACCAAGTGAACCTCGGGAGAAAAATCACCGTGTCAACTTCGTGTTCATCTTCTCGGTGGTTTGCAAACTCTTTTCACTAGCTTGTATTTACTTGTTCATATACATGTGCTAGTTGCTCTTATGATTAGTTGGCTTGTGTAGCTTGCTAGTTACCTTCCTTGCTTGTGTAGCATAGAAGTTGATCCCATGAGTGACTAGTTGACTTGTAGTCTTGCTAGTCACATTGCTTAGTTTGTGTAGCTAAGTTGAGCTCTCTAATTTGGCTTGTGTAGCCTTGTTATTGAGCATTGCTAGTGAGCTTAGGCTTTGTGCTTTTTGCTTAGTGGCATGTGTAGGAGCTCCCCGGTTGATTGAGTACTAGTTGCATAGGTTTGTGTGACCTTGCTTCTAGAATTGGTTAGGTGAGCTCTAGCTAGCCCGACACCTTATTTGCATTGTTTAGGATCTTTTGTAAGGTGTCATAGAGTATAGGTAGAGGGGTGTAGTCTTGGCTAGACCGATAGTTTTAATTCCGCATTTGTTTCGGTTAGCCGACGCGATTAATTTTAGAAAGGACTATTCACCCCCCCTCTAGTCCGCCATCTCGACCCTTCACCTTTTTGGTTTGGGGAGCTCAATGAGTTTCAACTCACGGAGGCCCATGAAAAGATCCTCCACTTCTTCTATTGGGAAAGAATACTTCTGATTTTGGCGCTCACTAAGAGTTGGCCTCCTAGGAGCTGATGCATCTACTCTGTTTGGGATTTTTGTGGCATTGCCCCCTGTGTGGAACTTTTGGGGGACCATTGTTGTCTCCATGGCCTGCATTTGCTTCGGCTTATCGCGTTGGTTGTTTTTATCCAACGGCTTGTTGAATGTCCTTGGTGAATGAGACACATGATGCATATAGTTCTCTATGTCCGTAGCTTTGGAGGACAATTCTTCGAAAGTAATTGGCCTTACACCTTGTAGATAGATGGCCATATCCGGACTCAAATTATTCATACACATGTGAACCGCTTCTGGTTCGGTGATTGGCTGTGGGCAATGGAGGCTTAAATTCCTCCACCTATTGATGAAGTCCGCAGCTTTCTCATTTGCCCTTTGCAAGGTTTGTGTCAGCTCGGTTATTCCTACCGTCCTTTGAGTGCTATAAAGGCGCTCCAGGAAGACATCTTACATCTGCTCCCATGTACGGATGGAGCCTGGTGCTAACTTGCTGTACCATGTGAAGGCTGGACCTGATAATGTTTGCACAAATTGACAAAGGAGGAGAGCTCTATTATGTGTCGTATCTTGACAAGCAGCAAGGAAATGAGCCACGTGTTCATGTGGTGACCCAGTTCCATTGAATTTGCTGAATTGTGGGTTGCCGATAATTGTTTGGAAATGGCACCATGTCCACCTCCGGAGGATATGGTTTAACATATCTCGGGCGCATAGAATAATGTGTTTGCATATATTGAGCTTTCACGCCCTCTGAAATCATCCTCTGTATAGCTTCAAGGGTGATAGTAGGCTGGGGATGCGGGGCGCTATGACTAGTCGAAGCATTCGCATCATTTGTACAATTTCTGTTGTTGGCCACCTGCTCACGGAGCGCGGCCAACTCTTCCTCTTTATGTTGGAGTGCGGCCATCATTTGGGCCATCTGTTGTTCAACTGATTGACCTTGATTTGTGGTAAGTACTTGTTCAGCATTGCCAGGCTCACTCTCACTATTTGAAGATCGTGAGTCCTCATCATTTGGGGCTTGTGGATTTTCACCATCTGAGGGACCGAGAATGCAATAGCAAGGCGACCAGAGGGGGGGTGAATGGGAGCTCAAAAATTTCTCTCGAAACTTCGGCCTTTGTCCCACAAATCAACCCCAAAAGCTTCGATCGAAACCGTGATGCTCACGACCCTTGGAAGAGGGTGGATGATCCCTAGGATCACAGCGGAGCACCACAAAGCGATAGCAAACCAATCGGCAAAAGCACCGGAACAAGTTCGACCCTCAAAAGCCAAGTCCCGAACGTAGATGGAAGGCTACATCGAGAAATCCCCAAGTACCGATGCTAACAAGTAGCAAAGATACCTAGAGAGGTTCTTTGGACAATTATAGGGCCAAACGAGAACTCCGAAAACCAACCGAGAAGGCCTGGAGAGCAAACGCACTAAATTGGAGGCTTCAGCTGATTCCCGGACTGTCCGGGGTTCAGTCCGCGGACTGTCTGCCCAACGGCGGACTGTCCGGGCTCTGGTGGCGGACTGTCCGCCGGTCAAAAATGCAAAAACGCACTGCTGCTGAAGTCCCCTGGACAGCTCACGGACTGTCCGCGAGTCCCAACGGCGGACTGTCCGCGGTTCAAAAAGGACTTGTCCAACAGCGCGGAGTCAGGCCACTGGTCTGACCGACCCCGACGCGCGGACTGTCCGTGGTTCACCTGGCGGACTGTCCGCAGATGAACGGAGAGGGCGATTTTGGTCGCCCCTCTCACGAATCTTCCCAAATCCGAATCAAAACTCAATCCCACGTTCCCAAACTTGGAGAAGATGATCATGAGGTAGTTAGGAGACTATCCCCAAGAAATCATCCGCTCAAATCAACTAAAACACTGGGAAATCAAAAGGGGAGGAGTATGAACGAAAAAGCGCCACGAAAACGAAATCAACCCGATCTACTTGTTCGTGAGGAGTTAGATGAATTCCTTTGGTGGAAATGATCTCCTCACTATAAAGAACAAGTTGATTCAAACGGATTTCGCAAAGACGCAGTAGAGAGGGAGATCGAGAGACGGGAAAATCAAGGAGAAACGAAGAACGCGAAGAACACGAACAAAACGCGAATCAAGTCATCGATCTGCAACCGTGTGGCTACCACACGCTACAACAGTGAGATTACGGTCTCACTTCCTCAAAATCTCCAGTACACAGAGGTATGGTTCTCTGCGGATCTCAGTTGCTACAGCAGGTGATTGGGAGAGCAGGAAAACCTAGAAGGCAAAGAGCAAATGGCTGAGATAGATTGGGAGGAGGGTGTCTTCCTCTACTTATCCTAATTCTAATTCCTACTCTACCCCTCTCTAATTACAGAGCAAACCAGCTAAACCCTAGGGTTATTCTGGACCAACTCGTGGTAGGTGGTGATCCGACGGCCACGCCCGCACAACAGGTAGCGTTGCCTCGACGCAACCTCACCGATTGCCGCCACGTGCCGCCACCGCTCCGCTCGTCCTTTTCCTAGACTTTGCCCCCGGTTTTGTGGCCCAAACCGAGAAACCAGCCTTCACGACCAACCCCCGGTTTTGAGGCCCAAACCGGGAAACCAGCCGACCATCGCCTGAGTTTTGTGGCCCAAACTCAGAAACCCGCAGCGCCCAGGTTTTGAGGCCCAAACCTGGAAACCGTCCTCAGCCCGAGTTTGGTGGCCCAAACTCGGAAACCATCAGCGCCCAGGTTTTGAGGCCCAAACCTGGAAACCGTCCACTCGGTGGTTTTTCTGTGGCTCAACCACCAAACCGAGCCGTAGATGGGATGCACCGCTCGTGCACCCCGTCCAACGACACGTGTCCCCAGGTCCTCGACCCGAGCAACACCGTGACCGCAAGTCTTCGCTCGTCGCTGTCCCAGGCTCTCAGCCACCACAGCTGATCCTCGGGCCACCAGTCCCTCAGTCCAAGCCTCACGTCTGCCCTTCGTCACTCTCGGTCCATCGGCACGGCACGTCTCTACTTGACCTTCACCTTGTCTTTGATCACAGTATCCGTGCTCGACACCTGCACAACACAAGCCAAAGAACATGCGCATCATCCCAGTTGACAATCACCCATCACTTAGAGACTCGGCATACACCCATGTATCCGCACCATCTAGTGGATTCAGACCAGCCGAGCCTGCAGTATCCGACAATTTATTTTCAAAATTAGATGGATCATTAAATAGGGGATTATAAGACCCTACATAGATCGCATGATTTTGTGGATTACCCGAATTTGTTAGGCTCCGAGTCACCGGGCCGGTGTTTGTTAACCGGTAACTCATCTCGGGAGTACCCGGATGATTTGTTCGGTGGGGAACGACGTATGCAGAACTCGATGGTAAACGCAGAGACAAGGATTTATACTGGTTCGGTCTGCTGAATAGCATCCCTACGTCCAGTGTGGGAGAATAATATTGCGCCCTGCGCTTATGGGTGTCTGGCTGTGTACCATGACCCCTTTATGTCTCTGGCTTATGTTATGTCCCAATCTAGGGAGCTCTGCCTCTCTTTATATAGTCCAGGAGGCTAGAGTCCTAGTCGGTTACATCTTAGGAGTCCTAGTAGGATTACATGGTAGCAATACTACTAGGATTATATGGAGAGTCCTAGTTCGACTAGGTCTTCGCCCTTCCTTGTGGAGTACCTGGGGACTCTGTCCCACAAGCCCCCGAGCTCTTCATGGTTTATTGGTGAAGTCATCTTGAGACCTTGGCCTTGATCAAGTGTCATCCGAGTACCTTCTGGGAGAAACCATAAAGTGCTCTTGAAGTCTTCTAATGGTGTGCGCTTTCTGAAAAGCGCACCCATTGGGTGTAGCCCCCGAGCCTCTTGCTATTTAGCATAAAGAGTTGGAGGGTCTTGTCTGAATTTGCTCCAATTTCTTTCGAACAAATTTGGATGCATCATTTGAGGATATGTAACCCGCAGCCCCCGAGCCTAAAATCGACTACTCGGAGTCGATTGTAGGATCTTGTAGACATCCTCAAGGGTGCAGCCGAGTAATCTTCCGAAGACAAGGATCGTCATATGCTTGATGTCGAGTCCTTGAATGCTTGTAATTTTGATCTTTCATCCTTGAATCCCAGCCCCCGAGCGTAGTCGGAGTGAATTCGACTAAGCCGAGGCAATGACCGAGCCCCCGAGCTTAATGCCAACTAAGCCGTGGAGGAGAAGGAGCTTGATCGAAGTAGTGGAAGTAGAATATTGGTGAGCTCAAGGCTTCGGGTGGGTAGTCTCCTCATCGGAGACCCCGTATCACCCCCACCTCGAGACTCCCAAATCATCATAACCATGTTTGAAGGCTTGTCGCACCAGCATGGTGTCCGAGTGAGGCAGCCCTCAGGGGCATACCTAACCCAGCAGCGTAGTGTCCGAGTGAGGCAGCCCTTAAGGGCGTACCTCAACCGGTGTTGTAGTCCATATCTTTTCCCTGCAAAGAAGACATACAAAAATTTATAGTAACTGATATTCATGATATCAAGTCGGGAGCATGTCCCTAGCATTAACAAATGCATATGAAATTTTTCGCATCTTGCTCTTGCTAGGTTGTTTAAATCACCCGAGTAGTGGGCCTGTGACGTTTAAGCACCTATCCTGCGTGTCGAGCTTTGTCGAGCGTGAGGTACAGGCTTCACGGATTAAGGCTTGCACTTACTCAAGTAATTTAACAACTTGCTAAGAGAAGATTATAGCAGTCATGCTGCGCGAAAAAAGAGCACTCTTCGAGTGTACATTGTACACCCGTGAGGTGTTGTCCCGACGCCAAGCTCGGAGCTATATGAGTAGCCGGGAATGCAATTATGATGTGGCCGTAGCGGCTCACGATTAATATTTGGAGATATTAAAAATATTAAAGCGTGACTTAGCTTGGTTAATGCCGAGTTGAGCAGTCAACACCGCCGAGTGGGGTAGTCGACACCGTCGAGGGGAGTAGTCGGTAACACCGAGATTTTCGAGTAATGGACGACTTGGTACTCGGACGGCTCGCTTATTACTCGGACGACTTATTTGCAGCTCGATAACGTCTTGATGGTTCAACACCTGCTCGACAGCTCGCTTATGGCTCGACGGCTCGCTCGTGGCTCAACGACAACTTGATGGCTTGTTTGCGGTTCAATCAGCAACTCGAGGGCTCGCTTGCTTGCAGCTCGACAGCGGCTTGATGGCTCGCTTGTGGCTCAACAGCAGCTCGAAGGCTCGCTTTTGCGGCTCAACGGCAGTTTGATGGCTCGCTCACAGCTCAACAGCAGCTTGAGGGCTTGCTTACTTACGGCTCAATGGTAGCTTGATGGTTCGCTCGCAGCTCAACAGTAGCTTGAGGGCTCACATGTGGCTTATGGCTCACTTGCAGCTTTACGGCAGTATGATAGCTCGATGACTAGGTACCCAGGCATTGTGGATATACGAGTAGTTGGTTGTTGATGAAGTCGATTAGTCGGAACAGCTCCTCAGCAGATTCTTGATCGAGCCGGGTTGTTGCCGAGTAATTCTTGATCATCTGGATCTTGTTCCCGACTATTACGTTTAATCCGAGTGGAGTAGTCGGTCGGGTCCGGGTAGTCGGAAGTACGCGCGGAGTCTTGTTCGTTGCCCGTGGCTCGGCCTGCTTGGAGCTTGGATGATTCGCTTGCAGCTTGCTTTTGGCCCAGACAACTCGTCTTGCGCTGGTGAAAATCGTTCCGCGTCGGAAAATTTGATCTTGATATCCATCAAAATCTTGATCGCAATTGCGCCGAAATCCCCTACCTAGCGCGCCAGCTGTCGGTGTTTGTTAACCGGCAACTCGTCTCGGGAGTACCCGGACGATTTTTTCGGTGGGGAACGACGTATGCAGAACTCGATGGTAAACGGAGAGACAAGGATTTATACTGGTTGGGTCTGCTGAATAGCATCCCTACGTCCAGTGTGGGGGAATAATATTGCGCCCTGCGCTTATGGGTGTCTAGCTGTGTACCATGACCCCTTTATGTCTCTGGCTTATGTTATGTCCCGATCTAGGGAGCTCTGCCTCTCTTTATATAGTCCAGGAGGCTAGAGTCCTAGTCGGTTACATCTTAGGAGTCCTAGTAGGATTACAAGGTAGCAATACTACTAGGATTACATGGAGAGTCCTAGTTGGACTAGGTCTTCGCCCTTCCTTGCGGAGTACCCGGGGACTCTGTCCCACAAGCCCCCGAGCTCTTCATGGTTTATCGGTGAAGTCATCTTGAGACCTTGGCCTTGATCAAGTGTCATCCGAGTACCTTCTGAGAGAAACCATAAAGTGCTCTTGAAGTCTTCTAATGGTGTGCGCTTTCTGAAAAGCGCACCCATTGGGTGTAGCCCTCGAGCCTCTTGTTGTTTATCATAAAGAGCTGGAGGGTCTTGCGTATACATTGGCGGCTTGTTTTGCATATTTTCCCCATCGTGAGTCCTTGTTTATGAACTCTTGATACTTAGGTAACTTGGCCAAAGCTTCGGCACGTCGCATGATTTCACCCTCAATATTATCTGAGGATGTGGATGCTCCAGGCAACAAGCTTCTCAGATCCTGGCATATTGTTCTCTCCATGGAGATCGAAAGAGCTTGCCTCGCAGCATTTTGGATCCTGTGATATTCTCTACTTTGTTGAGCCAAAATTGACTCACAAACGTGATCACGTTGCTCATCCAACATGGAATTCATTGCATTGGAGAAGTCATCCCATGCCAAATAAATATCGTGTTGTTGTCGATGGTGTCGCTTTGAAGACACAGAATTTTGCAGAGGGTCGTGATGCTATCATGTCTGATGATATCGGATCAGAGAGTGATGCAGCCGGATCCACATGACCCTTCTTTATGTCATTGAGGGAGAGGTGGACCCCTTGCCAGTGAAGCTCATGCTTAGGTTGATCATTGCTGGTGTTATGGACCAGCGAGGGGATGAACTCCGGAGCTTCAACCCGAAGTCGATTTCTTGTGGATGATTCACTTTCAGTGGACGACATACCATATTCTGTTGCCACAACCTTTCCTTTGTTTGTAGAATGTGGGAGGTTCATTTGCACCCCTTCAGCCCTCTCCTTGTTGTAGGGCTGCGGGCGTTGAGGCTGGTCCCACAACACTATCCATCTATTTGGAGATGAGAAAACCACCGTGTTCTTTGTTGGAGGTGCCCCCAGTATACTTGGGGCAGGCTTAGAGGAACAAGCCACCAACTTCTCGGGAGTTGTCGAAGATGGCATCTTCATTGTTGCAGGACCCGTTGGAGGTGCCCCCAGCATGCTTGGTGCGACTGTAGAGGAAGGAGCCCCTAATTTCTTTGGAGTTGTTGAAGGAGACCCCCTTAGTGACGCTGACTTGGTAGGTGGTGCCCTCCTAGCGTGGATAGGCCACTCCCCAAGTGTGGTGGGGCGGAGCTTTGGCATCGTCTTGGAGCTAGAGGACATAGTGCTCTTGGGCTTGGCCGAGCTAGGAGCAACAACCTTGGAGGATGCAGCCTCGTGCACATTTGTAGAGCGCTCGTTGGAGGCCATCACCCTTGCTTTGGCAGCAACTCTTCTTGCCCGCTGCTTTGCAGCTTTGGACATGACAGGGGTGAACCCATCTTCAGCCTTGGAGTTGACCTCTAGGTCTTGAGCAACTACAGCTGGAGAGGCAGCCGTGGTGTGAAGAGAACTTGAACTGTTGGAAGCTTGAACGGGACCCAGGGGAACATCGACCCAAAGGGAACCAATGCGGATGGTGATGAACTCTTGGACACGTCCAGCCATAATTCATATAAGAAAACCATATATGAGTTTCCTTGCATGCATACATATGTGCATATGAATTCATTTGATAGTGTGGGTCAAAGCCATATGATGCAACCGTGCTGGAACTCAAAGATGAGGGGAGAAGTATGTCCCACTAGGCGTGCCAAAATCTGATGGTGGGAAAACAGGCGGCTACGACCCGCCTCCGCGTCAACAGAGAAAAATTTAGTTTTGATTAAATTTAAATGGGATAAGAATAAAAGAACAGGTATTGTGAGTCCATACTTCCATAATTCTTATATTTGCATAAAAATTATGTTAATTACATCTCCGTAGAGAACACCCCTGATTAAGAGTTCCACATGATTACATGAAAAATAAGATTACATCATATGAATTCCTATTACAGACTACAAAAGAAAAGAAAAGGGTCTTCAGTCTTGTAGTCACAGATAAATGCATGCTTCTATTTGGTGCTTGCCAATGATCATTTCTTTAATGCATAGTGCATTATATCATATATGCGCATAGTTTATCTTGAAGACTGAATTTGATAGTCTTATTGGACCGTGCGAGATCATAACTTGATATGTATAAACGCCCTCGACATATGAGTGCAATATTTTGTATACATAGACAAGAAGATTATCTTGTCAGGATTCGAGAATATAAGTCATTGCACCAAACTTAGGCATGGCACATGAAGTTAATTTATTTTATTAAGGCTGATATTTGACCATGGATTCATGTATATTTATAATGTTTGATTTAATTTGATTTTATATGACATTTATAATTTGGCTAGACCTGACCTTATATGATTATAGTTTAACCAAAGTGCAATATTGCATTTTCCTGTGATGCACATGGCATTTTGAGTCATAAATGACGTAGAGATTTATGGAAATTGGACTTTACTTAAGATGAGACTAGGCTTGTTTAATTCAGCTAAGTCTTATATCTTATACCTTAGTTATTTTAACCATAGTGTAATAACAGGTTGATTGGCATGGATGGTCATTTGATTTTATAACTTATCAGATATATGGATGCACCATATTGATTTTAAGGCGACACTAAATTTGCTCCTTTTCATTTATCTTGTACACGTGGTTTAATCATATCGCCTGTGTCTTGCTGGACCGAACGGGTAGGATGGTTTATATTTCTGCGAGAGGGATGCTAGTTAGCCAAATTTCATAATTAATCTGTATAATATACACTTAGATATATGACATGACATGCAGAACTTTCCATTCTGTTTATCAATTGGTTGGGATATGAACTACTGACATACAGCATCATGACCAAGCGAGGGTTATTTGTCTACGTGCATGACATGAAGCATGCATATGTCGATTGGCTTAGCATTTTTTCTTAGGCGTCAAATAATTAGGTGCAAGACTGATCTGGTCTACCAATTTACCCTCTAGCACACTAGCAAACACGGATGGAAACAATTTAATTATAAGAAAATTTTGATCCTCATTGCAAATATCAGCAGGATGCATATTATCGGATATGACATGCAGGTGCTAGCTAAGTTGAACCTTATACAGAGGGTGCTAATAAGCTAGCGATGTATGTAGCTAAGACATCTGCATGTACTGAATATGCAACATGTCAGCATACATATGACTGCTTCTTTGATTATATTTCAGAGCGCCAAGACCTGCTCTACCAGCACGTCGGTGTTCCTGTTGGATTGAACCCGTACGTGCAGCGTAGGCGAGGACAACACTTGTATGAAGATGGGATTTGGATGTACACCACGCAACAGTTCTGGCAAGAGTTCTTGTTGATTTGAACCCGTGCGCGGAGTGTGGCGAGGAGTATAATTTTAACATGACGATAACTTTAGAGCGCTTGTTCTAGATCTCGTATCAACAGACCGAGTCGAACAACAAGGCTCTTCCCATGGTGATCTGTATCAACTAACCAGAACGACCATGAGGTCTTGATACATCTCATGGAGACTTGCTCGAGAGAACAAACCCACACATGAGGTCTTGATCACGAAGATGATGGTGGATTTGTCGTTGCAGTTGTTGCCGATCGCCGTGAAGATGAAGAGAGAAGGAGAATCAGACTAGCACCCTGAGTTTCTCACCTTGACAAACTTTCCCACCAGCACCTTCTTGTCGTGAGTGACCTACTGGACGGCAGCAGCACCTTCGCAACTCTCTTTTTTGGAGATGCAAAGTGGCAGTGCTAGGCGCTGGGCAGCTTGACGATGATGCGATGGAGCAGTGCTGATGCAGTTCAACGTGGACCTGATCATATTAGTTTGAAAATCTTCGGCGCCATTATTTTTATCACGGTGGTTAAGAGAATACCAGATAATGCATCTCCACTGTTAGAAAGTAAGAGCGAGACAATAGCGAGAGATTCATAAAGATGCATAATAGATGAACAGTCAAGACTACAAGGAGCTAATTGATCAAGGGGGAGTGTTGAGAATTATTATTAATGCTCAATTAGGGATTAATCCAAGGGGTGTCTCTTCACCCCTCTCTCTCTTTCACACTTGTAACCGCCCACATGGGCCTTGTATATATATGTACAAACTGTTCATTGGGAATAGACAGACATCATTTTGCATCTCTCGCTATTGTCTCGCTCCACATAACTTCAGTATGTGGTATACCATTATGAATAGCTATACACATTCATGTGAAGCCTTGTGAATACAATATCAGAATGATTGTTATAAAAAGCCTATTTCAATGATCTGGGTTTGGGGATCTTATAGATGACCAGTATCATTATATTCACGTAACTAGATCATGGATTATATACCAAGACCGCATGTGCTATTTGGGATATCAAAAGATATTCTTAACTTTAATCCTCCAACATTTGGTAGGAGTAGCGCTGCTACTAGATAGCAAACCATTGCAAAAATAATATCCGGCCGAGAACTTTGCAAGGTATATTAGTGCATAAATAGCACAGAGATAATGGACCAAATGTCCCAAAATCTCGTCTCAATCACTATGGCATAGAACAATCTTCCTCTTCCTAGAGGTAGAACAACCATAGGATAACTTCATATTGAAACATTCAATATGATCTGGATATAGATAGCTTTTTTACAAAAAAAAACACGAGAGAAGATGCTTGGATCATAAACACAAAATAAAATTTTGGTTTAGTCTGTATCTTCCATCTCAAACTCCGTCTTTGAATTACAATGTGTTATTAATATATGTTCATTGTTAATGATCTCAAGATTACTGACTATCATATAATACTATGAAATCCAGTCAAGGATCTCAAAATGAACACCACGTGTAATCAATATTGTATCTCTTCAGTTTAGAGAATACATACAAAGTCGATTGTAACTGCCATAAGTCATATATTGACTTAAGCAATACACGATATATGTTGCGATTTTATATATGAGGATTGAGTATGTGAACTCCTTCCTGGAAGCTTCACAAATACTTCAAATCAAGTGATCATATATGATCACTACATCTATCAACTATCAACTGCAAAAGATAGATGCCTTTGTACTGCCAATCAGAAAGGTAGTATCGGAAATTTATATCTTACTATGGAGAATAACTTGCATTGAAAATCAATGCCTCGGCTTTGCGTAAACCCTTTTTGCTACTAGTCTTGCTTTAATCTCACCACCACATTGTTCTCAATCCATTACAGGATGAAAACACTTTTGTACCCACAGTAAAGGTACTATGAGGTGTTGGTATATCAGCCCAAAACACCTCTTTTCTGGTGAGCAAGACTATCTCTGTATGTATCACAACTCAACAAGTTCTGATCCAGTAAGAGTGACAAAGCACTCTGCCATGGTCTTATTAACTGGATGACTTGGAATATTGTATACAATTTATTCAGAGAAGTAATTGTCGACAAATGTAGCCTTTCAATTATATAATTCTCCTAGTCTATCAAAGCTCCAAGAACCCTTAATAACTCATCATGAATTTCTAAAATGAGAGTCACGGTTTTCCGATATCCCAGCATCAGTATTTGGTGCACCTCTGAGCTGGGTTTGTGGATGACATCTATCCATAGGATAATTACAAGTTTTACCCAATAGTCTTTGCCAACCATATAGGTTGACTTGGATTTACTATCTTTAGAAGGAAAGCCTTCTATTGCTAGCATAAACAATCCTGCTTTATGGCCATACTGCCCCCCCTCTTATTTACAATTTGGGAGTTGAGTGGTTTTACTTAGTACGACTAGTCTTTCTGGCACATAGTTGCAATAGATTATTAATCAGCAAATGCATTTGGCAGCTTATTTGCAATATTATGCAAATCAATTGAACTCAAAGTTCAGTTTATTTAGTACGTGATCCTGAGCTTGAAATGCTTTATGCATTCCAAACAATTTCTGGGTATTATATATGGTACTTCAATTCACCCCTTAACGCCTGGAAAAGCTCATTATCTTGATAAAACCAACATACGGGTTGTAAATAGATCCTCTGTAAGAGATCTAGATACTCAAAAATCGACGGAGATTGAAATCTCAAATTGATCCCTCAAATTGATCCCCAGTTTCCTGTGTGAACCCATCAATGTATGTTGTGGTGGTGAGATTGGTACGTATATAAGTAACCCAATCTTACGCAAATAAGGACATCTTCATGGATTCCTACGTACTAAATGCATATAGGGGATATGCAGTTAATCATAAGTCAGGAGTGTGTAAATCTACCTGACTCCAACACGAAGTTGGCAATAGCAATTTACTAATAATGGTCATGTTATGACATTAATGTCATACTTATAGATTCCATTTATCCTTTTTTTTAGATATCTAACTAAACTTGTATTATACCTTACAATCGTCATTGCAGGCAAAAAGTTTAGTAATGTTCAGGATAATGCTTATATGAAGAAGCATTATCTACCAAATGCATGGTTGAGTGGATACTTCTACACTTTAGATCATCTCGCGGATGTATCTTTACAACCATGAAATGCCTGAACTGTCGATACAATCTTTGTATCAGACCCATATATATTCTTTTGAATATGTTCTAGGAATCTAAGTTATTCAATCTAATTTTAAAATAAGAGGGTCTTAAAATCTAATTTCCCTGTGGCACTTATTGTGTCCAAACTATGGGAAAATCCAGACCAAAATAATTGCCTATAATTTTTCATGTATCCCTTTGGATGTCCAAGTTGATCATTCCAAATCTTGAATGTATCAACAATGTGAAAAATTCTTATACGCAACATGTGGTACGAGGATGGTTGTATGTACAATACAACCAAAATGAGACCTATCTCATTACTTCTGTGCCATATCCAATGTTGTCCTTTGGTGTTTCCATACGAAAACACATTTGGATAACTCTATAACTTGATAGGGTACGAGTTTAATTAGGATATAATTAAATGTCCTCAACTTTTAACTCAGTATCCATAGGAAGGATGATAGTGGCAAAATAGGCCTAAATATCATTGCATCGCATTAGCGATGACCAAAATTATTCTCTCTTCTTATCATAAGAACTTGGAATATTTTGCTTTCTTAATTATAGATTTTTTGGTATAAATGTCCATTAGGCACATATCATTCCACATTGGAATGATTCCCGTACAGTCTATATATGACAAAAAATCAATAAAATTCTCGTATAATATATAGAAATCCATAAATATTGTCGAGTATCAAATTTATCAGTATGATACTCACAATAGTTATGCATTGACCACAAGTGTTACAACATATTTTGATAGACAATATAAAATATACCAATGGACTAAGAGATTATTCCAAATCTCAGAACATGTCAGTCGATGTATATTTGATGATCATGATGTCCATGTATTTGATGTTCTCTTATGAGACAAAATTAGAGTGTCGAGATGTGATCCCAAAGGATCCAACAAAATCAACCTCATAAATAGCTTTAGATTAAGATTGAAACATACTTCAAATCTTAAGTTCTAGAGCTCTTGTTTTATCTTGTATAGACTTTTGGTATAGATCAATTACAAATTTAAAAGTATGACATTGTTTAGCACTATACTAAATACGACCACCTATATGACATTTTGTCATTGTGGGGTTCAACTTTATCATAAATTAATTGCACATTAGGCCTTTTGCTTGGAAGCAAACTGTATGAACAATATATATGATCATAGTTTCTAGTTTGAAAACTAGATACACGATCAACTCATGGTTAGCCTCAAGCTATATGAGTTTATTTATTGTTCATAATACTCCTAAAGAGTATGCCATAAAGTATGTGCAATTCCTTCCATAAAATATTCTCGTAGATAATCTATATGGATATAGTACCTAACAATAGGAACGCACAATTTTCTTTGATCTATAATAAATAACCTCTAACAGAGGACATCAAATATTGTTATTAGGTTATGGATAAAACCAATGTTAATATCTATTTTCTATGTGGGATATTGATGCCATCGAGAGCGAGTTCAACAAACTTCTCTGAAGTCAATATCCACAACATGTGACAAACCATTGATTTAATAAATTTACTCCTAAGATAAACTCAAAATCACTATGGTGATGCTGTAATCTTAAATGCAATACCATAAATTGATTATTTTACCTAATGGTAATCATAGAATCAATATGGTAATGCTATAATATCAAGTGCAATATTTCAAATGTTATATTTTATCATAGTTTTGGAGTATTGTAGGTAAGCATAAAATTATGTAGACCATACAACCAAATCATCATAAATTTTGGTAAAACACAAGGTAGATAATCTCTATGACAAAGACAGAGAGTAGATCTTTATAGTAGGCAAATATATTGTTGTCTAAGCACGGTCTCTGGGCAATATAATTCATAAGTGAATTAAATGCAGTCTTTGCTTAGGTCTCTACTATCTCGTGCAATATCAAAATAATATGATGATATAACAATCCAAAACCTTTATTTTAGTAAAAACACGGTGTAGGTAGTCATCAAGTTTCAAAGAAACATGATGTAGACCTCTCAGCAATGGGTGATTCAATCATTGCTATGGCACGGTCTCTAGGCAAAATAATTCTTAATGAATTAAACGCAGCCTTTGCCATAGGACTTCATCACCTTGTGTTTTATTAACCAAAATAAATAAGATATTTATATTGCAATTTGAATCCCATATAGATTAAATTTTTTGAATGCTATAAGAAGCATAGTTAAATTGCAACTGGGTCAACTAGCAAATTTAACTTGTATGTGGTGCAGAAAGTGTGGTTTGGGGCACCAACATACCCAATTCTATTATAAGAATTACAAATGTAACCATTTTGTTGATGCAAAACAAGGGGTTTGGGTGCATCAACATATCCCAAAATAATTTAATGACGTCACAAATGTAATAGATATGTGGTGCGAACGATGTTTGGGTGCACCACATACTCCCAAAATATAATAGAAAAACCATTTCATAATAATATAATCAAACCATAAATTATATTAACAATAACAAAACGCAGCAAGTATATAGAGCAATAACAATCATACAAATAAACTGATGTTCTTGCAGAATTAAACTAGCAAAATATAGCTAATTAATCTATACTACTGCTTAATCAGAAAATAATAAAAGAAAACTAACTAAACATAAAAACAAAAAGAAAAGAGGCCCAGGACAGCCGGCCCAGCCGGCCAGCCAGGCATGGCCTAGCCAGGCGGGCGGTCCAGCCAGCCCAGCGGGCGGCCCAGCCGGGCGGGCGGCCGTCGGCCCAACCGTCAGTCGGGCGGAGCGGCTATAAGAGCCGGCGGTTAGGGTTTTGGGTGCCCTAACCGCCCCTGCCTCCAACCGCCAGACCATAGTCGCCGCCGCTGCCGACATGTCTTCTCCTCCTCTTGCCTTTGTCGTATTCCTCCTTGTCCTCCCCCCTTTCCTCACATGGCAGATCAGGACCGAAGTCCTTGATCCGTCCATGGAGGGCGGCTGACGAGGTGGACCCTTCGTGTCCCCGGTGAGCTTCGGCCTTGAAGACCGCCGCTGCAAGCCGGGGGCGGTAGATCCGCAAATACCAGCGAGTCAGAGGCGCAAAGCTGCTAGCCGCGGGTGTGGGGGCTGGCTACGGCACGAGGCCGCCGATCTCCTGCATTGGGTCGTGGAGGGGCCTCAAGCGCGGGGGCGAGGACGCCGCACGGGGTCACCAGCCGCCGTGCAGGAGCCGGTTGACGTGAGCGAAAAGTCGGGGCCACCGTCGCAGCGCGAGGCCACAACAGCGGGGCCAGAGGCCGTCTGCAAGTGCCGAATCAAGCCCATGCCGCTAGGCCACGACACGGAGACCGCCTGACGCGAGGACGGCGTCGCCGCAGGCACAAGTCCGCCGCAGGAGTCGCTGCCCGTGGCGCGACGCCACGAGTGCGAAGGCCATCTCCGAGCGCAAGCGCCGGATCGAGGCCGGAGGCCGTGCTCAATCCAATGAGTCCTGAAACTCGACATCTGGTATTGGTCGATTTGCTAGTTCTTTCGAACATGCATGTTTCGTGATATCCCCGTTCTTCTGTTCCAGCGAAGAGCGGCGTGGTAAGTAGTGGATGCAGCGATGCCGGCGAACTTGTCTCTAGCGAGTAGTCCTGCAACAGCATCGCCTGCAACACGCCGACGAACCCTCCGGCGAGTCCTGTGGCCTATCAGCGACAGTGGAGAGCGTACGTGGGTGATAAGTCTTAGAAAGTAAGAGCGAGACAATAGCGAGAGATGCAAAATGATGTTTGTCTATTCTCAATGAACAATTTGTACATATATAAAGCTCATGTAGACGGTTACAAGTGTGAAAAGGAGAGAGGGGTGAAGAGACACCCCTTAGATTAATCCCTGATTGAGCATTAATAATAATTCTCAACATCCACCATTCGTTTGTGCCCGCTGCATGGGCGTACATGCAGTCTTTTTTTTATTTGACGCGTACATGTTACATGTGCATCTGCATAAAATAAATGCAAGAAAACTAACATGAATCCTCTCTTGTACTAATTAATCACACCACTACTATGCTGTGAATACTATTAATTGTTTAATCGGCTATATATATATTCTCTCATATTATATATATTTCTATCATATAACACACGTATTTATAGAGTGTTCACATGAATCCATAATATTTGATTTATATATAGGAAACACATGCGCATACGCCTTTCCACTCATGTATTCTTGAGCCTATCATATCATATTAATTTTATTCTCTTTTCAAACACTTACATTTTTTATTTAACATTTACATAGAATTTGATCGTCTATATTTATTAATACGGCATAAAGGATTTTCATATATTTTGGACGAGCCAAAAATTATGTCAAACACCCCTACACATAATCTTGTCTTTATTTTATCTTGTTGCTACTTTAGTTTCTGCTACCATTCATTTATCTTCTGGTTAAGTTAGAACGTAGTTGATCTCACATGTTTCCCTGTGGGTACGATATTAAAACCTCCGAGTGAAAGCTACAACGGTATCTGTGCACTTGCGGATCTTTTTCTGTGTGCTTATATACACCAACCAACCACTTCTATGTGTTGCCGCTAGTGGTGACAGCCTAGCATTAGTGTGACGCTAAGAAGTGTTAAAAAGCTTTCTGGCGCCGTTGCTGGGGAAACTGTTGCTGAATTAACTACAAAACTAGCTTAATCTTTTCCTTTATATAAAAAAACAAAAAAATCTTAAATCTTTCTATATCTTTATCTTTTCCCTCTATCCTTTACTTTTATTCATTGCCTCATCTCTGTTATTTTTTCTTCTTATCTATCCTTTCATCTCTAGCATGGATGATAACATTCCTATCTGTCAATATGCTAGACTCACGGGCACATTCCTTAAACCACCAAAACATTTGGAGTCTATCACAACATCTGGTTTTGAGATAAGCCCGGAATTCATAGACTTTTTTCAAAAACAACCTTTCTCAGGAGAAGGTGAGGAAAACCCTTATACACACCTACAAGAGTTTGGACGAATCTGTGACCTCCTTCGTATAAAAGGGGTGTCCAATGAAACCATACGATGGAAGCTCTTTCCGTTCTCTTTAACGGGAAAAGCTAAACATTGGTATAAACTCAACATAGGAAGTGTTCATGGAGATTGGGAGGCGCTTTGCACTAAATTTCTCTTAAAATTCTTTCCCATCTCCAAAGTAATTAACCTTCGGAAAGAGGTTCTAACTTTGAGACAACTAGAAGAAGAATCTTTTAACGAATCATGGGATCGATTTATTGACCTTACTCTCACTGGCCCAGATCTTTCTATTGCAGAATCTATTCTTCTGCAACATTTTTACATGGGTCTTAGTAGAAAGAATAGGGAATCCCTTGATATAGCCTCTGGAGGATTTTTCTTTTGCATGTCTGCTAGTAAAGCAAGATACTTACTTGATATAATGAGTGGAAAGACCCCTTGCCCTAGCATTCAGAACCAATCCCTGAGAAAGAAAATGAATCAGTTCCTAGACAAGAAGAGGAAGCTTTGATAGCCAAATCACAACCATTCACATCGCAAGATTTAGCTATCCATTCTAAACCATCAATGCCCCAAAATCCTCCTAGGGAAGAAGAAATTCCACCCTTGGACAGCTCTAATCTTTCCAGTGCTAATGGTCTAGACTTCCAGTTTCATAAGAGACCTTCAAGCGAAGATAATTCAAATCCTCGCAAGAATGGTTCTCTTAAAGAATGTCCTGATTCCCATTATGAATTAGTCGAGGATGGCATGTCAAGTGATGCCATAGAGTAGGAGAGCTAAGCCACATGGAAAATTCTATCTACTCCCCTACTATGCTCACAAATGACACAAACCATGAACCCATCTCTAAACCCATCCTTGACCTCGAAGACTACTCTTATACTCGTCCTTCCCAGTCTCATGACAATCCTAAAAATCCACAATTACAACCAAACCATAGGAATCATGAAGACCATGAGGGTGATCAAGAGATGTTACGACGATGGCTAGAATGTGTAGAATGGATGGACAGGGAAGAAGCCTTAATGGAATCTAACCTTGGCTTAGTTTCAAATATAGAGTACTTAACTCCCCTTGAAACGAAGATTCATCCATCTATAGTAAAGGACCTAGATGAGACCAATCCAAGTGAAATTACGAACATTCAGATTGGAGTCGATGATAACATCAATGAGCATGGAATCTATTCCATAACCATCTCATTAAACTCATGCTCATATGAAACATCTCCCCAATCAATTGGTCTCTCCAACCTCACCACATTCGAGATCTTCAACCCCCTCACACTTTCTGTTTACAAAAACTTCAAAAGGGTAGCTGTAGATGCATATGTTTATCATAAATATTGTAGATCTCGATGTGCTCTTAAGTTGGTGTTGGAGGGGAAACCACTTCACCAAATCACATCTTAAAGGTTTCCCAAAGACAAGCTCAGTGTCCTAAAACAAGCAAATTTCAGATCATAACATGAGTGTTCACCTTTCTGCTACACTGCCCTTGTGTAATGAGCATAGAGTTATAATTGTAGAAGTATTCCTTCGGGTATTCTTGTCACTAACCTTTCTAGGTCTGGAGCAAAAAGATTGAAGGAATGACAAACACAAGGTATGTCCAACCAATCATCATGCAACTTTGAATTACAATCATCCAATCTTGATTTTTGCAAAATCTAAGCTTGGGGGATACACTTCGTAAGAACATCCCTTGCCATGTTGCTATGTTGGTTGTCCCTACCTTTAAGACATGCTCAATTTGTTAAACACTAATTATTCTCTTTCATCACCATATGAGTAAATCTCTTTAATGCTTTCATGTTACCTTTATTTGCTATGTTTAGGTTTGAAGTACTTTCATACATCTCTTAAATTGAGCATGGTGCCTAGTTTAGGAGTTGTGATCTTGCTTTCAAAGGCCTTTTAAATTAAGCATGGTGCTTAGGTTAAAATGCACTCTTTAATCAAATTAGACGTGGTGTCTAGGTTGCTTTTTGAACCGATAGTATGTTATAGTAGATGTTGGATATTTTTGTTGGACTAACCCCTGCCGGAAAATTTTCAATATCAATTTGGGAAAGTCCTGAAATAAACTCACACTGGAGGTAAAGAGGGTGACACATGAACTTTAACAACTTACACAAGGAAGACACGGCTCACTGATCATGGAGAGATGAGATCCATGCAACAAGGAGAAGAGTGCCACAAACAAGACACAGTCAAAGCACTCACTCCATGGAAGTGGTCGAACAAATCTCAACCAAGCCCCTTCAAGATGAACAACATCATGAATTCTCAAGACAATGAAGGAGTGCAACAAGGAGACAAAAGTACATGAAGAAGATGCACAACCACTAGGCAAGGAAGCTTCCACAAGGTGATATGGTACCACCACTCTTTAATGATTAAGGTAACATCTCAAGGTAAGTAACCATCACATTAAAAAGCTTCTCCTTGATTCTGGTATGTGCATAGATAAAGAACCAAACATGTTAAAGTTACACCACACTTGATCTAACCTAATCAACTTAACATGTTCAGTCCTTTGATCTTTGTTCCTAGCTTTACTCTCTTGATCTCACATTTTACACATATGATCTAAAATATTGTGCATCCAACCTTTGGAAGATGATAGATCACAATTAGATAGATACATTATGCATAAATAGATTATCCTTCCATTGGTTAAGTAATATGATCTGTCAAATGTTGTGAGATATTCATGCTGATCTTATAATCTCATATCACTTGTATTAAAACTGAGCAAAACATATAATCAACATTTGTACCTGGTTCAATGTGCCTAAGGTTAGAGAGAAATGAACAAACCTTTTGGTTTTGTTGGTGTTTTTCCACCAACAGAACTCATGCACTTGATCTCTACCTTGTCTTTATGAGCAGGACACACTCTTGAGCAGAACATGGAGAAGTTTGTCAACTCCCAAATTCTACAGAGTGAAGGTCCTGGATCTACAAGAATATGCACACTGAGCAAGATGCTGCCAATTAATGCTTTACTTCAAACTGTTGGGCAAACGAAGAACATGGATGACACCATATCAAGAGGCATAAACAAGAAGGAATGGTGGAAGACGTCGTAGTCAGAATTAGAGGTCATGAAGTCCCCACATACTTCTTGGTCCTCGACATGGGAGAAGACGATGATGTCCACCTCATTCTAGGAAGACGTTCCTCTACACTACAAGTGCAATCATCTATATGAAGCAAGAGGAAATCCTTTTCATTTTTCTGGAGAGAAGGCACGATGCTACTTCATCAACTATATTCCTAATGAAGCACCCAAGAAGAGTAGAAGTGAAAGACGCCGCTCTCAACGCCAAAGAAGACAAGTCATCAAGAATGGAGAGGCTAATCACAAAGAAGAAGCTAGTGACACCATCCCAGAAAAGCAAGAACAAGAGACACCTCAAGACAGTGAACATCAGGAAGTAAAGACTCAGACCAAGAAAGTATGGAAGAAAAAGACACCACCTAAACAGGAACAATCAGAAACAACTTTCCAAATGTCTGACACACCTTGGGAGGTCTGAACCAAGGGAATGTCCGGTTCGTCGGACCTAAATATCCGAACCTTCGCCAAAAGGTAAAAATCAGTAGTTATCCTCATATTTACTTTTCTGTATATTTCTCATATTTAATTCTTAGTCATTTATTGCATCATCATACTTTATCCATAAGCATTTTAATTTCTGCGTTGCATAGAAAAAGAAAAAAAAATCATGTTGCATTATCACATTGCATTCAAAAAATAATAAAAAAATATTTCTTACTTTTTGCATCTGCATATAAGATATAAAAATCCAAAAAAAAATATTAAACTCTTGTTGAATCATGTTTGCTTAAACATCTATAAGGCTCGATGAGACATAAATGGTTTTACCACTAGCGCTTAATCAATTCCACGAGCTTTGTTGTCTTTTTAGTTTAGCAGGAATCAATATGAAGGCCAGATAACTTCATCCACTCTGGAGAGACTAAAACAAACAACCTTCCATTAAGGACCAGAGGATTGAAGTACATCGACGCTACCAAGAGAACGAACACGCAAGCATCTAGCTTGGGGAAAAAGGCTCCCCCGTTATGCGAGGTAATATATCAATATATTTTCGAATTTTATTTAAAAATAGAAAACATCAAAAATATGTGAGCACATGAAGGCTCACTCTTAAAAACAAAAACCCCAAAAATATGTGAGCACATGAAGGCTCACCCTTAAAAAGAAAAAGACCAAAAATATTCGGGCACATGAAGGCTCGACGCTATCGAAGGGATTAGCATGGGGGAGACGCACCCATGTTATCTTCGCTATTAAGGTATATCTTTACTATTATTATTATTATTATTATTATTATTATTATTATTATTATTATTATTATTATTATTAGCTTTTATATTATATTAAAGTGTGTTAGATTAAATAAATAAAATAGTGTGTCTAGTTTGTTTTAAGAAGTTGATAAAAGAAGCAATCTCTCTAATATCTTAAAATGGAAATGATGAATAGTTGCTCTATCGTAATTTCTTTCCAGTACCTAGCCTTCAAACACGAGTTCTCCTAATTAATAAGGATGCTTTAAAATGAAATTAAATACATGGGTAGCAAATGCTTGATCTAAGGTCTAGGTAATTGACAGATATGATATGTGATGATCTGATCTGCTATTATCTTGTTCTAAACAACACTAGAGCTCTGGAGATTTCATAACATTAAACATGATTAATACATTCAATAAAGTTCTTTCGACCCTATGAGAATTTATCATGCTATTGAATTGAGATCACTTACACATTTCATTCATCTTCCCCATAAATGCTCACAATTATTTGTTGCTATCCTCTCAAAAGTTTGTTGGAAACATGTGGCTATTGAAAAAAAGAAAGAGAATATATATATATATATATATATATATATCCGAGAAAATAAAAAGGGACAAGTGTCCGAAACCTCAAAAAGATAGATCCCGAGGAAATAAAAAGGAACAAGTGTCCGGAACCTCGAAATAAAAAAAGAGAGAGAATATTAAAAAAAATAGGCACGTGCCCTACAGTAGAATTAGCCTAAGAGCATCCGACTCCATTTATCATACACATGCACTTCTCGATTCAATGGTGTGGTTGACTTTCTCTCTGGATCTATTGTTTAATTTAACAACACACAACTTTAAGCTTTTTGAAAATGCATAAAAACTCCAGGATAATGGTGAAGTGAAAGAACTAGAAACATAGTGCTTGATTTGATCATTCTATCTTTCAATTACCCAAGATTAAAGGTAAAGTAGCCCCGTGATAAATAATATGATATCTTTTCTAATCCAAATAAGAACTTTTGTTTGAATGCATATGTACTTGTTGGAAGTGAAAATATTGTAGCAACTCCTGATCCATTGTTGAGATTGGCTTTGCTCAGGGACTAGCAAAGGGTAAGCTTAGGAGAACTTGTTGACGGTCCTTACAGTCAACATTATACCATCAACTAATGCATAGAATGATATTAAATGAACCATAAAGCATAGTTGTAGGGTTTGATTCTAACAAGTTCCACGAGTTGTGTTGTTCTCACTTGTTTTGCAGGGTTATCAATATTTCACCATATAAAAGTATCTCAAGTGATAAAACAGAGCACACCGTTGCAAAGGGCTCGTCGAGACGATCGAAACGAACATATGGTTTGCTACATTTGGAGTCCCGACGAGAGAGTCCTTGTTGGCTACGATATGGAAGCTTCTAGAACAACCTGGAGTGATCACCAAGCAACATAATTCAGGGACTAAACTGACAGATCCAACAGCTATGGTGAATTGCTATTTTCCAGGGAGTTTTCTAGCAGATGGAAAGACGTAGAATCCTACTCCAACACGACAAATCATGCAAACGGACGGCAAGTCGCATTAGGGCAACAAGGAAGGTTCGAGAAGACGTCACAGTGAAGCAAGCACCTGGACCATGATAGGTTTGGCCGGCCGGCCCCACCCCCAGGTGAAAGCCCTAGTTTAGTTTTGGTTAATTGATGAAACCTATTTTGGTCTAATCCTATTGTGAAGCATGTGTGTAGCTAAGGGAAAAGGATTACGACCAAGCCATTGGTGGAGCTAGCAAAGTGGCAACCATGGAGAATGGTGGCGGCCACAAGCACCTAAGTGATCAAATGCTCTACCTTTGGTGAAATGGAGAAGGGAAAGGTCGCCTTGCTCAAGTGGTAGTTTATCTCTTTGTTTTTGATCTTGAGTATAGGCAAGTCGGACTATCAAGAGGGATATAAATCGGGCTAGCTAGATGGGGATGAAAAGTGCTCAAATCGTTTATTAGTTCACTTGCGAGAACACTCTTTTCACCCACGGGCACTTAGTTTTCGGAGTCTGCCAGGGCGGAGCGGTAGTACCGGTCTAGGACCGGAAGTACCGCTAAGTGAGAGAGTGGCCGTTGTACTGTGAATCGAGTGGCGTGGTGAGTGTAAGTGAAAAATCTTTTGAAAAATGTTTATGAAAATGCTAACACACATGCACATGATGGTGTACACTTGGTGGTGTTGACACATTTGCAAAGGTGAAGAAGTTCGAGAAGTTTCGGAGAAAACTTTGGTTGAAAAAGAGAAGCAATGGATCTTGGATTGGAAATCTGTTCTAATCCTTTGTGTTTTGGATCGTGTATTCATGTGGTTGTGTAGCCCTCTGAATAAGTTTTCCAAAATGTCCAAGATCATCAAAATCAGAGTTCAGAGATAAGAGTTATGGCCGTTTTAGCGTGGAGCTCCGGCTGGTAGCAGGACTACCGAGGGACGGGTGGTAGTACCGGTCCAGGGGCGGTAGTACCGGTCCGGGGGTCGGTAGTACTGGTCCGGGGCCGGTAGTACCGATCGGGGCTCCAGAAGTCTAGTTTCGTGCTTAGTTTCTTCAATCGGGAGCAGTGGCGTGTGAAGCGGTAGTACCGGGTCACGACCGGAGGTACCGGCCTTTTTGACCGGTAGTACCGGCCCACGACCGGTAGTACCGGTTTGGGTTTGGTTGTTTCGCGCGTTTTCTCGCCTGCAAAGCTCGTTTGACCGTTGGTTTTTCCTCGGACCGGTAGTACCGGTGGGTTTGAGCAGTACTTCCGGTTGGCTCGAGGAGCTCGAGTATAAAAGCGTTCCCTCGTCCTGTGTGCGACCCCTCTTGGACTTTGATGCCATTCCTCGCCTTCTCCAGCAGCTCCAAGTGCAGAGACACACCCACTCTCTCCCCTTGCTTCTAAGCTTCAATCCACCATTGATTCGAGCTAGGGACGTGAGATTTGAGAACGGGAGCATCGATCGTCGATTTGAGCACTTGGATTCTTTCATCTTTCTGGCTTGGTTTGTGTTCATTACTCTTGGATTCTTGGAATCCTAGCCGGTTAGATGTTCTTCATGATAGCCTGTGATTGACTCATTTGTGAGGGCTTCCGAAGTGTTTGTATCACCCTCGGATTCTCAGTGAAGAAACTCGGCTAACCTTTGTGGTTGCTTGAGTGAGGCAAGGAGGTGAAAGAGACTCCGACCTTAGTGGTCACCTCAACAACTAGGACGTAGGCACTCCTTAGTGGTGTGGCCGAACCTCGGGATAAATCCTTGTCTCCCACGTGCTTATTGTGATTGGATATCATTTGTGGTGATTGGTCTTCATTCTTGTATATTTGGTGATTGGTTTCACAAGTGGTTTTTCACCGGTAATTGGCTCACTTCTAGGCGATCCCAAAGGCTCGGTGAAACCATCTATATCTAGCTTACTTACTGTGGCAGAACCTCCCCGGCAATGTGGCCCACATGCACACGTCATCGTCTCCCCGAGCTTTAATGACTGTGCACATGTACCACATCACAGGAAAGAACTGTCGGGTGTTCCCGAGAGGACCCCGAATCATCCACGAGTTACAGGATCGTCTTGTCTTTAGGTGGAACAATTAGAACATTACAATAGTTCATACAAAATACATCGGAGTGCGGAAGCAAGATAGATAAATTTTACAAAACATGAAGATGTTACTTTTTACATAAATATAACCGGTATTGCGGAAGCAGAATAGTATTATAGACCACACTTAGGCGGAGCACCTAAGTTGGAGAAGAAGAATAATCAGATCACGTCAAGCCCCCTGACATGATCTTGATCGACAACAACTGCTAAGAAACCTGCAACAGGGGATTAACAAACCCTGAGTACAAAGGTACTCAACAAGGCTTACCCGACAAGATAGGAGAAGGAACAAGTATGCTGGTTTGGGTAGGCTCAACAATACTTTTCATTTGTATAAAAGCTTACTAAACTAATCCTAGATCCAATTTTTACTTAATCATTTAAGTACATGGTAAGAATTGAAAGTGAACACTAGTGAAAGGTCATTATCATTCTTTCTTAAACCAGTTCCATTTTATTCTACGGTGCGGGTCAGAAGATTGAGTCTCCTTAACCGAGGAGCACGACGATTCGAACCGATTCAACCAGATCTAGGAGTTTTCCACGATCATACGATATATGTAGACCCTTGATCACACATATATCAACCCTAACCTCGGATCCTCCAAACAAGACCGGGTCCGCGCCACCCGAGAGTACTTGTACACCTCCAATCCGGGACTTTAACCCACGAGGGTAGCTAGTACTCCCGCCATCTCTCCACTCCCAGTGCGCGATTAGCCGTTCTCATTTAAGAACCACCAAGGCAGAGCTTACCGTAGCATATGATCGGTACTTCACAGTTTCTCAATCTAGCAGGCCAACAACGGTTAACCCTAAACCGACACATCTGGGTCACCCTACACCGCCCCAAGGTTCGATGCAGGTGCTCGTCTGGCCTTAACCATAATTCTTTTCTCTTTATCATTCCAAACGATAAGTACCGAAAACATTTATCACAAGCTTCATAAAGCAAGGCTAAGCATTTCTATCATTTGCGTAAAGCAGGTATCAAGGAATGATATATCAATATCAAGGTTGATCGTGCATCAACAGGTTTAAAGCATTTATTGGATAAACATCTAATGCATCAGGTTATCGATAGTAAGTGTAATTGTAAATCCAAGGAAATGGTTAAATGAACCGGGGCTTGCCTTTGTTGCAGGGAAGATAAGATCCAAGAATGATCCACAAAGGTTAGTTCTTTCATCTAGAAGTTAAGTCTTCTCGATGAAGCTTGTCCAACAAGGGTCACCTTCCGAGGCTTGTTCGACAAGGGTGATCATCAAAGCTTGATCAACATGACTCCAACACTCTCGGATACTACACGTAGATAAATGATGTATGCTTAGTATGATGCTATGGGATGCATGCTAAGGTGCAGGACAATTCAATTGCATAACAGAAGTTAAACAAACTTAAGGAAAGTCGAGTACAACTTTCCTTCGCGGTAAAGTTGCAGACCAACAAAACTAATTTGCAACCCACTAACTAGAGTTTCTAGCTACACATACAACTTCCACCAAGCACCTTTAGGAAGATAACTAAGGATGGCTAAGGTTCATTAAAACATCGCTCAAGCCATAGGATCACAAGATGAGAGATGTCCTATGGTCTTCAAACAATAACTCAAAGTCACACATGATGTAAAACCTGCTGCCCAAACTTTGGACAGATCACACCTTCTATACTAATCAAGCCATAACCAGAGCTCCTAACATCCAAAAGGGGTGATCCAAGACAATTTAAAAAGCTTATCAAATTGTCTACAAACTTGCTAACATCACCCAGGGTTGTTTCTATAGGCAACTTGGTCAACTAACTTGAATAAACATTGCTGTCCATAACTAGGACAGATTTGCTTACCCAACTTCAAACAGCTATAACTAGAGCTCTGGGTCACCAAAAAGGATGATCCTTAACAATCTAGAAAGCTTATGAAAAACTCTAAAACTTTCCTATTATACTCAGCATGTGATTTCCTAGTTAAAGGACTCATACTGCTCATCTACTCAGATCTGTCCAAAAGGTAGGTCAGATCTGTTCTACTGACTTAGAAAAACTATATCTCCTAATCTAGCTGGCCTAAAATCATGAAATTTTAGGACAAGCTAGATATGAAAGTTAACTACAACTTTTGTATACAACTTATTTACAGAAAACATAAAATTCTTGATGGAAACTACCACTGAACTAACACTGGTCCAGCAGCCATAACCAACAAGTGTGAAATCAAGTGCATTTATTAATTAAATGACATATTTAAATCACCACCAAAATTTATTCAAACATCAAGTTTCATATTTTTATTTGATAGAACACATCACAAGGATTACAACAAAATTTATTTCATAATTTTATCATGCACAGAGAAATACTTATGAAATAAACAAGAACTAGCACAAAATTACATTTCTGAAAAAGATTAAGTCATGGAAACTTTTTCTTACCCACCTCCACTTACCCACTCTCTCTCTAACGTGCGGGACCAGGTCAACCGAGCCCTGGCCAGGCCAAGGCCATGGCCATGACCGCAGCGGCCATGGTTTGGACCGACCAGCTGGCCGGCGGTGGCCTCTCCCAGACCACCAGACCTGGCTCTGCAACGCCTCCACGACTCGGCGCACCAAAACAACTAGCTGGATAGGGAGTTAGGGCACTAGAGGAGCTCGGCCACCGGTCATGGCGGACGGCAACGACCGATGCGGCGGCGCATGGCGGCTCCAGAGAGGGGAGCTCGGTAGCGACCTCAGGGTTGGGCTTACTAGCACCAGGGACTCTCCTCGATCCCTCCGCGCACCATAGCTAGGTCGGGAACCACCCGGAGCTAGGGACCCGACGGTCATGGCGGCGGCGGCGGCTGGAACCAACACCGCGACGGCGGTCCGGTGTTGACAGGCCGGTAGAGACCGAGATAACAAGCCGACCACGACCACGACCTCACGAGGAAGCCTAAACACTAGCTGGGTGGGTTCGGAGTTTATTGTACTAGGCTGGACATGGTGGAGGCGCTCGCGGCGGTGCTCTGGCCGGCAGGGAAAGGGACGACGGTGCCCGAGCGACTCCGACCGCGAGGGGAGTCACGAACTAGACCAGTCACGAGCTATCGACACGAGCTATCGAGCGGAGGTGGAACGAGCAAGGCGGGCCAAAAGCGGCGGCGGCTTGCTGCTCTGCTTCTGGGCGCCGGCAAAACAGAGGAGGGAAGAACGGCGACGAGGAGGAGTTCGAGGTGGTTTAGTCGACTTCTACGGCTTCGCCACGTCTAGGATGATGTACCACGCAGGGCGACGCGCGGCACGCGCCTACGGCCGGCCGAACGGCCACGGCGCGACGGCGGTGGCGTCCGGGTGCAGGGCACCGGCCGTGCTCTGTCCCCCCCCCCCCCCCTTGCGAAACACTGTTCACAGAGAGCTAAACGACCTTCCTTCCTCTAATTCTCCCAAAAACATAGCATAACATGAAAAACTCCCAACATGAAAGTTGTTCCAAAAATTAGGATCTACAACTTTCATTTAAGGAGTACAACCAAAATCTGCTTAGATTTTGAAATCATATTTTGAATTTGAAAAGCATTCAAACTTAGATTCAAAATTACTTTTGAATTTATATAACAACTTCAAATTTTACCAATATAAAAGTTGTTCCTTATGAAAATATCTACATCTTTGGTTTTGGTCCCATATCAAAATTATGCTTCATTTTTGAACTACATAAAAGGGGGTAAAACTAGGGTTTGGAAATTAATTTCTAATTTGAAACCAATTCAAACTAGTTATCCAAATTACTCTGGGTTTTCTTTAAGAACTTGAAAATATACCTTAATAAAAGTTGTTTATTTTAACCTCTTCTACAACTTTGCTTAAAGAACCAAAGTCTAGTTCTTTTTTGTTTTTGAAATCTAGTTTAGGGGTCAAATTTAGAGTTTGAAAGATTCCAAGTTTATTCAAACTTTTATATTGAAACTTTGAAAACTTTAAATACCAAAGTTGTACCTCTCAACAAGAGCTACAACTTTGCTTTTGAAACCATTTTGAAATTTGACATACTTTTTGACTTATACAAAAGGGAATAAAAAGAACATTTAAAACTAAGATTTTATTCACACATGTCATATCATGTAGCACCTAACCACCTCATACACCACCTATGAAAGCATCACACAAAATTATGTAACACCTATATTAAAGCATGTGAAGCATCACAACTATGCTTAAAACATGAAATGTTTTTATGCCATGATGCCAGATGATTATGCATACTAAACAACTTAATTAGAATTTTAATTACTGCTTAACACCAGGGGTGTTACACTTACCTTGTGTATTTACTTTGTGCTATTTCACTTGTTTTATCTCTTCACATATTGTGTTGATATATCCCATGTGTAGCTAGTTGTGTTTTAGCTCTCTAGGCTTATCTTTTGCACATAATTATCTCTCATACATCCTCTTTATATCTCTTGTGCTAGAGTTAGTTTATTTGTTCCGCATTTGATCCTAGCTCTAGTTGATTGTGTGACATAGCATTATTAGATAGAATTGTTGGATAAGTGGCTTGCATCACACTATTAGGCTAGCGCAAAAGCTTTGCCATTTGTGTTTACTAATAGTGTTTGCCTAAGTATTTTTGTAGATTTTAAATTAGGCTATTCACCCCCTCTAGCCATTTGGACCTTTCACCAGGCCGGCCGCCCTGGGCCAGAGTCCAAATCGGCCCAACTTCGTGGAGCGTGCACTGATCGACCTCTACGACGAATCTCAGCCATTGCTTCAAGTCGGTTTGATCTGAGGGCTGCGGTTCATCCCACTGGGCTATATAAAACAGCCCCAGACCCCCCTCCCTGGAGCATCAATCCATCATTATCTATCTTCATTCATAGGTGTAGCCAAGAGCAATAGCTAGGGTTTCTAGATTGAGAGGTGTCCCTCGAATGGAAAACCTCTCTCTAGAAGTAGTTTAGATCTAGTCTTCTAGATAGTAGAGAGAGGGAGAGCGAGGGAGGAGTTTGGAGGAGATGTCGGCCTGTCGGTGCTTCTTCCTCCGGTTGTACATCGGCGGGATCAAGCTCCGTTCTAGCATGCTCCTCAGATGCTTCAGGTGATCAACGCGGGTGATCAACTTCTGGTTCATGTAAGTTTCTTGTTTATATTATTCTTCTGGTCACGAGTTTCTTTTGAGTACTTTAATTTACTGCAGTAGATTAGAGTATAATTCTTAGTGTAGGCATGGTGCTTAGACTCGGGTTACTCGTAGATGTACCCTATAGGCCGGACGTATTTAAATGGTAGCTCGCGGATGTGACTCTTATAGACCCGTTGAATCCTTTGTAGTCCACTTCCCCGTTTATAGGACGAGCAGGACCGTAGTTACCTAGTTGAGGGTGTACTCTGGATGCAACCCTTCTATCCTAATGTCCCCAGTTGAATCGTATAAAACATAGTCTCTTGCCTAGATCAGATCTAGACGAATCCCAAGTTATCCTCTCTATAGTCCTGCTATCGACCTCATACTAGATTACTATTCCCCTACACTTAATCTTGTCTTTATTTTATCTTGTTGCTACTTTAGTTTCTGCTACCATTCATTTATCTCCTGGTTAAGTTAGAACGTAGTTGATCTCAAACGTTTCCCTATGGATACGATATTAAAACCTCCGGGTGAAAGCTATAACGGTATCCGTGCGCTTGTGGATCTTTTCTCTGTGTGCTCATATATACCAACCAACCACTTCTATGTGTTACCGCTAGTGGTGACAGCTTAGCATTAGTGTGACGCTAAGAAGTGCCAACACGTGGCTTGTGCTTCCGCAATGTGAGCCGCTCCCAATCCTGGTCCAACCTGCGAGCAATCAGACCAGTCCAGCACTTCGTCTCCTTCGCCTCCGGTGAACCTATGCGGTTGCAGCGTATGATCGAATAGGTGGGGGTCAGCGGCTCTCATGTTGGCCCCTGCCGTCAGCAGGCGCTGCAAGGCGAGGTCAGGCGTGAGGCGCGGGTAGCGGGTGCATAGTAACGATAGCAAGCTGGCGTCTGGCGAGCTCTCCCATGGCTGTTTGAGCTCGAGCTCATCGGGCTGTGGCGTCCAGGCCAGAAGGCGAGCTACTGCGCGATTCATGGCGACGTTGTAGTCAAGATGGGGCACGGTCAGGTGGGAGGCGAGCTCGGTCAGACCCCGGGACACGCGCCGCCACCCTTGCATGAACAGGTGCGGGTCGGGGTGGTGTGTGGCGATCGCGGCGCATCTGAGCGCGGCCTCGACCGCGTCCACCCGCGCCTGCCGATGACGAGGAGCGCGGCAGCGAGCGGGTCCATGTCGGCAGCGTCGAGGTAAGTCGTGGCCTCCGCGTCAAGGAGGTACAGGAAGAGGCAGGTCAGGAAGGCGACGAGGCCGTCGAGCGACCGCCGGGCCATGCCGATGCTGTTGTGGCCTCCGTTGTTGTTGCCAACCGTCGGCGCGGGGGCGGCAACATCGTCGTCGTCGAAGATGACGCTATTGATGCGGATGTTGGAGGCGGGGTCCAGGAGGCCCAGGCACCTCTAGCGGTCCTGTTTATATACGTCGTCGTCAAGCCTCGCCCCACGGCTGGAGATCGTCGTCTTAATCTTGGAAAGAACTGGCGCCGGCAAGCCCAAGCAGCAGCAGCCGGCACGACAATCACAAATGCATGGGCTGGGGTATTTTTGTCTAGATTGATGTGTTTTGTGACATGTTTGAGATAAAATGCTATTATATTGTATATAATGTCTTCTAGCAAGTATACATAAAATTATAATAGTTTCTAGCAAAGACACTCTTTTTTAGTGGTTCGTGGCAAAGAGCAACTTCTAATGATGTCCGCTAGCAAATTATCCCAAATGAAAATTGCCCGATGTTTTGAAAGCCACAGCTCGGTCCCAAACCGGCCTATGCTACTCGTTAGAGCAGGTACAATAATTGACTTGCCAAACAAATGCTGATGTTGAGGACTGAAGAGAGGAGAGAGAAGAGCTTGGCTCCCATGCAAGCACCAAGTTAGGCACGGAAGCATATGTAGTAGTGGGTCCCAATAGAGATGTATGTGAGGAGGAATAGGAAAGAAAAAATAGTTTATAGCCAAATAAAAGACTAACTATTGTGAGAATGTATCTAGTGCAAACCACAGCCTTCGTGAAAACCCGTGCAAACCACAATAAAAAAGTTGTTTAAATTCATAAAAAAATCACACATGTAGATGATGTGATGATACACAACCTTATAAAATATCTTGTCCAAAATCGAATTCATTTGTGAGATATAAAAATAAAAAATTTCTACAAATCATGTGGAAAACTTTCTCGCTTGAAATTTGTTATTTTTATAACTCACAAAGGAAGTCGAGTTTGGATAAGATATTTTACAAGGTTGTGTATCATCGTACCATCTACATGTGTGATTTTTTTGATGAATTTAAACGATTTTTTTGTCGTAGTTTGCATGTGTTTTCACAAAGACTATGGTTTGCACTTGATACGTTCTCAACTATTGTATAGCTTGGTTTTTAGAGCTTGACTTATAGCCAAATACTTGGCTCTATTATTAAGAGCATCTCCAAGAGTTTGACAAAAATCACTTGTCAAATCTTATGGTTTGGCAAGTTGCTAATATATTTGGCAAGTGAAAAAAGAAGTCTCTCCAATAGTTTGCTATTCCAATTTGGTAAACTTAAAAATTTGCGAACAAGTCTTCTCCTCGTGCCGCAACTTTTCGACTCCGTGAAGCCGTAGGCCGCCGCCGCTCTTGCCGTACGCCTGGAAGCTTGGATTACAGCATTGGATTACAGCAGCAGGTTGCAGCAGCAGTTTTGCCGTGAAAAATTAGTAGGTTGCAACAACAGTTTTGCCGTGAAAGATAGCGTACCTGATGAACGACCTGCTTGCTTCACGACGAGGAAACAAAGGCTGCGACGAACTATTCCTCCGCGCGGACGAAGACGAATCGCCGTGCCCGCCTGACACGACGAAGACAAAGACTCGACATGCCCGATCTACTCGCGAACGGGAAGACGAGGTATCGATCTATAGCGCGACGGGAAAGTTCGTCGCGGAGGGAAGTTTTTCGGCGACGGCAACTCGACACCACGCGAGACCGATAAATAGCAACTTGAGATAAATAACAAGTTCATTTGAAGAGTTGTTGGAGAGAGATTTTTGTGATTTTGACAAATTTATAAGAATAGCAACTTGATTTGAGGAGCTGTTGCCCTTATTTACTCTGTCCATCCTGTATTTCCTCCCATCCAAACGCCACCGCCCACCGCACTGTACTTACATGACCTAACAGAGCCGCCGCCGATGGACGCCGGCGCCAGTTCGCGCGGCCGCCCAGTCCTGCGCTTCCTTTGCCCTAAGATATCCTTATACACCCCGCCCTCGCGCTCCTTGCTGCGCTGGCTCGTCGGTGCGCCTCGGGTTCTCCCTCCCTTCACCGTCGCTGCCGTCTTACGTCCCACTCACGGCGACCACGCCGCCCCTGATCTCCCCAGGGAAGCAGGCAAGTCTCACCAACCCACTATCTCAACCACTTATGATTCCGCCTGACGATCTCCCTATACTTGTTTGCCTCCTCCCCAGACGAAATCAGGGGGTTGCTGCCGCGGGGTTTCGACATCATCGGGGCACTGCTCGTGGGGGGAGGGGGTTCTGATGCAGACGCCACTCGCGCACTGGAGCAGGCTCGGGCGCTGAGAGAGCTGCTGTTCGGTGTGGCGGCGAGCCATGGCTTGATCGGAGGCCACATGGATGCAGCCACCGGGGAGATTCGATTTGTTGTATCTGAGAGCGGAGGGACGGACTCGGTGGAAGGGTCTGTGGTTACATGGGATGATGAGCCGGGGAGGTTGCTGTGGGAGAAGGGATGCCTCCTGCGCTGCGAGCTGCCGCTGAAGCTTCCGCTCTATCTTAGGCCTGATGTGAATTCTGGTAAATGTTCGGAAGCTTACCTGCCTATTTAATCATCTACTGTACAAATGAATGGGCAAAAGTTGAATCAATCATGATATGATGTGTCTTGACATCTATTTTAAGAACTTGGAGTTCTGCGAATTCTTTTTGTTGGAAGTTGCAACCGGTTCATTTTTTTGGATTGTTATATACTTGTGTTAGGTTACTGCTTCTACCTTAGTATGTGTTTAGAAAAAAAATTATTCACCTTAGCAATTCTCATTTCACTACCGACCCTATGATCTGTGAAGCTAATAATTCGTTGGATAAGGTGGCAAGTTACTACATCTTGCATAGCTGAAGGGTTTTTGTTTCAACTATGTGATTTCTTAAGCCTGTCAAATATTCAATCATGAAAGAAGCTATTAGAGAGCCTGTGCATTGCCATCGATATTCAATAAACATATAGAGAATCTAGAATCTAAAACCAAATAATATGATTGTAACAACATACATGAAGAGGTGGATCGCCTCTTGCTTTGTGTAACTGAAACTAAAATTTTGCATCAAATCAGTGAGCTAATGTAACAATTCAAATTAATCAAATATTAACATGGCAAACTGTGTGTCATGAACAAATTTTGTTACTAATTTCTAACTTGCACATAAAGTTTGCATGTACATGCAGTCTTAGGTCCATTCACAGAATATCGTTCAGAGGTGAAGGTGGAAGAATATACCGCTACAACTAACACCAGTGTAATTTTAAATTGTAATTAGCGAACAACAAAAAGTTTGACTGTGCATAATCATGCCTGACTGCACTAGTTGTTTATGTGAAATCTGTTTTTTTTGCTCTTTTTATGATATATAAACAATTGTACCGGGTAGTTAGGTGCCAACTATATGCTTTTGAAGGGAATGAGATACTTTGTTATGTGTTACTTTTTTGAAGGCATCGAAGAGTGGTTTTCTTCACTTATTGAATCTACAGTTGCTAAACTCAGAGATCCTCATGTATCGTATTTAGTTGAGGGGCCAATTACATCTAGTGAATCACATCATTCTATTATCTTGCGTGGTGATGATTTAAGCTTTGATTCACATACACATGGAAACTCAAGAATGAACAATTGTACCACAAGTATTGTATCTTGTTCAGAATTCTTCACAGAAAAGAGGTACAACCTCTCATTGACAAGAGAGGTAACTCAACCGAACTTGTTCTTTAAAGTTATTTTTGAGGACTGTAGTTATTATCGAATTGGCTCGCTTATCTTGTATGAGCATCAAAATTGAGTATAATTGTTTGTTTTTCATGAATATCTGTTTATGTGTCAATATAAAATATAGGGTTTTTTTTGGATTCATACCATTATAATTTTCGAAGTTTGGAGAAACAACATTACTATTTGCCTATTTTGAAACATACTATAACAATTCTTCGTTTCCCACGAGAATGCCATTGAATACATATGAAGACGACCTGGGCCCCAGCTGCAGGTGTATATGGTGACGCATATTTCATTGCAGCCCTCTCCTCTATCACTGATGCACGGCCCCCACATGTCATTTTCTTCTTCCTCCTCTTCTCATCTTCCCTTGCTCAGCAGTATGCAGCGCCGTCCATAGCGAGCAGCAGCAGCAGCAACACGCGGAGCGGTTGGCGGAGCAGCGGCTGGTGGAGGAGCAGTAGGAGCACGCCAGTCTGGGCCGCGAGCTCTGCCCTGGCCCAGTCTGTGCTCTGCATGCTGCCCGTGCCGCGGGCTCCGCGCGCCGCCCAGGCTGCGGCTGCATGCTCACCGGCCATGTGCTGCTGTTGCTGCTCCGCCAGCCACGTGCTGCTGCTCCGCGGCTGTGTGCTCTGCCGGCATGCTGCTGCTCTGCGGCTGTGTGCTCCGCCGTCGTGTTGCTGCTTCTGCTCACCAAGGATGGCGGCAGATGTTGCTCAGTAAGGGAGATAGAAGAGGAAAAAGAAGATGACATGTGGGGCCCGTGCATCAGTGATAGAGGAGAGGGGCTGCAATGAAATATACGTCGCCATATACGCCTGCAGCTGGGCCCAAGTCATCTTCATACGTATTATGTGGCATTCTTGTGAGAAACAAAGAATTGTACTGGGCTTCATTCATAATAGGCGAATAGTAATGGTGTTTCTCCAAACTTCGAAAATTATAATGTTATGAGTTCAAAAAACCCTAAAATATATGAAAGCCAGCTGCTAATGAGGTGCCATTTCTTTTCTGGAGTTCTATAGTTGGATAATGCACACTGCTGTTTCCATGCATACTTCTGTATCACGTCATCTTGGGTCAAAACTTTCTACATTTCTGTTTGCTAGAATGCAGATGCAATTGCAATAACTGTCAACCAATCAGCGAGTAGCTTGAAGTCTGGCACTACCCCTGTGGTAGAGTATTTTCCTGGTAATTATGTTACCTGTGTTCAAATTCTGCTTCTCAAAGTTGATTTTTTCACCATAGTGCTTTACATATTACCGGCAGACAATACATTTTCTTTCGTAGCGAAATTATTTAAGGACCTGTTTGAATCCTATGAATTGAATCTGATTCAAGTAATAGGATTCCAGCAATTGCTTTCATGGAGATTGAATTGGCCAGAATTTAATTAGAATATAACATTCTTGTTTGGATGTACGCATAATTTATTTCCAAGAATCAAATTACAAAAGCTGTTTGTATAAGAAAACATGGAAATTATCAACCCTTATCTGTGTTATCAAATTACCCAGCCCTGTGGATGATGACACCTCGGACCAGCCAGCGGCCACGGCCATGGCGCTGTTCGTGTCTAAGTTGCTGTCACTACCTCCTACTCACGGCAGCTCCACCTGGCCCTGCCACCTCCTTCCAGAGAATCCATGCTTGTGAGAGAGGGAGAGAGAGAGAGAACATGCCAGCAATCTGTGTCGAGCAGTGAAGGAGAGAGACGGAGTAGTAGTCGAGATTCGAGAAGGATTTGCAGTCATTGGGTGCTGGCTGCTGGGGCTCGCTGGTGCTGGGTGTGGGCACGCGGCGTCGTGACTTCGGGTCTGCGCCGCCATGCTGATGTGACGATGAGCCTGGCATCTGATGAGGACTTGGGTGTGAAGCTGCAAATGATGAGTTGATGTGCTGAGTTGAGGGGGCGTGCTGCCGCAGTGTGAGCGGCATGTGGCTCCGGGTTTTGCCCCACTGTGCTAGCGCGACGACGGGTCTGGCCACGGCCAATGAGAAGGAACTCGGTGTGAAGATGTGAGCGACGAGTCAAGGGGTGGTGGTGCTTGGGAGGAGTCGGGAGAGATGAGGGATGGTCTGGAACTGTATTTCTTGTTTTTAGCCTGTGAAGTTTAAGTATGATGCTGTTTTTGGTCATGGAAATCGGTAGAATGTTTGCTTTCCGATTCTTGGTTCATCCAAACAAGATTGCCCAAGAAAGTATTTCAATCCATCCCAATTCAGGATCCAAACATGTGTGTAGAAGATTAGAGTTTGGGGGCAATTGGCCACACCTCAATGGGAGGGGGCGCCTTCTATTATATAGGGCTGGCTGGCCTTGCTTTCCAAGGCAAGGGTAACTCCCTTGAGTTACATCTGCTAATTATAACAACTAATCCCTGATTTACATCTGCTAATTATAGCAGCTAATCCCTGATTTACATGCGGCATATTCCTGATTTACATGCGGCATATTCCTGATTTACATGCGGCATATTCTATTGCCTAACACCCGCCCCCAGTCGCAGCGGGAGGCTCCCGGACGCAAAGGCTGGATCGAAATTCTCGAAAGAGTGCCGTCGGAAGCCCTTTAGTCATGATGTCAGCGAACTGGTGAGAGGAGGGCACATGGAGAACCCGAATCTCACCAAGGGCCACCTTTTCGCGGACGAAGTGAATGTCGATCTCGATGTGCTTCGTTCGCTTGTGGTGGACGGGGTTGGCCGTCATGTAGACGGTGCTGACGTTGTCGCAGAAGACAATGGTGGCGGAGGGCAGCCGGATGTGGAGCTCCTTAAGTAACTGTCGAAGCCAGCAGCACTCGGCCACAACGTCAGCCACGGCCTGATATTCTGCCTCGGCGCTGGAGCGAGAAACCGTGGTCTGGCGCTTGGAGGACCAAGAAACCAGATTTTCGCCGAGATAGACACAAAAGCCGGAGGTGGATCGTCGAGAGTATGGACAGCCTGCCCAGTCAGCGTCAGAGTAGGCAGTCAGCTTGTCGACAGGACCGGTGCCAATGTGTAGACCCGAGGAGAGAGTCCCCTGGATGAAGCGTAGAATGCGCTTGATGAGCGCACGGTGGGGCTCGCGCGGGGCGTGCATGAAGAGGCACACCTGCTGAACAGCATATGCCAGATCAGGACGAGTTAGCGTCAGGTACTGGAGAGCCCCCGCCAGGCTCCTGTACTCGGATGCGTCCTTTGCTGACAGCAGAACCCCGTCGGTCGCGGATAGCTTGGCGTGAGTGTCAACAGGTGTCGATGTCGGATGACACTCAACCATGCTTGCGCGCTGAAGAAGCTCGACAGTGTACTGTCACTGGGAGAGGAAGAGGCCATCTGAAGAGCGTGTGACAGCGATGCCGAGGAAGTGGTGGAGGGCGCCAAGATCCGTCATGGCGAACTCGGAGCTTAGCCGAGCCACAATGCGCTGAAGGAGGGCCGAGGACGAGGCGGTGAGAACGATGTCGTCGAAGTACAATAATAGGTAGGCGAGGTTCGTCCCCTCTTGTAAAATGAAGAGGGACGTGTCGGAGGTGGAGGCGACGAAGCCGAGCTGCAGGAGGAAGGTGGCGAAGCGCTGGTACCAGGCCCGTGGAGCTTGCTTCAGTCCATACAAGGACTTTTGCAGACGACAGACGTGGTCTGGGGCGCCAGGGTCGACGAATCCTGGCGGCTGCTGACAGTAGACGGTCTCCTCGAGCTTCACGTCCAGCTGGTGAATCGGCCAGGCGCGGGACACGGCGATGCTGAGTACAGACCGTATGGTGGCCGGTTTGACAACCGGGCTGAAGGTCTCGTCGTAGTCGACGCCCTCACGCTGGGAGAAGCCTCGACCAACCCAACGAGCCTTGTGGCGCGCGTGGGACCCATCGGCATGGAACTTGTGCCGGAAGATCCACTTCCCTGTCACGATGTTGGCGCCGGGGGGGCGCGGGACGAGCTGCCAGGTGTTGTTGTCGATGAGGGCCTGGTACTCGTCCATCATCGCAGCATGCTAGTTGGAGTCGGCCAGCGCGCTGCGGTAGTTCGTCAGAATCGGCGATGGTGAGGATGATGTAGTGGCCGCCAGCCCTTTATAGCTGACGCGAGGGATGGCACCCGTCATGGTGCGGGTGACGTGGGGCGGCGGTGGCGGTGGCGGAGCAGGAGATGCTGCCGGTGCTGGTGAGGGCGTCGTCGGTGGTCCCGGGGCGTCAGGAGGGGCTGCCGGGGCGGCCGCCGGTCCGGACGGCTCGGGCATAGATGTTGGACGGGGGCGGCGGACGTAGACCCGTGGGAAGGGGACCACGCTGGGTCCAGGCGGAGGCACATGACCATCCCCGCCTGGTGTCGAAGGAGGCGATCCATGTGATGCCGCAACGTCTGAGGGCGGCTGCTCAACATCCGAGGGGGATGGAGTGACCACGGGCGTCGAGGAGGAAGTCCCACCTGCAACAACAGTAGAGCAAGGCACCGAAACCATATCGTCGTCGAGGAGGAAGTCGTGGGGGGTGGGGGAGGGGGCGTCTGAGGTGGCTGCAAAGGGGAAAGCAGTCTCGTCGAATATGACATGGCGAGAGAAGATGATGCGACGTGTCGATAGATCGAGGCAGCGGTAACCTTTGTGCGAGGGGGGATATCCTAGGAAGACGCATGCCGTGGAGCGAGGGGCGAGCTTATGTTTAGAGATTGCTTGCATGTTGGGGTAATAGAGGCACCCAAAAACACGCAGATGGTTATAGGTTGGTGGCTGGCTATGTAGACGAGTGTAGGGAATTTCATGCTGTATGGAGGAGGATGGGCGCCTATTATGGAGGTAGCAGGCCGTCAGGAGCCCCTCGGCCCAATATGTGGGCGGCAGGGAGGCATGGAGAAGCATGGTGCGAATGGAATTGTTGAGTGTGCGGATGATGCGTTCGGCTTTGCCATTTTGGGGTGATGTGTAGGGACAGGAGAAACGGAGGTGAGTGCCTTGAGCAGCGAAGAATTTGGTGGTGGCCGTGTTGATGAATTCAGTGCCGTTATCAGCCTGAAAACATTTTATGGGAAAGCTGAATTGTGTTTTGGCAAGTGCAGCAAGCTCGACTAAGTGTTGGTGGACCTCTGATTTTTTTCGGAGCAGAAAAACCCAACAGTAGTGAGTATAATCATCCAAACATACCAAGTAATATGAAAAACCAGACAGACTGTTGATGGGGGAGGTCCAAACATCACAGTGAACAAGTTCAAAAGGGGCATGAGTTATGGAATGCGAAGAACTGAAAGGTAGACGCGTATGCTTGCCTATCTGACATGAGTGACATAGGGAGCGGTCTACTTTATTACAAGAAACAGCATGAAGTTTATTAAGGCGTTCTAGAGCAGCGGGTGCAGGGTGGCCGAGACGTTGATGCCACAGAGTCGACGAAACAGCCAGGAGAGCATGAGATGGGGCGGCAGCTGTGGAGGCAGGCATGGTGTATAGGTCCCCGTCGCAGTTACAGCGGAGAATCACGCGTCCCGTCCTGAGATCCTTAACAGAAAAACCATGTGCGTCAAATTCAAGGGAACAACTATTGTCGCGAGTGAACTGACGGACGGATAACAGGTTGCGGACTATGGATGGTGCGACAAGAATATTATTAAGAGCGAAATTTGTTGTAGGTGTAGGAAGAATGGAATGACCTCTGGACGTAACAGGAATGCTGGTGCCATTACCTACTGTTATTGAGGAGATGGAGGGGGGAGGCGTTGGGTAAGCATACCGGCCGAGGATGTCATGTGCGTGGAGGCGCCAGAGTCAACTATCCAGTCGCCCTGCAGTTGCATGTTCTGCAGGGCAGCGATGAGGCCGGCTGCATCCCAGGTGCTGGTGGAGGTGTTGGGGCCGCTGGAGGAGGCCGGGAGTGGAGCGAAGGCGGTGTTGGCCTGCGGGGAAGGCCTTAGTATGCCCAGGTTGCGCCCAGCCTGGGCACCAGGACCTCCAGGGGCGCCAGAACCTCCTTGGCGGCGCTGTCCATGAGGGGTGACGCGCTCTCCAAGGGCTACACGTTCGCCGGTCCAGGGATTGAAGCCCCAGAGAACGCGTTTGTTGGTGCTGGTGCTGCCGCCGGAGGAGTTCGGGAAGGGCTGGTGGCCGCCCTTCCTGGGGTTAGGACGCCGGCCGCCCTGCAGCAGCTGCTGCTGGTGACCGCCAAAGAGGGAAGCAGCAGCCAGGAGGGCGGTGGTGGCGCGCACTTTTGCCTCGTTTTGCAGGCGCAGTTCTTTGAGGAGAAGCTGGTGCCGGGCGGCAGCGAGGGTGAGGGGCTGCGTCCCGGCGATGTTGTCGGCAACGTTGGAGTAGACCTTGTTGAGCCCGCGTAGCAGGTTGAGGACGAGGTTGGGTTCAGAGACGGGCTGTCCAACGTCACGCAGTTCGTCGGCCTTCTCCTTCATGCGAACGCAGTAGGCGTCAATGGACAAGTCCCCTTGAGTCATCGAGTGGAACTCGTGATTCAAGAAGATGGCGCGAGGAGCTTTGTTCGCCTGGAACACCGCGCCGATGGCCGCCCAAAGAGCGCTCGCCGTCTGCGTGTCGTCGGTCATGGCGAGGTTGAGGACGGCGTCGGAGACAGTGCTGTACATCCATCCGCGGACGCAGAAGTCAGCTTGCGTCCAGGGCTCGTCAGAGCGCGAGGTGGAGGCGGTGGCGAGATGATGCAGCAGCCCGAATTTCCCACATGTGGCCTGGAACGCCGTCGACCACTTGGTGAAGTTAGAGGGCTTCAACTCAAGGGTCATGGGGACGTGGAGCTTGATGTTGATGGTGGCGAAGGGGCAGATCACGGGGGCAGCATCGCTCGTAAGGGCGCCGCTGGTGGCAGAAAGGAGGTCTGATTCGGTTCCCATGGGGAGTGATGGAAGTGGGCGGCGCCCAAGGGGAGGTGGGCGGCGCTGGAGGAGAAGGTCGCGAGATTAGGTCGGGATCGGGACCTGAACTCGTGATACCATGTAGAAGATTAGAGTTTGGGGGTAATTGGCCACACCTCAATGGGAGGGGGCGCCTTCTATTATATAGGGCTGGCTGCCCTTGCTTTACAAGGCAAGGGTAACTCCCTTGATTTACATCTGCTAATTATAGCAACTAATCCCTGATTTACATCTGCTAATTATAGCAGCTAATCCCTGATTTACATGCGGCATATTCCTGATTTACATGCGGCATATTCCTGATTTACATGCGGCATATTCTATTGCCTAACAATGTGCTAACAGAAGTTTGCTTGTCAATTCTCTTGATTCCATCCTAGTTTTTCTCTCTTTCAGTTCACTTCAAGTGTGATAATTTGTGTTCTCATGTTGCTGAAAATACCTTCTTTTCTTTTTTTTGAGCCTCAGCACCTGCCAGCCTCAGAGTAATCATCATGAAGCTTGATATACTATGCTACTCATCAATAGATTTTCCTGTCGCGGCTGCTGTATCTGAACTCGTTATTCCTGGATTAGCTGATCAGATGATTGTAATGAAGAGGATTATTGCTTCAGAGATAACTCAACAAGTACAGGTATGTGATTTGCTTAATGTCACAATTGATCAATTCCCTTTACTGAAGCAGCACATACACATGGAACATAGATACCTTTGTAGAACCACAGATGGCTTTGGCTGTTACAAATTACTTGAAATCTAGGTTGGATAAAAAACACAAGATCTTTAGATATTGAAGTTGCTGCATGTTTTTGAGTTTACAGCTTTGTCACCGCATATTGTGAAGATAATTTTGTTCTCAAACGGTGCAGGAGATTTGTGTGTCACTTCATTAAGAAGGAAAGAAAAACAAGGAAACATTAGTAGGCATCCTAGAGAAGTATAGTTACAAATGCGCCATGTACATTATAACCTAGGGATGGCAACAAGCGCATTACCCGCAGGTGGAGCCTACACACACCCACATCAAGCACTACGACTATTGAGAGAACAAGTTAAAAGGGCCAAGCAAGGTCTTGTTTCAATTATGCCTAAGGCCCATCTTTGTTTTATAGTCCTATAGGAGGGTCATAGCATTAGAGCTCATGTAGTTCTCTTACGACCTAGTCAGGGCCATTACTAAAGATTCGTGCCTGCTGCTTTTAATGGAGAAACTAAAAAAAAGAAAGAAAGGTGAGTGCGTTCTCTAATATAGACCCGTCTTCTCAAACCCGTGCCCATACCCACCACCTGTCAATGTTATCAGAATCAGATTGTATGGTTCAGGCTACTTGTACCACTTTGGTGTCAATTAGTCGGTCGTGGTCGACTAGTCGGACATTTAGTTGTCTATGTGCCTAGATGGCTGATCAACCGTGTATATATGGTGTAACCGTAAATTGGCAAATGGAAGAGGCTGTTAACAATGCTCCCTATGCATTATTAACACTTCCATTGCTGTCTTTGCTGCTTAATGGCAGCCTCTATTGCTGTCTTTACTGCTTGCTGGAAGCCTCTCAGTGTGTGCTTCCTTTAGTGTTGGGCGTTGCCTGGGTTCCTCCCTTGGCTGCTGCCCTCTTAATTCTAGTTTCTCCTAGCTCTGTTTATCTTCTATAAGTGTATTCTGTGTAAGATAACCTGCTGCACTCTCTTGATGTTTTGCAACAGGAAGTTGGCAATAGGCCATTTCCGTGTTCATCTATCTGTCCCTACTACTGTACAAGTATGGCAATAGCCACTTAGTCATGGCTGATGTAAGCCAAGGTACAGGCACTACTAGTGTACCTCTATAGTTGGTGAACTACCTCTAGTCTAGTTGTATATACACCAAGGAGTAGAATGGAGAGTAGTTTCACTTGCTGCACTTGTGTGGTGTGTGCTGTATCTGTGCTCGCCCTTCTACCTTCAGTCAAGGGTGTTGTGTTTGTGTATGTGTTGAGGTGCTACTCACCTGTGTAGGTCGGTCGGATTCCAACAAGTGGTATTAGAGCCACGGTGATCGCCGACGATGTCAAGTGGTGCGAGCGGTAGCGGGGACAGGACTCCACCCGCCTCCTCGCCGCTGTAGTGCTGGTCACTGCAGCGATGGGAGATTGTGGTGAGGTGGGCGACACAATCTGGCTAGTCCTCACCTGCGCCAATTACGACGAGTGGGTGGTGTCGATGAAGGTGATGCTGAAGGCAAGGAAGCTTTGGTGCGTCATCAACATCGGCACCGAATAAGAGGAATACTACGTGGCCATGGAGGCAATCCTCAAGGCCATGCTGTCGGAGTATGTGGAGTCGCTGGGAAGCAATGATTTTGCGAAACTTTCTTGGGACTCCCTCAAGGCCATGCGTGTTGGTTCGGACTGCGTAAAGAAGGCGAAGGCGTAACAGCTTCAGCGGGAGTATGAGGCGCTGACATTCCGCGACGGCGAGGCAGTGGAGGACTTCTCGCTGTGGTTGCAATCGCTGGTTAGCCAGCTCGCTGTGCTTGGCGTTGTCATTGGCGACGAGGTCATCGCCATGTACTACTAGTGGTGCCCGCCAAGTGCACACAAATCGTGCTCTCCATTGAGACGCTGATCGACCTATCGACTCTCTCCATCAAGACGTAATAGGGCGCTGCTTCTTGCTGCTAGTGGAGGATTGTAGTCGTTTCATGTGCCTGTAGCTCTTAGCAAGCAAGGACGAGGCAGCGGCGACGATCAGGAGGTTCTAGACTCAGGCGCATAAGCAGAGTTGTGGAAGAAGCTGAGGGTGCTGAGGACGGATCACCGAGGCGAGTCTATTTTGGTGGAATTCCCGGAGTACTGCGCTGGCTGCAGCGTGGCGCGCCATTTCTCCGCACCCTACTCGGCACAATGGAATGAGGTGGTGGAATGGTGGAACCAGACGTCGGCATGGCATGAAGCATGATGAAGGTGAAGCAAATGTCGACAGAGTTTTGGGGTGAGGCAATATCGACGATCGTGTTCATCTTCAACCCTGCGCCAATGTAGAGCTTTGAAGGGCATGACGCCATTCGAGGCATGATATGGGAGGAAGCTTGACCTCTCGTTCTTGAAGACGTTTGGGTGCGTTGTCCATGTCAAGGCGACAATGCCACACCTCTCCAAACTGTAGGATAGGAGCACGCTGATGATGCTCCTGGGGTACTGTTGATGCCAAAAATCAGCACACGGAGTGTCCAGTGACTGATTGCTTCACTTTCGTAGAAGTGTCGAGTACTTTTAGAGAAAACTAGTAAATGGATAATTTTCGATTACGACGAAGAATCGATTGCTTTATACGCAAGAACAACAAAAGGATATGTACTCTGATTTGCTGGAGCGCACAACTTGTTTGCGAGAAACTAGCAAAGCATAGTTACTGACCTAGATTTGAAAAGTAGACGAAGAAAGTAAAGGAATAGGGAAATAGTAGATTTGTTTCTAATGATGTTGGATTCTCTCTATCGGTCTTAACTCCATACTTATATAGGGTGATTCGGACATTGACCATAATTGACTCATTGTCAATTGAAACTGACCCTAAACAAATTTGTGTTCGCTTCCATGGTCCCACATGCACCAGTGGTTGTGACAAATATTTTTCTTGCGGCATTGTCTCGTGCTGAGGTTCTTTCTTGTGCGGTTATCTCAAGCGCGCGTCTCCCAGTCTCCTGCATGCACGTGTTGCTGTATCTACCCTTTGTATGACCAAAATGCATGCCCGTTGCCCCTCTATGCCTTCACGTAGCTGCACTTAGACAAAAATTAAACAATGTAGGCAAATATTAATGTTTCAGAAGTGTCGCACATCAACCATGATGATTAATATTGAACTTAACCGGCTTTGTCTCTTTGATTTGCTAATCACTAGCCATGATTCACATTGGATTTAACCGACTTTATTTGTTAACTAAACTTTTGTGTGTAAGCCCAAAACATGCTTTGGTCACTAACTTCTAATTAGACTAATTATGCATTAGCAATATTGGCTATTTGATTAGCTTTAATAATCACAAAAGTAAATTTGTTAACTAAGCTGAATTAAACTTAATTTTAACTAATTCGGCCAAATAAATTGTCTAAGCATACTATTAAGCTTAAACTATAGAAAGGTGTCAAATTTGGTTGTAAATAGGTAGGAGTCCGACATCCAAGGCATACCAGTTGTTTGACCCTTGCAGAGGCAAAAGGTGGTTTTATTGCATGATTTGGTGTTCGATGAGAAGGCAACCTAGGACACAAATAGCGAAGCTTTTTGCACTAACCTAAATGGTGTGTTGCAAGCCACCTATCAACAATTGTACTTAATATCTCTATGTCACACAAGATCAATTAAGTCTACATTAGTGATTAAAGGTGAAAGTGAAGTGTAGTACCAATAATTGATTTGCTAGAAAGGTAAGCAACAAGCTTTCTACCTAGGATATATCTAGCAAGATAAATGACACAAGATATAGACAAAAGCTAAGAGGATGAACTGATATACACTATGAACAATAATGAGCAAGATAGTCAACAAGCTATTTATACAATGAATACACAGTGAACTAGCTCAATGAGAGAATGAATATAACAATAAGAAGAGCTAGTAGAAAGTTTATCACCGAGCCTTTAGGATCGCCTTTGTAGTACCAATCACCGATGAAGAGAATGGATGAAGAACCAATCACCAAAAATAGGAGTGAAGTCCAATCACCAAGATGATCAATCACACAATAGAGCACGCGAGACACAACAATTTATCCCGAGGTTCACGTGCTTGCCAGCACGCTACTCGTTGTGTCGACCAACTCTTGGTGACCCCCCCATTGTGTCGACCAACTCTTGGTGATCCGGTGGGTAATTCGCACCACGCCAAGCTACACAAGCCCCACAAGAATTTACCACAAGAGAGGTAGCTCAATGACATGGGTAATCCACTAGGGGTGGCTTTCACCACTCCTGCGGGGAATAGGCCCGAAAAGGCCCCCCTCAACTAGGTCGGTGGTGGCCAAGAACAATCTCCACTCTTACCAACTCCACCAATCACCTCCAAGCCGTCTAGGCACCGACAAATGCCAAGAGTAACAAGAAACTCGCTGCTAATGCGAAGAACTAGTGCCACTAGAATGAACTCTTTCAAATCTTAGCACTAGAATACTCAATCTCACTAGCAAATGATCAGATCAAATCAAGACTAGAGATGAGTGGGCAGGCTTGGCTATGCTCACAAGGATGCTAGAGGATCAAAATGTGCAAGAGAGAACCCAAGCAAGCCGGCCAAGTCACTTAAATAGTCCACACAAGTCGGGCTAGCCGTTGGGCAGAAAACACCAGCATCGGACGCGCCGGTGTCGGGGCCATCGGACGCTGCCCAGTGTCCGATGCTCCGATAAGCACCACGTGTCCCCCTGCTATGAATTTCAACCGCTCGATCCCAACGGCTATTTCACTTCCCGCGCCAGTTAAAGTGGCATCGGACGCGTCGACGCCAGGGCATCGGACGCACTGATGCCTTTTACTCTTTTCAGCACAAGACACCCACATCGGACGGTAAGAACCAGCGTTCGATGGGTGTCCAGAGAGCTCCAAACCACATCGGACGAGCGTCCGATGCTCCCAGCATAGTTAGCCCTCGCCACGTCATCAACATCGGACGCTTGAACCGGGATTTCCCAGCGTTCGATGCAGCGTCTGATGCACCCTCTTGCATCAGACTGAGTTAGAGTTTGCCATTGGACACCCAGGGCAACGTCCGATGCTCCCTGGTTGAGCGTCCGATGCCCCTTTCTCAGCACCTCTCGCTTTCTAACTTTTACCCCTGCTTCCATGCGCTAACACTAAATTGTTTCACCACTTGTGCACGTGTGTTAGCATTTTTTAAAGCATTTTCCAAGGGTTGTGTTAGTCACTCACTAGGTCTAATGCATCAACATGTTAGAGAACTCCTAGTGGCACTTGAACATCGCATAAGCTGTGAATTATCTCCTTTTGATAGTACGACTATCTATCTTAAATGAGATCACACTTGCTAAGTGTCTTGATCACCAAAACAAAGAGCCCTATAGGATATACCTTTGCCTTCAGGCCTCTTTGTTCCTTCTCTTCCATTTCATCAAGTGTAGAGCACTTGATCACTTGAGTGCATGTGGCCATCACCATCTTCCCCATGGTTGCCATCTTGCTAGCTCCACCACGTGGCTTGGTCTTAATCCTTTCTCATTAGTGTCAAGCGCCTCAACGTCCAACGTCGCCGGACCGCGGCTACGTAACTCGTAGTTGCGCTCCAGGCCTTCACCGTGAGGAGACCTCACCGGTGGCTTGAGAGAGTTTAAGAGAGAGAAGCAACTTTAGGATAATTGATCTTGCTTAATTCTCTCCAAATCTGTTACACGGCATATGTGGCCACTGGCCCAACCAATCTCTCCTATAGTTAAGGCATGCAAAAGGAAACTAGGTCCTATCTTTCTAAACTTAGCCACTGACGGTGGCACCTGCCTTGGCCGCATGCTCCGCAACCCTCCTGGCGTCACGACGGCGACGACGCCTATAGGTGCGTCCGTACATGACATCTCTCCCCCCCTCGACGATCAGCTCGTCCTCGAGCTGAAACTGGGGAAATTGGTCGCGAAAGTCTGCAACATCCTCCTATGTAGCACCGGCAGTGGAGTCACCGCCCCATGATGAGTGGGTGGGAGGGGAGGTGGCGTAGCCGGTGGTGCGCCCACGAACTTCTTGAGAAGGCCGACGTGGAAGACATCGTGCAGCTTGGCACGCGGGGGCAGCGCTAGACGAACAACCACCTGGTTGATGCACTCGGTGACTTGGTAAGGCCCGACGAAGCGCGGCTTCAGCTTGCCCTTGGGCGCCTGGGGAAGAGAGGAAGCTGCCCGTTTGCGAAGGCGTAGCAGCACCCAGTCACCCACGACATAGGAGACCGGTCGGTGCCGGCGGTCGTAGAACTTCTTTTGGACAGCCTGGGCTTGTTCCAGGCGATAGCGGACATCCGCTAGGAACTCCTCGCGTGCAGCCATTGTTTTGTCCACCGCCGCCACCCGGGACTCGCCAGGCTCATAAGAGCGGATGGAGGGGGGGTCCCTACCGTAGACCACCTTGAAGGGAGTGTCCTTGAGCGACGATTGATACGCCGTGTTGTAGACGTACTCCGCCCATGGCAGCCATCGCAGCCACTGCCGTGGCCGATCCCCAGTGAAACACCGGAGGTACATGACGATGACTTTGTTGGCCGCCTCCGTTTGGCCATCGGACTGCGGGTGGAAGGCGGACGTCATGTGCAGCTTGGGGCCGGTGAGTCGCATCAGCTCCTGCCAGAAGGTCGAGGTGAACACGGAGTCCCTATCCGACACCATGGACTGAGGGATCCCGTGTAGGCGAACGATCTCGCTGAAGAACGCCTGGGCCACGGACTCTGCACTGTAGGGGTGAGCCAGTGGGATAAAATGGCAATATTTGCTAAACCGGTCGACCACTGTGAGGATCACCGATTTGCCCCCAACGCGAGGCAGCGCCTCGATGAAGTCCAGGCTGACGTCTGACCACACGGCCTGGGGAACGGGCAGGGGCAGCAGCAGGCCCGCCGGGTGCAGGTGTTCAGACTTGTTGCGCTGGCACGTTGTGCAGGCGCGGACGAAGTCTTGGACCACGCGGCGCATGGCGGGGAAGTAGAAGTCCCGACGGAGGCGATGTAGAGTCCGCTGCACCCCTTCATGTCCGTCGTCGTGCGTAGCAGCCACCACTTCGAGCAGCAGTGGTGAGTCCGGCGGGATGTAGAACCGGTCAGCATACGCCACCATGCCGTCCAGCAGCGACCACGGCGCGCCCCTTGTGCCGGCTGCTAGTTCATCCCTGAGGGCGACCAGGGCTGGTTCTTGTCGTTGAGCCTGACGAAGACGGTCGACGAAGTCGATGCGAGGCGCGGACAGCGCCAAGACCGAGCCCTCCTCGCTGGTGTCGCGCCGGGACAGCGCGTCGGCGACGGTGTTTGTGGCTCCCGGCTTGTATTCCACCGAGAAGTCAAAGCCGAGGAGCTTGCCCACCCAATGGTGCTGCGGGATTGTCGAGAGGCGCTGGTTGAGGAGGAATTTGAGGCTGTAGTGGTCGGTGCGGACGAGGAACGCGCTCCCCCACAGGTACGGCCTCCAGTGGCGCACAACGTGCACCAACCCAATGAGCTCCTCCTCATACGCTGCCAGAGCGCGGTGGCGGGGGGCGACCAGCCTGTTGAAATAGGCGATCGGATGGTGCTCCTGTAGCAAGACCGCCCCGAAGCCATGCGTGGAAGCGTCGCACGCAACGATGAAGCCCTTGGTGAAGTCGGGCAGCGCCAACACCGGGGCCGACGTCACGACTGCCTTGAGCGCCTGGAAGGCTGCGTGGGCCTCGTCGTTCTAGGAGAAGCCCTCCTTCAGCAACGAAGTGAGGGGCGCCGCAATCTTGCTGTAGTCGTGGACGAACTTGCGGTAGTATCCGGCGAGGTCCAAGAAGCCACGCACCGCGCGCGCCGAGCGAGGTGCCGGCCAGTTATGAATGGCCTGCACCTTGGCCGGGTCCATGGCCACACCGTGGGCGGAGATGATGTGGCCCAGGTATGCCACGGAAGGTGACCCAAAGATGCACTTGGATTGCTTGACGAAGAGGACATGGCGGTGAAGTTCGGCGAGGACGGCGCGGATGTGCCTCAAGTGATCTGCCCAAGTCTTAGTGTAGATCAATATATCATCAAAAAAGACAAGGACGAACCGACGAAGAAATGGACGGAGCACGTCATTCATGAGCGCCTGGAATGTTGCCGGGGCATTGCATAACCCGAACGGCATCACCAGGAACTCATAGAAGTCGTCGTGGGTTCGGAACGCCGTCTTGTGCACATCAGCCGGTCGCATCCGTACTTGGTGATAGCCGGAGCGGAGGTCCAGCTTGGTGAAGAACTGCGCACCATGCAGCTCATCAAGGAGTTCGTCGACAATGGGGATGGGAAAAGCATCCTTGACGGTGAGAGCATTAAGAGCGCGGCAGTCCACGCAAAACCGCCAAGCCCCGTCCTGCTTCTTGACCAGCAGTACTGGCGATGAGAACGCCGAATCGCTGCGGCGTACGATGCCTTGGGCCAGCATGGCGGCGCATTGTCGTTCCAGCTCGTCCTTGTGCGCCGCCGGGTATCGGTAGGGCCGAACCGCCACAGGTGTAGAGCCGGGCTTGAGGACGATGGTGTGATCTCGTGCTCGCTGCGGTGGCAGCCCCGTCGGCTCGGCAAACACCCCCTCGAAGGAGTGCAGCAGCTCCTCAAAGAGGGCGTTCGTTGTCGTGGTGGCGGCGAGTAGGGGTGGCCGACGGTCGGCGACGTCCAACCAGGAGACCTGTCAGCCTTGGTGCAGGAAAGAGACGGTGCGACCGACGAAGTCCCACACCACCCGGCCAAGGGTGACCATCCATTGAGTCCCCAAGACGAGGTCATACCCTGCGAGCGGCATGACGAAGTGGTCGATGAAGAACGTCTCGCCCTCGATGATGACCGAGGCGCGGCGGATGACGCCCGGGCAAGTGACGCGTTCGCCGTTGGCCACGGTGGCCGTGAGGCGCGGGCGCGGCTGGATCGGTAGGCCGGTGCGGCGGGCGGCGTCTTCGGCGATGAAGTTATGTGTGGAACCGGTGTCCAGGAGCGCGACGAGGGTGGTGGCGCCCAGGGAGACCCGCACCTGCATGGAATCACAGATGGGCATACCGGCCACTGCCCTGAGTGAGAAGACAGGGGCGCCTTCCTGCTAATCGTCCCCCGCTGGTTCCTCGTCGGCGGCCGCGATCTCGACGCAGTTGAGGTAGAAGATGCGGCGGCAGACACGATTGTGGCCGCGGGAGTACGACTCATTGCAGTTGAAGCAGAGGCCGAGACGACGCTGTTCCGCCTGTTCCTCCGGGGACAGCCGCTTCAAGGGTGGCCCATCCCGTCGCGGCTGGGCCACGGCCGCTGGTGGTGCAGGAAGGGCGAGCAGCGGCTGCGTAGGTGCCGGCGCTGGCAGCAGGGCACAGGGGGCTCTTCGGGCTGCCGGTGGAGGTAGTCGCGCCAACTCCATCTGCTCGACCTGACAGGCGAGACTCATGGCCCCGGCGAGCGTCTCCGGATTGTGGATGCGAACAGTGTGGCTCAACGGGGGAAGGAGGCCGCCGGTGTAGAGTTGGACGCGCTGGCCCTCCTCGAGCCGACCCGCGCGCGGTAGCAGAGCCTGGATCCTGTTGGAGTATTCCTCCACGGTCCCGGTGCGGCGGCACTCCGCCAACTCGAATAGGGGCGCCGAGCGGAGAGGTGGACCGAAACGAAGGTTGAGGAGGTCCTTGAATCGTCCCCATGGCGGCGTACCCTCGTCTTCCTGCAACTGGATGTACCACAGCTGCGCGACGTCCTCCAGATTGTAGGAGGCCATCCACACGCGCTCCTCCGGCATGGTGCGATGTTGGCGAAAATAGGATTCGCATTTGTTGATGATGAGCATCGGATCGGTCTTGCCATCGAAGCGGGGAAAGCCGAGCTTCTGGAATCGTGGGGGCCGATCCAAATCACGGGGAGGCAGATCGCGCCCGCCGCCGCCGTTGTCCAACGACGATGACGACCTCTCCTTCATGGTGGTCATGTCGGCCTTCACGGAAGACAACTCAGTCTGGAACGACTGCATCATCTCCATGAGGTCCTTGATGGTGAGTTCAGCCATGGTGATGGAGTGGCCGGTGGAGGAGGTGGACGTGGAAGGGGATGGTGGAGGGTTGGAGCGGGCGGAAGAGGATCTACGCGACGCCGATACCAGGTTGTCAAGCGCCTCAACGCCCAACGTCGCTGGACCACGGCTACGTAACTCGTAGTCACGCTCCAGGCCTTCACCGTGAGTAGACCTCACCGGTGGCTTGAGAGAGTTTAAGAGAGAGAAGCAACTTTAGGATAATTGATCTTGCTTAATTCTCTCCAAATCTGTTACACGGCATATATGGCCAATGGCCCAACCAATCTCTCCTATAATTAAGGCATGCAAAAGGAAACTAGGTCCTATCTTTCTAAACTTAGCCACTGACGGTGGCACCTGCCTTGGCCGCGCGCTCCGCAGCCCTGCTGGCATCACGACGGCGCCTATAGGTGCGTCCGTACATGACAATTAGCTACACACATGCTTAGCAATAGGATTAGACCAAATAGGTTTCATCAATTAACCAAAACCAAAATAGGGCTTTCAGATGTCTGGGCATGTGGGAAGCTAGTGGAGTGCACAACACCTTTGTCATCGAACACCTTGTCATACATGGCGGTGGGGACAACGTCGGCTCTCCACAGACGCCACCAGAGCCTGCCAGCACATCCGCATTGGGCACAGATGGCGTGCACGAGCACATGCAACATGGAGAGTCTCCTGATTCGGGACATGTCAACCCCGTTGAGTCTCCTTCGAGCAATGTGTACCTCGTACGTCATGGTTACAACCAAGGAGAGGTTTGTTCTGCATGATGGACGACATTGTCGGCAATGCCATGATCCCAGGCGTGGCGACCAAAGCCCTTGACGATGAGGAGCTGCTACTCATGAGCGCTGAGGAGCCACCCTCGTTTAGTAGTGGTGGCAGGCCATGCTTAAAGAGATGAAGGTGAGTGAGGAGAAGGTGTGGGCGCACGTCGATCCACCACTTGGGTGTTGACCAATTGGGCTCAAGTGGGTCTTTAAGGTGAAGCACGACGAGTGTGGCACCATTGCCTAGCACTATGCATGACTCGTTGCTAGGGGCTTCATCTAGCGGGAAGGCATCAACTTTGAAGAAGTCTTGGCACCGCGGATGGAGTCCGTTCGGCTCCTTCTGGCGGTGGCAGTGACGAAGGATTGGCCGGTCCATCACATGGACGTCAAGTCTGTCTTCTTAAACAGCGAGCCCTCGGAGGTGGTTCTTGTTAAGCAACTGTTGAGGTTCGTCGTCGAGGACCATGGGCACAAGGTGTTGTGGTTGCACAAAGCTCTCTACGAGCTGTGGCAGGCTCTGTGGGCCTAGAACGTGAAGCTTGACGCCACGCTCGGTGATCTTGACTTCACCAAGTGCGCCACTGAGCACTTAAATGCAACGACGGGGAAGGAGCACCTCATTGTCGGTGTGTACGTGGATGATCTGATCATCACCGTAGCACAGGAAGAAGACATTTACGGTTTCAAGCGTGAGATGGCGGCCCGATTCCACAGGAGCGATTTTGGCTTGCACACCTACTACTTCGGGATTGAGGTGAAGTAGGGGAGGGACACCGTCACCCTATGCCAGCGCACATATGCAGGGAAGTTGCTAGAGTGGAGTGGCAAGACGGATTGCAATCCGTGCGCGACGCCATTGAGGAGAGGCTGAAACTGTCGAAGTCGAGCACCGTAGCGAAGGTGGACGCAACACGCTATTGGAGCTTCATCGTCGAGCTGTGCTACTTGAGTCACACATGGCTGGACATCTCGTTGGGGGTCAGCTATGTGAGTAGGTTAATGGAAGATCCTCGAGAAGATCATTGGGCTGCGCTGAAGCACCTGCTGCTCTACGTCAAGGGGACGATGATGGGCGGAAGAGCACGTCCAACACGCTTGTTTTCCACGGCTCGTCTCCGGCCCTGTGGTAGTCGAAGAAGCAGAATGTGGTGTTGCTGTCGACATGTGAAGCAGACTACAACGCAGTGACCATGGCGGCGTGCCAAGGAGTGTGGCTGCGCCGGCTGCTGGGCGAGCTTGTCGGGGAAACTCGCCTACTGATGTTGATGGTGGACAATCAGCCCGCTATCACCCTAGCCAATAATCCCCCTCTCCATGCCCGAGCAAGCATATTGACCTCAAGTATCATTTTCTTCGTGATTATGTTGATGGAGGGCAAATCGTCCTTGAGTTCGTCGAGACCAGATGGCAACTCGCGGACATCCTCACCAAGCCACTTGGGTGTCTTCAGTTCTCAAAGCTGAAGAACAAGATTGGGTGGAACTTAAGTCCAAGGAGTAGAAATAGCAGGATTAGAGGAAGAATTGTAAGATAAAATACTACACTCTCTTGATGTTTTGCTGCAGCAGGAAGTTGGCAATAGGTCATTCCCTTGCTGTCCATCTATCTATCTATCCCTACACTGTAGAAGTATGGCAATGGGCCACTTAGTCATGGCTGATGTAAGGCAAGGTACAGTTACTAGTGTACCTGTTAGAGTACGTCATGGGCCTATTGGGCCTGGGCTGGCGGTATAGCCTGTTAGGGTTAATTAAAGATAAAAGTCGCTTACTTAGGGGTCAAGTAAGCCTTGCTTGGAAGTCGAGTAAACCTCTCTATATAAGAAGAGATGTATCAATCTAATCAAGCAAGAATTAAGAAGGAAAACCCTTCACTCTTGCTCGGCCGTGGGCAAAAAGGCCCCGCGGCCGGCTCTCCCGCTCTCACTGCCCTAGATCGTGAACAGTACCCGCCGGCACTGTAGCAGCTGCGGGTACTGTAGCATATGAGCCTATTGTTGCTCTCTCAACTCTCTTTCCCCCCAACCCTAGCAGACACATAACAATCTGGTATCAGAGATGTCAGGTCTTCTTCCTTCCACCACCATGCCGCTGCCGCTGCTGCCACCCACCACTGCCTTGCCGCCACCTCCGGTCACCACCTTTGCCCTGGGGCGCCCACCTCTTCGCGGTCGGTTGCACCTTCAGCCTCCTCACCCGCGGTGTTCACACTGAAATAGATGACGGCGGCGATCCTCCATCCAGTTGTATCTCGCTGACATGCAACAACCTCCAATGTCACCGTTGCCCACGCCGACTTCAGCCCTGGCTTCGCTGCCATTGGTTTTACTACGGGATGTCTGACTATGGCCAAGCGACTTTCTCGTTCCAGGGTGTCCCACCCCTGTGCTGCAGCTCTCGGGCGCTTTGACCTGGCTGGTGCCGATCCATTAGCTGCGGTTGCCATCCTCTCCATTGCCGATTCCGTCCTATGCGCTGGTGCCAACGACAACTGTCTCCGCGCCAGATTCCGCTGCGGTTCTGTCCCACCTTCCATCGCCTGCTTCATGTCGATCGTTCATACGACAGTGGCAACACACTCATCAAGCAATCGCTCTTAATCCCCCGCCCCCTGCTTTTCCCCTCGGAGAAAAATCTGATCCCTGCCCCCCCCACCACCACCAAACCACTACCACGCACCCAAGATCCGCCGCTGCATTGGTCGCGACCTGCGCGCATTCCGCGAGTCCTGATCTGAGAGGAGGCCGCAGGAGTGGCAGCCGCTGGCCGGAGATGACGTCGCCGTACGCCTCGCCGTTCCTGCTCTCCCTGCTCCTGCTCATCTCCATCCCGGTCGTCTTCCTCCTCGCGCCGCGCCTGCTCCCGCCCAAGATGCTCCCGTCCATTGTGTAACATAGAGATCATAATCTTTTAGAATTGTGAATAGGTGGCTTGCATTTAACTTGAGCTAGCGCAACTTATGCTTCGCCATTTAGTTTACTAACAAAGTTGTTTAGTGTTGTTGTAGAATTTTTATTAGGCTATTCACTCCCCCTCTAGCCATTTAGAACCTTTCAATGGCGGGCATGTTGTTGTGGTAGAACCTTCCAGAAATGTGGCCCCACCTGCACATGTCATCGTCTCAGAGCTTTGATGACCGTGTACATGTACCACATCACTGGAAAGGTCCGTCGGGTGTCCCTGAGGGAACCCCAAATCATCCACGACCACGTTTTACAGGATCATCTTCTTTCCGGTGGAATAACTACAACATTAAAAATATTATCGGAGTGTGGAAGCAAGATAAGATAAATTTTTCAAAAGCATGAATAAGTTGCTCTCTCAACTCTCTTTCTCCCCCAACCCTAGCAGCCACATAACAGTACCTCTGTAGTTGGTGAACTACCACCTCTAGTTATACACCAAGGAATAGAATGGAGAGTAGTTTCAGTTGCTGCACTTGTGTGTGCGCTGTATCTGTGCTCAGCCCTCTTCTACCTCCAGCCGAGGGTGCTGTGTGTGTGTGTGTGTGTTATGAGGTGCTACTCACTTGTGCAGGCCGTTTGGATCCCAACATTCTGTAACCTTGTAATGATTCTATCAATAAAGGTAGGTGTTCATCTTCTCTCATGGTATGAAGGGGGTTCCCCCTTCTGCACTTTCTCTTAGCCAACACAGCCATGGCTGCTCCTTCCTTCTGCCTCCGCCGCAGCGCAAATTGAGCGCGAGCAGGCTGGCGAACATTCTCAGTGTAACTAGTCAGCTGAACATGCCAGAGAATTGGGGGACGTCTCTGCCCGTCGAGTTTTTTTTCTTTATTATTATTATTATTGTTATTGTTATTTTTATTATTATTATCCATGAGTGTGAGCAGGTCGTTGTCTGGGATCGGGATGCTGCAGCTGCTCGTGAGCACGGCTGCTGCCCATGAGCGCAAGCAAGCAGCTCTGGCCCACAGCTGTGGCAACCGCCTCATGCGCCACCGCCGCCTAGGACTGTGTCAGCATTACCATGGCCTCCCTCTCGATCAAGAATGCGTTGCCTCTGTAGCCCTCGAATATGGACTCCACCTCGGCGATGCCGCATCTTCCATAGCCAAGCTCCATGCATAGGCCGCTCTGTTCAAAACATCCGATCCTCTGCCCTCCCGCTACAATCGGTGGCATGACCTCATCTTGCTCACTCGAGTGCAACCTCACCGATCACGTACTCTCTGATGTGGTTCGCCCCAGCCTTCCATCCTGGCGCCGAATGGACTATGCTGTGCTCTCCTGTCTGTTTGTCACCATCGAACTCTTGGAGAGTGTCCGAGGACACTTGGTTCGGCATCGAACAACAATTCCTAGGCAAAAGAAGACACTTGGCTCTGCTAAATCTGCATATGAGGGACTTTTTATTGGGGCTGTCTAGTTTGGGCCTTGGGAGAGAATTTGGAAGAGCTGGGCACCAGGCAAATGCAAGTTCTTCATGTGGTTAGTGGCACACAATAGGTGCTGGACTGCAGATCGCCTTGCCAAAAGAGGTCTACCTCACCCTGAACGCTGCCCGCTTTGTGATCAAGCTGAGGAAACAATTGAACATCTTCTGATCTCATGTGTCTTCTCCCGACAAGTGTGGTACAACATCCTACTTAAGGTTGGCCTGCAGGACCTCTCTCCCAAGCCTGAAAACTACTCCTTTGATGCATGGTGGGCAGGGACAATTTCTAGGGTCGATGACCCGACTAAAAAAGGTCTCAATTCCATCATCATTCTGGGAGCTTGGTCCATTTGGAATCACCGCAATTGCTGCGTGTTTGATGGGATTCAACCAAGCCTAAGTAGTGTGCTGGTTTTGGTAAAAGACGAGGTTCTCTTGTGGAGTTTGGTCGGAGCTTGGGGAATATCTAATGTCCTTACTCTAGAGCCAGTCAATGCATGAGTTCCTATCTAGTGGTCTTGGGTCATGTTGAAAAGTGTGTGAGAGATTCACCTTTAGATGTAAAAAGGGGTGTGTGTGTTTGTGGCTGTATGGGGTTTCTAAACCCACTTTTTTTTTTACTCTTACTCTTCTTAATATACGCAGCTCTCCTGCGTGTTCGAGAAAAAAACAATTCCTAGGCAATCGCGAAACTCATGCTCTTTATCTTGATGCCGAGTTTCGGATGTTTGTCCAAGTAGACTTCTGTTGGTGACTACTGCCCCAAGGTGAAGGGGATTGCTGATGCTCTTGGTGAGGTCATCCAAGACCTCTTGTGCTCAACATCCTGCGTGGTCTCAACAGCACGCATGATCACATGAAGTCCCTTTTCAAGTGGTCCAGACCGTTCCCGACGTTCAGTGAGGTCTGTAACGACCTATAGGACCTTACCATGACCTGCCATCCTCGCAACTGTTGCCCACCATCCTCGCCACCCAGAAGCATCCTGCCCTTTCACTCCCTTGCATGCCTAATTTTGGGAGCATATTCTATTCATGTTTTAAGGAGACTATTATTTTCTTAATTATATTGATATCTAATTTCTTATTTAGAAACACTGTCTTGTTGAAAAGTGTGAGAGAGATACTCCTTTAGATGTAAAGAGGGGTGTGTGTGTTTGTGGCTGTATGTGGTTCCTAAACCACTTTTTTGCTCTTACTCTTCTTAATATAATGATACGCAGCAAAAAAGAAGATATGAGGGAGGCTGGAACCAAAAGCTGTATACACAAAGATGGAAGTAATGATAAAGGAAGAACTCAAACAAAATGGCTGTGGTAACTGGAGATGCTACAATCAATGCAAATAAGGTCAATAAATATTGTGTGTGTGAACCAGGATGCCTAATCTAGCAGCATTCTGATAGGACTCACATATATGTGCATACAGTAAGCCTAAAAAGACTAAAAATAGAATTTACCAAGATGCCATCGTGGCTATAGATATGCTACATATTCAGCATAGGCCAATCAGCAAGTTCAATGAGAATTACATATATGACAATTGACAACTGACTTAATCAGGAAATTGTATGGAAGGTGGGATTGTTGAACAACATTCTCCACTTAACAATACCAAGCAGCAATGACATGCTGAAGTTTTGACCAGCTTGGTTCATTTCTGAACTAAGTATTTTTGAGGTTCTTTTATGTTAAATGTCACTGTGACCAATGACCATTGTGTCTGAAAGGATCAAACAATGCCGGGGGGGGGGGGGGGGCGGGGGGAGGGGTGGGTGAATAGGCTATTGAAAAATTGTACACACACTTAAAAAAAGTAAGTCTGTTAGCAGCCTGTCGGAAGTTCCGGCAGTTAGGTCCGGCGCTAATTGTCGGAAGTTCCGACTCCTACGGGAAAATGACTACTAGTGTAGTAATAGACTTAGAGTTAGAGTTTTCTTACGACCCCACTTCCTAGTGATAGGGTGAGGATGTAGAGACCCTTCCTTGCTGATATAGAGCCCTCCAACCGTAGATCGAGTCCACCACCTAGTGAGTGACTTGAGAGAGAGACAAACAACACAAGTAATATATGCAATAAGCATCAACAAGAAGCACACGAGACACAAGGATTTGTCTCGAGGTTCGTCCACCCCACAAAGGAGCTCCTACTTCCTCGTTGTTGTGGTGACCACAAAGGTCTGAGTCTCTTTCACCTCCTTAGCCTCTCTCAAAGAAACCACAAAAGATTCTTGAGCTTCTCCACTAAAAACACAAGGGTAATACAAACACTTCGGGGAAACCACAAGAAGAGCAAGGCTCTCCCGAAGAACGCCTAGCCGGCTAGGGTTCCAAGAACCCAAGAGTAAAGAATGCAAATTCAACCGGTTTGACGAAGAAATCAAGTGCTCAAGCTTGCTAGATGTGAATCTCACTCAATCCACTAGCTCTCCACTCAAATCCTTGCAAGAATCGAAGTAGGGAGGAAAGAGGAGAGGAGCCTTGAATGCTTGAAGAGGGTGTTTGGACACTGGTTGGTCGGAGTAACTGAGGTGGGTAACGGTTGGAATAGTGAAGAGGGGTATTTATAGGTCAACCCAAAAGCTGGCCGTTAATGTGAAGGTTGGAACTTCCGGAGCAGATCTTGGAACTTCCGACGTCCATTAGAAACTGAGAGACAATAGGTCTCGGGATTGATAGATTGATTGATAGAGTACAGGGTACAATATATAGGCAAGGATCGAAAGGGTTTATAGAAAGTACCCAATGAACGGTGATCCTTGCCTAATCTAGATCATCATCTATCACAGCCCTATACGGCAGTCCAGCCCAATAGGCATGGACGCCTGGCCCATAGCCAGCCCAATGGGCGCCTATTCTAACGCACCCCCGCAGTCAAAACCTTAGCCACTTTGCACATTTAGACTGGACCTGAACTCTGTGAAGACTGAAGAAGGCAACCCTTTGGTGAAGATATCCGCATACTGTGAAGAGGTAGGAACATGCAAGACACGAAGAACACCAATGGCGACTCGCTCTCGAACGAAGTGAAGATCAATCTCATTGTGCTTCGTACGCTGATGCTGAATTGGATTGGAGGACATGTAGACAACGCTGATGTTGTCACAATACACCAACGTGTCGCGCTGGAGGGGCGTGTGCTCCTCAATGAGGAGCTGTCGCAGCCAGGTAGCCTCTGCAACTCTATTAGCCACTGCGCGATACTCGGCTTCAGCACTGGATCTTGATACAGTTCTGGCGCTTGGAGGACCAGGAAATGAAGAGGGTGTTTGGACACTGGTTGGTCGGAGTAAATGAGGTGGGTAACGGTTGGAATAGTGAAGAGGGGTATTTATAGGTCAACCCAAAAGCTGGTTGTTAACGTGAAGGTCGGAACTTACGGAGCAGATCTCGGAACTTCCGACGTCCATTAGAAACCGAGAGACAATAGGTCTCGGGATTGATAGAGTACAGGGTACAATATATAGGCAAGGATCGAAAGGGTTTATAGAAAGTACCCAATGAACGGTGATCCTTGCCTAATCTAGATCATCATCTATCACAGCCCTGTACGACAGTCCAACACAATAGGCATGGACGCCTGGCCCATAGCCAGCCCAATGGGCGCCTATTCTAACGCAACCCCACAGTCAAAACGTCAGCCACTTTGCACGTTTAGACTGGACCAAAACTCCGTGAAGACTGAAGAAGGCAACCCTTTGGTGAAGATATCCGCATACTGTGAAGAGGGCATGCAGGACACGAAGATCACCAATGGCGACTCGCTCTCGAACGTTGAAGATCAATCTCAATGTGCTTCGTACGCTGATGCTGAATTAGATTGGAGGACATGTAGACAACGCTGATGTTGTCACAATACACCAACGTGGCGCGCTGGAGGGGCGTGTGTAGCTCAATGAGGAGCTGTCGTAGCCAGGTAGCCTCTGCAACTCTGTTAGCCACTGCGTGATACTCGGCTTCAGCACTGGATCTTGATACAGTTCTTGCGCTTGGAGGGCCAGGAAATGAGGTTATCACCGAGAAACACCGCATAGCCCGAGGTGGACTTACGAGTGTCCGGACAACTGGCCCAATCAACATCTGTGTAGACAACAAGACCCATAGAGGAAGATGGTCGCAACAATAGACAAGGTGAAGTGTGCCTCGGATATACATGAGAATCCGCTTCATAGCAGCAAGGTGAGGCTCTCGGGGGTCGTGCATATGAAGGCACACCTGCTGAACGGCATACGCAATGTCTGGGCGGGTAAATGTCAAGTATTGTAGAGCACCAACAAAGACTGTGAAAATCTGTGGCATCAGACACTGGGGCCCCGTCAGCTGCAACAATCTTCGGATTGGTGTCAACTGGAGTGGAACAAGGCTTGCACTCTGCCATACCAGCACGATCCAGAATATCCAACATGTACTGTCGCTGGGAGAGGAGTAAACCAGCACCGCTTCGCTGAACCTGCATACCGAGGAAGTGATGCAATGCACCCAGATCTTTCATGGCAAACTCTCGCTGCAGTGCTTGAGATGATCCGCTGTAGGAGATCAGGGGAAGCTGTGAGCACAATATCATCCACATAGAGCAACAAGTAAGCTGTTTCAGAGCCGCGATGGTAAATGTAGAGTGAGGTGTCTGACTTGGCTTCAACAAACCCAATAGACAGAAGATAGCTAGCCATTCGACTGTACCATGCATGGGGGGCCTGCTTGGGACTGTAGAGTGACTTCTTGAGCAGGACAAGGCACAAGGTCCCATGTGTCATTCTGCAGAAGACCACAGTGTTCTTCTATAGCAGCTCGCTAATTGGAGTCGGCAAGAGCGCTGCGGAAGGTCTTCGGAACTGGAGAAAGCGAGGAGTGTGGTAGGCAGCCGGCATGCGAAAACCACTCTTGGACCACGATCCCATGGCATGCTGGTTGGTCACTGGGCGGACAACAACTGCACCATTGGGCAGGGGAGCAGCAGTCACCGGCGGTGCGGGGGCAGGCACAACTGAGGGGGCTGGTGCAGGCGCAGGCAGCACTGACGGTAGTCGGGGGCGACGGCTGTAGTGGTACACGAAAACGCGCTCAGGGCGAAGAGGCGAAAACCCAGGAGGTGGGTCGCGGGGCGCCTGAGGAGGTGCTGAAGCCGCCAACAACGTGGGGGACGATGCGTCAGCATGAAGAGCAGGCGGGATGTAGAGGCGACGAGGGGAGGCCCTCATCTCTGGTGCTGCGCGTGGCGTGGGAGAGGGGGGGCCTGTGGCCGCGGGTGGCGCGGTTGGTGTCCGGAGCGCAGGTGGGACATAGAGTGCCGGCACCGGGTCGTCTTCAGTTGCATCGGGCGCCCCAGGCACAGTTGCAAGGACTGGCAGGGGCGCTGGTGGCATCAGAGGGTGTCCCAAGCTCGGCCACACGAGGACTGGCAAGGACACTGGGAACGCCGGAGGTGCTGGGAGACATGCGTGCAGGAAACAACGTGTGCGAGGGTCCAATAGGAGCTGACGTGCATGAAACAACGTGTGCGAGGGTCCAATAGGAGATGACACTATCATTAGTAAAATCAAGAAACTCGAGGTCTGCTGGATTGCTGGGACCATGACGCTCAGCGAATGGGAAGGCCGTTTCATCGAAGATGACGTGCCTGGAGATGATAACTTGATTGCTGGAAAGGTCAAGGCAGCAGTATCCTTTATGGTGAGCGGAGTAGCCTAAAAAGACACATAGGGCAGACCTGGGAGCGAGTTTGTGAGTAGTAGTAGCAGACAGGTTGGGGTAACATTTGCAACTGAAGACCCGAAGATGATCATACGTAGGCAGCTTTGCGAATAATGCAAAGTGGGGCGTGGAGAACTAGAGGGTTTTGGTAGGCAAGATGTTGAGGAGGACAGTGGCTGTAGAGGGCCTCTGCCCAATAGGAGGGAGGCATGGACGCCTAAAAGAGCAGGGAGCAAACAACATTATTAATGGTACGAATAATGCGTTCAACTTTACCGTTCTGAGGCGAGGTGTAGGGGCAGGACATGCGAAGATGGATGCCCTGAACGAGGAAGAATTGGCGAGAACTTGAGTTGTCAAACTCTTTCCCATTGTCGCACTGGACAGATTTGTCACGTGTGTCAAGCTGAGTGGAGACATGGGCGATGAACTGTGCCAGCGTGCTGAAAGTGTCAGATTTTAGTCGCAAGGGAAATATCCACAAGTAATGCGTTCAGTCATCAAGTATAACCAAGTAATATTTATGACCAGAAACACTAACAACCAGGGAGGTCCACAAGTCACAGTGAATAAGATCAAACTTGCTAGACGCTCGAGAGGTGGACGCATAAAAGGGCAGTCGAACATGATGCCCTAACTGACAAGCATGACACAAATTTGAACAATCACTAATATGACACGAAGTGCTGGACGCAAGGACAACGCCTCATGGCCGGGGTGGCCAAGTCACCGATGCCATAGCGGAGAGGAAGCCTGAGCGACAAGAGAGTGAGTTGGAGGTAGGCGCAGGGGGTATAGCGGCCCAGAGCTATTGCACCTAACGATCTCGGTCCGGGAGGGGAGAACCTTCACAGAACAACCAGCGGGGTCAAATTCCACAGAACAATTATTGTCGATAGTAAATTGGCGAATAGAGATGAGATTCTTAATAAGTTGTGGTGACACAAGAACATTATTAAGACGTAAGGAAGAAGACAACTCTGTGGAGCCAATGGCAGTGACAGGCATGATAGAACCATTACCTACGACAATAGATGAAGGAGTAGGATACCGCGAAGGAAGAATATTTGAAAGAGAGGAGGATTGAGAGGTCATGTGGGAGGTAGCACCTGAGTCGAAGTACCAGTCACCGGACGGAGGTGGAGTCAGGGACGTGGTACTGAAGGAGGAGGCAAGCGTCGTCGGATCCCAAGAGGGGAGGCCGGCCACGGGGTTCTAGTACCCGGGGGCGACCCAAGTTGCAGCACCGTCAGGAGCAGGGGCAGCAACCTGGCTGTTGGTGACGAGAGCCTGCTGCTGTTGCTGCGCCGCGCCTGCAAGTGAGGGGGCACCGGGATCGGTGCCAGCGTTGGGCGGGGGCCTCCTGGCCATATCTGGATCGAGCCCATCCAGGGGTTGTAGTAGCTGGGCCCGGAACGACCACCGGGAGCAGGCTGGTGGTGGTGGTGAGGGCCGGTGGTTTGCTGCTGGTGGCCACCAGCCAGAGGGCGCCACCCCTGGCCATTGCCGCCACCGCCGTTGGTGCCGCCGTTGCGCTTGTTGCGGCGGTTGTTGGAGGACTTGGAGCCACCCCCAACGTTACTGGAGTTCGAGCCAGAGGACGCAGGGGTGGTGCTGGAGGTGTTCGACGTAGAGGAGGCAGCGAGAGCCGTGGCGGGAGCATCCTTCCTATTCTCCAAGGTCAGCTCCTTGAGGATGAGGTCGTCGTGTGCCTCCAGGAAGGAGGGGAAAGGACGGGATCGACGGAGAAGTGTGCCGATGTGACTGAAACGCTCGTTGAGACCACATATGACGTTGAGGACAAGGGTCCGGTCAGTCACGGTCTCGCCGAGGGCAGTGAGATCGTCAACCATTTTCTTCAGCCGGCGGCAGTACTCCGTGATGGAGAGGTCGCCCTGGACCAAGTTGCGGAAACGCGTCTCCAGGTGGATGGAGCGAGCCTCCCGCTTGCCGTGGAACTGGGACTCGACAACAAGCCAAGCATGGTGTGCGGTGGAGCCTTGGCCGGAGATGATCTCTGCCAGGTCGTCGGTGAGGGTGGCGATGATCCAGGCCTTGACGACGCAATCCATCCGATCCCAGTCAGGAGACATCAGGGCTGGAGGCTCCGCATGGACGTGATCCCGCAAGGAGAACCTGCCGAGGATGAGGAAGAATTGATCACGCCACCGATTGAAGTTGCCGGAGTCGACGTCCAGGACAGTGGTGATGTGATTGCAGATGTTGTTGACGGCGATCGCCTGGGAGTGCAGCTGCAGCAGAGCCACGACTTCATGCTAAAGCATGGCGCCGCGGAGATCGGCGGTGAGCGCGGAGGGGCCACTAGAAGACTCTTTTTCGGCGGCGGCGCGCGCCTGGGCCGCGCGGGCCAGGGCGTCGCGGTCCCGGGCAGCAGCAGCGGCTTCGTCCTCGGCCTCCTGGGCACGGGCGAGAGCGGCGTCGCGCGCGGCCAGCCGCTCGTGTTCAAGGCGCTGGGCAGCGGTGTTGGCTTGCTCGTCGGCCCGCCGCTGGGCGAGCACTTTCTCCTGGATGGTGGTAGAGGAGGCGTCGGTGCCCTTGGGAGAAGAAGGGGGCGTCGCCATGGGGGCGCGCGGGTGGGCGCGCGTGGGAAGGGGAGGGGCGTGCGTGGGAAGGCGCGTGGGCAGCGGAAGGGCTGCTGACCTAGGCGTCAGATACCATGAGAGAATAGATCTCGGGATACAGGGTACAATATATAGGCAAGGATCGAATGGCTTTATAGAAAGTACCCAATCAACGGTGATCCTTGCCTAATCTAGATCATCATCTATCACAGCCCAAAGGCCGCCTATTCTAACATACATTGTTCATTTAGGGTCAACGGTCACTTTTTAAGCCAAGGTCGGAACTTCCGACAACCACTTGACAGGGGACGGGCAGGAGACTGCTAGAAGTCAGCCGGGACTTCCGTACGTCGGAAGTCCGATATTTAACCAGAACTTCCGACGTGCCCGAGGCAGGGAGGCTGAGCAGGGCGAGTTCCTAGTGTCGGAACTTCTGACATAGATGTCGGAACTTCCAACGCTGGGAAGACAGATAAGACTTCCCTCTTGCTGAAATCCCCAGTGTCGGAACTTCCGACCCTGGAGGTTCACAGCGCCTCTCCAAGTGTTCATGATGTGACTTTTTGTCTCTCTTTTGATTTTATTTTTATGCTTGAGCACTCTATCCTCTTCAGACCACCTAACTTTGCATCCCTCTTTATCGCACGACATTCCTAAACTCAAAGCAAATAGAATTTGATCAATGCACTTCTTCAAGTTTAGCCGTCGCCTTTCAATGATCGAATTGAGGGACACCTTTTCCTTAATTTATTTCTTTAGCTCTTTCAAGGGACTAAAGCTGCAAACCATCTTCATTAAAGCATATTAGTCCCTAACTTGGATGTCACTAATACCAAAACCCACAACGGGGGCCATTGCACTTTCAGTGTCACCATGTCATTTGCATCGTACAAGAAGTCAAAAACTCATTCATATCACCACCCTTGATAATCATTGGCACACATGTTCATTCTATGTCTTCTGAATTTGATTCTCAGTTCATTGGTGTATGATGGATTGGACTTTAACTGCTTCTAAATAAAAAAAAGAAGTAAAACATACTATTTTGGATCTGTGTGGGCAATTGAGCAAATGATGTTTGGTATTTTCTTGGTTGCACATTCCCTTTCAATGCATACAATCAAATCAAGTTCTCTTAATTATTAGCACTGATTCTTTTTGTGTGTCATTCATTATAAACATGATCATTAAATGCTTTGATTTCTTATCAGAATGTTTTCTCAAACGCTTCTTGACTTCGTTTGCAGCTTTGTCCATTCCATTTCATTCCTTCTGGTTTGCATGTTCCAGTAACAGCCATATACAATACAAGATATGGTGAGATCGAGGAGAGGCAAAGTATGAAAAGTTCTACTGAAAAATTCATATTTCTTTCATGAAGCATGGGAGTGAAAATGGGGCCTTGATACTATCTCTGTCTCTATACCTGAAAATATCCCTTATTATTTACAGGTGAGCTAAGAAAAGAACTGCATATAAGGCTAGGACTTCCCTTAGATCGGCCTTTGTTGCGAATTTCTAATGCATTGACTTTTGGTAGCATGGGAAAGAGGAAGAAAAGCATGCGAAGAAGTGGTATTCATCATGCATATGTTGCAACATATACTCCATTACTGTGTTTTTTTCACCCTGAATTACATGTGGGATCTTGCGGTAACTTTGTGCAAGTTTGTTTCAGAGTATAGTATATATAAAAACTGCAAAATATCATACTATACTACTGTGAGAAGCTAATAACATCATCTAACATGAAGATAAGAATTTATCTTTGTATATGTAGCACTGTGCTTGTTAAGCCTTTCGTTATGTTCTCACATTCAGGTTCTTCGCTTCGAGACGTCCACAGAAAAATTCCATCTAGTGGTGGTTAGTTGTATCTCTATTTCTTGCTTTAAGCAAAATAAGAAATTGGTGAATGTATTCTCGAAGGAGATAGTGACATAATGTTTTATATTTATTGCAGTATCTGGAGGTGTTATGTCTTTGATTGATGGTTCGTATGAGTATTATCATTACCTTCGTGATGGTATTGATGACAATGTAATGTGATGCAGACAAGCAATCTAGTTTTAGTTTTTTTTCTTCAGTGCCTGTTTAGATGGATATGATAATTTGTAGGTCTGCCTGGACCTTTCCAGACCTCAGTGTGTGGGGGATTACATCTTACATTATTTCCTTCAATGCATAAGATCAAATTTGTTAAAAATGCCTTAACCTTCTAGATTGTTTCCTGTAGATGTTTAGGTGTAAATTATATTAAGTTTGCTTTTGCAGTTTGTTTCTGATAGTTAAGCCTATTGCTTGTATCTTATAAGGAACTTAGTATCTTACTTTCTGCAGTTACTATTCACTGTCCAGTTATTTTCAGGTGGCTTAGCAGCCAAGTTTAGTACCTACTTTATGCTAGGAATATGCTAGAGTAGGTGGCTGTCCACTTGCTTTTATAAGCAGTGGCAGACCATCTTGTATCTCAAGTCATTGTAAGCTTTTGCAAACTTCAATTCAATCCAAGCGGCCTATGGCCAAGCTGCCCTCTGGGCTTTCCACCCAATCCTGATCTATGTCTGGGCAACAATTGGTATCCAGAGCCTAGGGTTCTAGTGAGTGAGAGCCATGTCCACCGCCAACCAAATTGCGAGGCATGCCACTGCCAGGAGAGCTGGAGGCGATGATTGCACTGCGCGCCTTGCTGTTTTAGAGGTAGTGGCTGCGTCCGTAGCCGAGACAGCCAGGCAGGTAGCCGCTGCGGCGCAGGCCGTGGTGGTTGCAGCCGCAGCACTACGTGCCGAGATGGAGCTGAAGCCGGAGCCGGCTGGAGGATCGCGTAGCTCGGATAGACGCCGCTGCCAATCGCCTTCACCAGAGAGGCGTTGTGGTCACTGCAGTCGGTCACCGGTGCTGCAGACGGTCTATGGCGTCTCCGGAGCAGGGACACCATGGCCGATGCTCACCAAATCAAACTACTACGAATGGAGTCCTCTGATGAAGGTAAAGCTGTAGGCTTGATGTCTCTAGGAGGCGGTCCACGTCGGCGGCGTCAAGTACGACGACTATCACCGAGCCTTGGAGGCTTTGTGCGCCACCGTCTCCATCGACATCGGCGCTGTCATCACCAAGAAGCCCACGACGAAGCAGGCGTGGGATGCAATCACCATGACACGGATCGGTGATGATGGCGTCCGCCTGCCGACTCTGCAGCGGCTCTGAGGAGTGGGAAGCTCTCGCCTTCCAGCTTGAGGAGCAAGTCGAGGACTTAGCTGTGCGGCTGATACAGGTGGCCTTTCAGGCCGCCTGGCCCGACCTGTGCCCGGGCTAGGCACGACCCGACCGGGCCGGGCCAAGGGCGTGCGTCGTGCGTTGCCATCGGCCCAGGCATGGCCCCAACAGGGCTCAGGCCGGCCCGAAGGCCCATCGGGCCCGCCGGTGGAGCTAGGCTTTAAATATATAAATATATGTGTATATATTTGTATATGTATATGTATTTATATATATATATCTGGTTGGGCTGGGCCGGCCCGCCGTACTGAGGGTAAGGCCCAGGCATGGCCCTAGGGATGGCCCAGGCTCGTCAGCTGTCGTGTCGAGCCGGGCCATCGTGGCTCGTGCCTGGTGGCCTTTAATAGCGGCTGACCAGCATGATGGACTAGATGGCGCGCAACAGCTACACCGACTTGACGGAAGAGCGCGTCGTGGAGAAGCTTCTCCGATGCATGCCAAAGTCGTTCGGGCAGATCGTCAACTTGATCAATACCCTTCTCGACTTCGAGTAGCTCACCATCTAGGACGTCACCGAGTGGCTCAAGTCGGTGCAGGATCGCGAGCCGGCGCCAGATCCGGTGTCAGTTGGAAGCAAGCTGCTGTACACTGCCGAGAAGTGGCGCCCTCGAGAAGGAGGATGGCCTAGGGCCGTCCATGGACTCTCATCGTCATCCCCGTGGCTGTAAGAACAAGTCGAAGGGAGAGCGCGACGACTGTGGAGGCGACGGAGGACAAGCAGAGAAGGCTGGTAGTGCCGCCGATGAATGCAGAGTTAACCGCAACGACACTTGTCTCAACTGCCCCCCGACACTACGCCAAAGACTGCTCGTATCCTCGGTGTGATCGTCCATGGGCTGTTGTCGTCATCCCCATGGCGGTAAGAAGTGCAAGTAGAAGGGAGAGCGTGATGACGGTGGAGGCGGCGGAGGACAAGCAGAGGAGACAGGTGGCGCCGCTGACGAATGCAAAGTGAACCGCGACGACACTTGTCTCAACTGCAACCGGGCACTAGGCCAGGGACTGCCCGTATCCTCGGCGTGATCGTGAGCGTGGTGGCGTGGCGAACGTCGCGGAAGCAGAGGATGAGGCTGCTCTGTTTTTCGCAAACGGCGATCTGAAGCTGGACGTGGAAGGGAGCAGCGGCGTGGCCTAAGCCTTGGTCTTCTGCAGCGAGTCCGCTGGCCACGACCTCGACATCCAGGAGTCGCGAGCTTGTGCCTTCCTTAACACCGGCTCTGGCGAGGAAAAACTCAACGGCCACGACCTCAGTCGTCTTTCAGGGCAAGACTGAGCACCGTGTTCTTCATGGCGTCTGCTACACCCCGGTGCTCCGCAATTCCATCACGAGCCTCGGTTAATTGGACGAGGGCGGTTCCAAGGTGGAGATCGATAAGGGAGTCTTGAGGATTTGGGATCGGCGCGGGCACCTCCTTGCCAAGGTGCGCCGTAGACCGAATCGCCTGTACGTCTTCGAGCTTGAGACAGCCGCACCACTCCGCCTCATCGTGCGCAATGATGATGAGGCATGACATTGACATGAGCACGCTACGGTCATCTCCATTTAGACGCCCTCCACAAGCTCTCCAAAGACGACATGGTGCGCGGACTACCGATAATCAAGCACGTCAGGCAATTCTGCGACACCTGCGTCAGTCATCAAGCATCGCTGAGCTCCCTTCCCAGTTGAAGCACAATATAGTGCGCGGGAGCCGCTCAAGCTCGTCCATGGCGATCTCTGTAGCCTTGTGACATCGTCGACTCCTGGCGGCAAACGCTACTTTCTGCTACTGGTTGACGACACCATGCGGTACATGTGGGTCGCTCTTCTGACGACCCAGAGCATGATTGCGGACGCCATCAAGCATCTCCAAGCCAAGGTGGAAAGAGGAGCAGGACAAGCTTTAGGTGTTGCGAACCGACAACGTCCGGGAGTTCATTGCATGGAATTTGCCATCTACTGCGAGGATGTAGGCATCTAGCGCCACTACAACGCCCCCTACTCGTCGTAGCAGAATGGTGTTGTGGAGAGGCAGAACTAGATCGTGGTGGCCATGGCCCGCGCGCTGCTGAAGCAGCGAGGAATGCCGACAAGGTTCTAGGGGGGGGGGTGGGGGGGGTGGGGAGGGGCCGGGGTGACCACGGTCCATTTGTTGAACCGCTCGCCCACTAAGAGCCTGCAGGGCAAGACGCCCTACGAGGCGTGGCACGATAGAGCACCGATGGTGGGGTCACTTGCGCACATTTGGCTGCCTTGCCTTCTCCAAGGAGCTCGACGATCGCAGCCGGCCTGGTACCTTCATCGGGTATGCCGACAGCGCCAAGGTATACCGCGTCCTCGACTCGGAGACCCAACGACGAGCGACGTTGTCTTTGATGAAAGCCGCGGTTGGGACTAGGCCAAGGAGGAAGGAGGAGCGACACTGACGGTACGGTTGAAGAGTTCACCGTCGAGTACCTGTGTAGCGGAGGAGATGGAGGAGCGCAAGGCGCATCCCCATAGGCATCCCTGGCTCCGCCGCGCTCGTCGTGTCCAGCTCCGGGGGAGTTAGGGAACGTGGGAGCAGGGGCTGCCACACCTCTGCCGGTATCACTAGCTGTGCCATCGTCCTCGACTTCCGCAAGCGGCAATGAAGCAAGGGCTCGAAGCTGTGCAGAAGAACAAGATGTGGGAGCTCGTCGATCTGCTTGCTGATTATTGACCAATCACCCTTAAGTGGGTCTTCAAGTTGAAGAAAAACAAGAAGGGCGCAGTGATCAAGCACAAGGTGCGATTGGTCAGCACCAGCGGGACCATGTTCTTCCTGGGTGATTGCTTGGTCAGCTGGCCTTCACTGAAGGAGAAGGTTGTGGCATTGTCAAGCTGCCAGGCAGAGTACATTGCCACCATCACTGCAGCAACACAAGCTTTGTGGCTGTCAAGGTTGCTGGGAGAGGTCCTTGGCAGAAAGGTTGATGTGGTAGAGTTGAAGGTGGACAGTAAGTCTGCTCTAGTTCTGGCCAAGAATCCAGTCTTTCATGACAGAAGCAAACACATCATAATCAAATACCACTTCACTAGGGACCGCTTGGAAGATGAAAGCATCAAGGCCAACCACATGGCCACTACTGATCATCTTGCAGATATAATACCAAGTCGCTGGGCACGGCCAAGTTCGAGGAGATGAGGAGGATTGGTTTGAAGCAGATCACTTAGCACTAGGATTAAAGGGAGTGACAACAATAAGCCTTGTGGTTGGGCTATTACTATGTATTAGCGGCTGTAATACATGTGCTTATGTCAGCACCTTATCTCTATCTTGCTTTAGCATCTAGATTCGGATATGCTGTTTACTTCAGCATCTACTTTGGAATATGCTGAGGCTTCTTGGCAGCCAGTTTGCTTTATGCTGAGGTCAGCCAAGCTTGCTACCCCTATATGTACCCAAACCAACCATTGTTGTGGCTAAGGTTAATAAAAATTTGATATCTAGCCCCAAAACCTGTTACTATCTCTAACAAATGGTATCTAGAGCCTGAATTTATCTAGGTTCTACCCCTACCTATCTGAACTGCTCCTATTCCTCTTCCTTGAGTCGCTCCTCCACTTCCAACGGGCGGCGCATGCAGGCAGCTCCACACGGCAGCTGCGATGAAGAGATCGCAGCGTTGGAGGTGGAGGCTGCGCGGGTTGCTGAGCGGCTGCAGCGGCACGCGCGCACGCGGCAGCTGATGGCGTTGAGGTGGCTAAGCGGCGGCAGCGTGTGGCGGAGCAGCGGTCAGCGACTATTGCTCGGGCCCAGCGGCTGGCGGCCGACGAGCGGCAGTAGCGTGGGCTGTCGAGGAGGTCGCGGCTGCTGTTGCCCTACGCGGCAAGGCGGACGACCACGCTGCTACAGGTGACGCTGGAGGCTGCGGCGGTCACGAGGACCGCGCGAACGCGTACGTGGGCCACGCAACAGAAGGCTGGCTGGAGCGCGAGGCGGACGCGCAGAAGCGCGCGACCTGCACGGACACGGTGCTGCTCGTCTGGACGATCAGCGTCGTCGCGGCTTCGACGGCGTACGACCACGGGATGTAGGTGCACGGGACCCCCGCATCGTCCGTAACCTGGAGGTACAGCGCCGACGCGAGCGTGCGGAGCTGGAGCAGGCAGTACGGGACTTTGACGCGTGTAACCGCGGCGGACGTGGCTTCGACCGGGAGCACGACAGACGGGATGCTAGTGCGTGGTCGCCCCCTAGGCGGCGCTTCTCCCCTTCCTCGGAGCGGCGTCGTGGTCGCTTTCGCCGTCGTCAAGAACAACGCCGGTAGCAGATGGCCCATGCTCACCAAGACGAACTTCAACGGCGGTCGAGATGAAGGTCAAGCTGCAAGCATGCCACATGTGGGACACGATACGGTACGACGATGTCGACTTCACCGAGGATCGGTGGGCGATGGAGGCGATCCTTGTTGCTGTTCCAGCGAAGATGCAACCCACTCTCGCGGACAAGGAGACAACCAAGGATGGGGATGGCATCGCCGCGACACGCATCGGCAACGACCACGCTCGACGATTCACGCTGCAAAGGCTGTGTAAGGAGTGGGAGGACCTGGCCTTCAGGCCTGGCGAGGACATTGACGACTTCGGCCTTCGCCTCTCCACCCTGCAACAGCAGCTGGTGCGGTACGACTACACCAAGACCATTGTGGCGGAAGCCATCAAAAATTTCCTCCGCTTGGTCTTCGAGAAGTACAAGCAAGTCGTCGTGTCGATGGAGATATTGCTGGAGTTCACCTCGCTGATGATCGAGAGGGTGACGGGTTGCTTCAAGGGCATCGATGAGCGCTGGCAACCTCCCATGCAGCCGGTCACCGTAGCGGCTCGCCTGCCAGAAGGAGCGGAAGAAGGCTGAGGCTTCAGCTTCATCGAGCACTCGCAAGCATCAGTCGCGCAAGCGGGACAAGGCTCCCTAGGCGCGTGGTGGCGCTCCTGACAGCGCTGACGGCGAGCGCAAGGCAAACCAGGACGACGTCTGCAAGAGCTGTGGCAAGACCGGCCATTGGGCCAAGGACTGTCGGCAGGCAAGGCACGACGGTCAAGCACACGTCGTGCAAGCGCAGGAGGGTGATGAGCCGACTTTGTTCTTTGTCCACGGGGACATCGAGCGACACTCCTTTCTCGTGCCGGTCGCTGCCACACTCCATCTCGCGTCCACGCCTTCCTCGGCTTCGCCAGCGATGACAAGATCGATGGCTGGTACCTCGACGCCGACACCACCCACCACATGACCGGGAGGTGAGAGTTCTTCTCCGACTTACTTCGGAGTGCGAGGCTCCATCAATTTCGGGGACGCCTCTGCCGTTGAGATGAAGGGTGTCGGTTCCGTCATCTTCACCGCCAAGACCGTCGAACACCGGTTGCTTACCAGTGTCTACTACATCCCCGTGTTGAGGAACTCCATCATCAACTTGGGACAGTTGGATGAGAACGGCTCGCGCGTGGAGATGGAGGACGGGGTGCTGCGCATCCGGGACCGCAGCCAGAGGCTCCTCGCCAAGGTGAACGGAGGGAGAAACCGCTGCGCGCCGCGACGACGATGCTTGACGGTGGCACGAGTGCTTTGGGCACCTCAACTTTGAGGCCCTGACGACAGCAAGGAGATGCTGCGAGGCATGCCGCACGTTGACCACGTGGAGCAGTTCTGTGGCACTTGTATCCTTAGCAAGTAGCGGTGGCTCCTCTTCCTTTGTCAGGCGAGCTTCCGCGCCAAGGAGAAGCTAGAGCTCGTGCATGGTGACCTTTGCGTCCCCATGAGCCCCGCTACACCTGGAGGACGATGCTACTTCCTCATTCTCGTTGACGACGTGTCTTGCTATTTGTGGGTTGTCCTGCTCAACACCAAGGAGGCAGTTGCGGACGCCTTCAAGCGCCATCAAGTTGCTGTGGAGGAGTGTGGCCGCAAGCTTCGGGTGCTGCGCACGGACAACGGCGGCGAGTTCACGACGGTTGAGTTTGTGGCGTACTACGTCGACGAGGGGATCCAATGCCACTTCTTCGCCCCGTACACCCCGCAACAGAACGGTGTCGTCGAGTGCCGCAACCAGACGGTGGTGGCTATCGCCCCCGCCCTCCTCAAGTGGAGAGGGATGCCGACGATCTTCTGGGGAGAGGCGGTGATGACGGCTGTCCACCTCCTCAACCGCTCGCCCACCAACGCTCTTGATGGTAAGACGTCGTACAAGGCCTAGCATGGGCGCGAGCCAACAGTCAGCCACCTCCAGGTCTTCGGGTGCCTCGTGTTCGCCAAGGAGCTCGACCACGTTGGCAAGCTCGACGACCGACAAGGATTGAGGTCGACCAGGACAGCTCCGACATCTTCCTTCGCTAGACCGCCTACGCCTAGTGCATTGTCGAGCTGGGCGGGCTCACCGATTGCAACCCAGCCCACACTCCCATGGAGGAGAGGATGAAGCTGAGTCGTGATAGCACGACGAAAGAGGTTGACACCACACAGTACCAATGCATTGTGGGCAGCCTTCGCTACCTCGTCCACACGCGGCCGGACTTGGCGTTCACCGTGGCTACGTCAGCCAGTTCATGCAGTGACCGATGATGGAGCATCAGCAGGCCGTCAAGAGGACCCTTCGCTACGTTGCGGGTACCTCCGACTATGGCTTGCACTATGCGAGGTGTCCTAGTGTAGTGCACTTCATCGGGTACAGCGACAGCGACCATGCCAGTGACATTGACACGAGCAAGAGCACCAGTGGGACACTATTGTTCCTTGACAAGTGTCGGATCAGCTGCCAGCTGGTCAAGTAGCAGGTGGTGGCATTGTCCAGCTACGAGGCAGAGTACATTGCAGCCACTACCGTTTCGACTCAGACCCTTTGGCTTGCTCGGCTGCTGGGCGATCTCATTGGCAGAGACGCAGAAGCAATGGAGCTAAGGGTGGACAGCAAGTCCGCGATTGCCTTGGCAAAGAATCCCGTCTTCCATGAGCGTAGCAAGCATATCTGGGTCAAGTACCACTTCATCAGGAGCCGCTTGGACGAGGGCGCCGTGTACTTGAGCTCAATCCAGATGGGCACCGAATCCGCAGCTCGCCATACCAGGACAAGGAGAGGAGCCGCGTGAAGCAAAGCTCAAGGTCAGAGGCCCCTCAACACCAGCTTCCTCGCCTTCCGGACCGGCTCCGACTGCCGTGTCGCCCGTGCGCGCCGCCAGGCAGGTCTGGGATGGCCGCAGCTGCCTTCTTCGAGGAAATCATCCGCTTTGATGGAGAAGGATTCTGGTGGATCGCAAGGATCTTCGATGGAGAGGAGCACAGTGCTGTAGTGCTGCAGCAGTCCAGCGTCCGTGGTGGAGGCAATTGGGGAGAATCGAGTGAGGAGTTGCTGGCTGTTTTATTATTTTGGCTGTGATTCGTGTGGACGAGAAGCGTCAGTACATGGTGTTGTGACAGTCTGGTCAATGTCCATTCTTTTTGGGACATTTTTCAAACTCTAGAATTGCAAATATTTTGGGACGAAGGGAGTTTATGTCAGCAGCCAGCTAAAAGACCATATACTACCAGTACTAGCACTAAACGCTAGGATTACTTCTAACTGTTACAACATTGCTACTATAAAATAAATACATGATTAATACGGATTGATATTTCTCAATATCTTAAAAGTTCAGAACAAGACAGTTTTTACTCGAACATGCAACAGATCTGCGTACCATTACATTAAGAAAAACTTTGGGTAGGTATCTTCCTCCTCGCCGGGATACTAACCCAAAACCTTCACATCGCAGGAGCGGATTGAATTGTCTTCCGCCGCCTTTCCTTATGGCTCGTTCCGCATGCTGTTATGCAAAAAGTCAGACTTCTATGCGTAATTTTCACTATTCATTTCATTGCTCGAAGCTGGCTCGTATTTCAGTTTTAAGGGCAAGAACCCTTACTAAACACGCACACACAGATTGCAACGTAGACATTTTCATGTTTATCCTTGTTAGAATATGCGCCTAATAGAGGCCTTGGGCCTGGCGTCCAAGCCCATAGAGGCTGGACTGCCCTGATGTTTAGATGGTAGATTAGGCAAGGATCACCGTTGATTGGGTGTTTCTATAAACCCTAGTGATCCTTGCCTATATACATGTACCTGTACTCTTGCCATCTAATATACAATTATTCCCAAATACTCTCTTTCATGGTATCAGCCACCTCTTTTCTTCCACTGCCCTAACCCCGCGCGCCAGCGCGCGTCGGCTCCTCCCCGCGTCGCCCCTCCCCGCATGCCCGCCTCCTCGCGATGCCTGCCCACGCCACCGCGCCCTTCCTCTCCCAAGTCGCACGACGGCGACTCCTCTGCCCAGGGTGAAGAGCTCGCGTAGCGCCTGGCCAGGGAGAAGGCCAGCGCCGCTGCAGCCGCCGCCCAGGCTCACGACGCGGCCCTGGCGCGCGCCCTCTAGGCTGAGGAGGAAGCCGCTGCTGCCGCCAAGGAATGGGACGCTGCCGCTCAGCGGGCCACCGATGCACTGGCCCGGGCTGCCAAGGAGTGCGCTGCGGCAGCAACCGCACTCGCGGCAGACTCCACTGCCCCGGCTTCTAGAGGTGCCCCGTTTCCTGATCTTCGTGCGGCCCTGCTCCACCACGAAGTCGTCGCCCTTCTGCAACTCCACGCCCAGGCCGTCGCCGTCAGCAACATCCGGAACCACGTCACCACCTTCCTCGCCGTCGATTCGGGGAACTTCAATCGGTGGCGCGATCAGTTCCTCCTCATCCTTGGCAAGTTCTCTCTCCAGGACCACATTCACGAGGATGCCCCTGATCCCATCTCTGCCGACTGGTCCCGGATGGATTGTGTCGTCAAGTCGTGGAACGTTGCCACACTCACCGACGAGATCATCTCCGCCCAGGGCTCCACCGCCCGCCACGCATGGCTTGCTGTCGAGTCGCAGTTCCTCGGCAACCGTGAAGCCCGCGCCATCCACCTCGAGACGTGGTTCCGCAACTTCGTCCAGGGCGAGCTCTCCGTCACCGACTACTGCCGCTGGCTCAAGAAGATGGCCGACGATCTCACGACCCTCGGCGAGGTTGTCACCGACCGCACCCTCGTTCTCAACGTCATCCGTGGCGCTGCTCCATGCACACCAGAAGCATGGCGCTGCTCCTACCTCTAATAGCTCGACATCGTGGACTACCCCGAGGTACTACAGCCCCGTTGCCAGACTCCCTTCTTGGGATCCAACGGCGCTCGCCTCTGCCTTCAGCACGACGACGCTGAACGCTCCTCCTTCTGCGCCCAACGAATGGTATTTTGACTCAGGTGCTACTTCCCACATGACATCCCAGTCCTCCTCCCTTTCACATGTTCTTTTCCCACGGTACCCTACTCCATCTGTTATCGTCGGTAATGGTTCCACTTTACCTGTCACAACCACTGGCTCCACAGAGTTGTCACCCACTTTACGTCTTAATAATGTTCTTGTGTCCCCACAGATTATTAAGAATCTTATCTCTGTTCGCCAGTTTGTCACCGACAATAATTGTTCTGTTGAGTTTGACCCCGCTGGTTGTTCTGTGAAGGTTCTTGCATCTCGGACCGAGATCGTCAGGTGCAATAGCTCCGGGCCGCTATATCCTCTTCGTCTTCCACCAGTGCACTCTCTTGTCGCCTAGGCGTCATCCCCACTATGGCATTGACGTCTTGGACACCCTGGTCATGAGGCTTTGTCCAAGCTTGGGTCTAGCGTGTCTTGTCATATTCAGGATTGTTCAGATTTGTGTCATGATTGTCAGTTAGGGCGTCATGTTCGCCTGCCCTTTTATGTGTCCACTTCCCGTGCGTCTAGCAAGTTCGACCTCATATACTGTGATTTATGGACCTCTCCAGTTGTTAGCATTTCTGGTTATAAATATTATTTGGTCATTCTTGATGATTGCCCTCATTACTTGTGGACATTTCCTTTACGTCTCAAATCTGACACTTTCAGCACGCTTACTCACTTCTTTGCCCACGCCTCCACCCAGTTCGGTGCTTGTGTCAAGGCCGTCCAGTGCGACAACGGGCGCGAGTTTGACAACTCTAGCTCCTGCCACTTCTTCCTTTCACAAGGAATACACCTCCGCATGTCCTGCCCCTACACTTCGTCTCAAAATGGTAAAGCTGAACGCATTATCCTCTCCATTAATATTGTGGTTCGCTGCTTACTTTTTCAGGCGTCCATGCCTCCATCCTACTGGGTTGAGGCACTCTCCACAACCACAGTTTTGCGCAACATCCTGCCCACCAAGACTCTCCAATTTTCCAAGCCGCACCTTGCCCTTTTCGGCAAGCCACCAGCATATGATCATTTACGAGTCTTCGGTTGCAAATGTTACCCAAACATGTCGGCCACCGCCCCTCACAAACTTGCTCCTAGGTCTGTCCTGTGTGTCTTCCTAGGTTATTCAGCTCATCACAAAGGGTACCGCTGCCTTGACCTCTCCACAAACAGAATCATCGTCTCCCGGCACGTAATCTTCGATGAAACGACTTTCCCTTTTGCTGAGCGCCATGGTCCTAGTGCTCTAGCCGAGTTCCTTGATGCGTCCATGCCTCCATCCTACTGAGTTGAGGCACTCTCCACAGCCACAGTTTTGCGCAACATCCTGCGCACCAAGACTCCAATTTTCCACGCCGCACCTTGCCCTTTTCGGCAAGCCACCAGCATAGGATCATTTACGAGTCTTTGGTTGCAAATGTTACCCAAACATGTCGGCCACCGCTCCTCACAAACTTGCTCCTAGGTCTGTCCTGTGTGTCTTCCTAGGTTATTCTGCTCATCACAAAGGGTACCGCTGCCTTGACCTCTCCACAAACAGAATCATCGTCTCCCGGCACGTCATCTTCGATGAAACGACCTTCTCTTTTGCTGAGCGCCATGGTCCTAGTGCTCTAGCCGAGTTCCTTGATGCGTCCATGCCTCCATCCTACTGGGTTGAGGCACTCTCCACAGCCACAATTTTGCCCAACATCCTGCCCACCAAGACTCTCCAATTTTCCAAGCCGCACCTTGCCCTTTTCGGCAAGCCACCAGCATATGATCATTTACGAGTCTTCGGTTGCAAATGTTACCCAAACATGTCGGCCACCGCCCCTCACAAACTTGCTCCTAGGTCTGTCCTGTGTGTCTTCCTAGGTTATTCTGCTCATCACAAAGGGTACCGCTGCCTTGACCTCTCCACAAACAGAATCATCGTCTCCCGGCACGTCATCTTCGATGAAACGGCCTTCCCTTTTGCTGAGCGCCATGGTCCTAGTGCTCCAGCCCAGTTCCTTGATGACGATATTACTGACCCTTCGATGCACAAGTTTTTATCTGCAGGAACGCCGCCCAGCACGTCTGCTGCCTGCAGCGCCCCTGCCGGTCCCACTGTGACTGTGCCTGGGGCGCCGTCATCGCCTGCCGATGATGCCGATGCCTCTTCGGTGCCCGCGCTCTACATCCCACCTGCGCTTCGGACACCGGGGACTCCCACCGCGCCATGCGCGGCCACCAGGATATCCTCTCCCGCGCCACGCGCGGCCACGGCGCTGCCTAGCGCACCTGGAGTGTCTTCGCCGGTCTACGTCCCACCCGCCTTGCGTGCGGGTGCCGGTCCTCCACCCGACTTCCCTCCTCTACGTCCGGAGCGGTTCCTCGAGGAGCACTACTCCCGTCGCACTCAGCCACAGGCACCTCCTGCTGCTCCTGTCTCAGCTGCACCTGCACCGGCTACGCCGCTACCGAAGGGCGCCGTTGCTGTGCCTCCTGTGGCCAGCCAACACACCATGGCTACACGTTCGAAGAGTGGATTCCGGATGCTTGCTGCCTTCCACGCTGCCTCACTCTCTCTAGTGCCGAAGACCTTCCATAGCATCCTCGCTGACCCCAATTGGCGAGCGGCTATGGAGGAGGAACACAGTGCTTTGCTGCAAAATCACACTTGGGATCTCGTACCTCGATCTCCTCGAGCCAATGTGGTCACTGGCAAGTGGATTTTCAAGCATAAGTTTTAGTCTGATGGCTCTCTCGAGAGGTACAAGGCACGTTGGGTTCTTCGTGGTTTCACTCAGCGGCTTGGAGTTGACTTCGGTGAGACTTTCAGTCCCGTGGTGAAGCCTGCTACCGTCCGCACAGTGCTCTTCCTGGCACTCTCCTGCAGCTAGCCCATACACCAGCTTGATGTGAAGAACGCCTTTCTGCATGGCAACCTGTCCGAGACTGTGTTTTGCGAGCAATCGTCCGGGTTCGAAGATCCAGCTCGCTCGGATTTCGTCTGCCTCTTGAAGAAGTCTCTCTATGGTCTGAAATAGACCCCTCTCGCGTGGTACAACCGGATGGCCTCCTTGCTATCCATTGAGTTTGTTGAAGCCAAGTCAGACATCTGATTATTCATCTACCAGCGTGGATCAGACACTGCCTACCTATTGCTCTATGTGGATGACATTGTCCTCACCGCTTCCTCGCCAGGTCTCCTCCGACGGATTATTTCTGTTCTTCAGCGAGAATTCGCCATCAAAGATCTTGGCGAGCTGCACCACTTCCTCGGTATGCAGGTCAGCGCAGTGGCAATGGCCTCCTCGCAGTGGCAATGGCCTTCTCTCACAGCGACAATATATGCTGGACATTCTAGACCGTGCAGGGATGAAAGAGTGCAAGCCGTGCTCCACTCCAGTTGACACCAATCCAAAGGTTGCTGCAACTGAGGGGGCCTCCTCTCCTGCTGGAGCTCTTCAGTACCTGACATTCACTCGGCCAGACATTGCATATGCAGTTCAGCAGGTTTGTTTTCACTTGCATGATCCTCGTGAGCCTGATCTTGCAGCCTTGAAGCGAATCCTTCGCTATGTCCGAGGCACTCTCCACCTTGGTCTCTTGCTGCGGCCATCCTCGTCGACTGATCTTGTGGTTTACACTGATGCTGACTGGGCCGGTTGTCCGGACACCAGTAGGTTCACCTCGGGCTACGCTGTGTTCCTTGGCGACAATCTTGTCTCCTGGTCCTCCAAGCGCCAGAACACCATCTCAAGATCAAGTGCCGAAGCTGAGTATCGAGCAGTGGCAAACGGAGTTGCAGAGGCCACCTGGCTGCGTCAGCTACTTCAGGAGCTTCACACCCCTCTTAGGCGCGCTACATTGGTGTATTGCGACAACATCAGTGCCGTCTACATGACCTCCAATCCAGTCCAACATAAGAGAACAAAGCACATTGAGATTGACCTTCACTTTGTCCGAGAGCGAGTGGCTATTGGTGATCTTAGAGTCCTGCATGTCCCACCTCGTCTCAGTATGCAGATATCTTCACCAAAGGGCTACCTTTCTCAGTATTCACGGAGTTTTTCGGTCCAGTCTAAACGTGCAAAGTGACTGACGTTTCAACTGAGGGGGAGTGTTAGAATATGCGCCTAATAGAGGCCTTGGGCCTGGCGTCCAAGCCATAGAGGCTGGACTGCCCTGATGTTTTGATGGTAGATTAGGCAAGGATCACAGTTGATTGGGTGTTTCTATAAACCCTAGTGATCCTTGCCTATATACATGTACCTGTACTCTTGCCATCTAATATACAATTATTCCCAAATACAATCTTTCAATCCTGATTGCTATTTTATTTACTCTCGACATAGTGATAAATAAAATACAGTTTTGTCTCGACATAGTGATTACAATCTTTCAATCCTGATTCCAAATACAGTTTTGTGTTGATGTTTGCATATTTGTTATAAAAAATCATTATTGATCATAGAATACATTCAGAGGATATTGTACAGACACACCACACACCCAATGTGTGTGGTGCCGGGGGGGGGGGGGGGGGTGATTTTCATATATATAGCCAATATGGCTGGGTATACAAGGGGCAGGTGCTAATTACATAGAAACCTGCCTATATCTAATAACCTGCCTCACATAGAAACCTGCCTAGTATATCTAATAGATATGCCTCTTATGTTTTCTTGTGTATATTTCTTCAGTGAGATGATATGCCTGTTGGGCCCAGCATTGGGCTTTTATGAATTTCCTCACTATTTTGAAGAAATTAAACTGTTGTGCCCTCTTTTGGGTTGGCAACTCTTAGTTCTCTTTCAATGTTTCAGGGATGGGGATGTGCATATCGGTCTCTACAAACAATTGTCTCTTGGTACATATTGCAACAATATTCATCAATAGATGTTCCTTCTCACAGGTTTGTGCCTATTTTCCTTGTTGACTTGAATAACTGTAACTTGGTCATATTGACTGCAAACTGACCCTAGGATTATGGGCAGTTGATAATTCTGACTTTCTGGCATTAGTATATCAAACAATTAGAAATGTGCGATTCTATCTGCATGTTGCGTAAAGACGAGGATGTGCTAAGTAAATCACCTTATTACAAGACACCATATTGCAATCTGCACCCATGAAAATTCAGAAAATGAACATACCTGCATTTCATTGTCTCAAAAAAGCATCATGCATGAAGCCTAATGGGTGTTACCAACAATCTGAATCAAACATCCCTTTTTACCATTATTTGGTCCATTCGTTTTGTAAGGGACTAAAGGCAATGTTTTCATGCCCATTCCCATATGCTACAAATGTTACACACTGTCCGCCATGCCAAACGTCTCTCTCAATCCCGTCGCCTCGCCTACCCCTGCCCCCTCGTCGGTGCCCATCCAGAGTCCGGCGGCCACCTCCCCCGCGGCTGCGCTGGTGGCCAATTCCTTCCCATCGGCGACGGTTTCCTTCCCCCCCTTGTTTTCTCACGGTCGTTCCAAGCTCGAGAGGTGGAACGGCGACAATCCAGGTTCAATGTTCTTCGATGGTTCGGCTCCGTCCTTTCGCGACGTCGCTGTCTCGTCTGCTGGCCCGGGATCTTCGGAACCTTCGGTGGTCGCGACGGCGGAGGTTCCTGCCGCTGTGGAAGTTATCCCAACGCCTCCGCCTCCCAGGATTGTCCTCATTCGCCCTCCTGCTTCTTTGCGTTGGGATTGGGTGAGGCCTGGTTCGGAAGCTTGGGAGGAGTTCGTGTCTCGTGGAGCGCGGCGGCGCCACCGCCGTCGTGAGGCGCGTCCCCCTCGTCAAGTCCTTGCTGATTTGGTGGGCAAGTGTTTCAACTGCTTGTCTGCCAGTCATACTGCTAGCCTGTGCCGTCGGAAAAACAGGTGATTCCGTTGCCATTCGCTGGGGCACCTCCCCTACGTTTGCCCTATGAAGTCGACTGTGCCGGAGCGCACCTCGGTTTGGAGACGGATTGGGCTTGCCATGTCGCAACTGGGCGCCTCTCCCCGTAACGGTTCTTCGGCGGGTGAGGAGCCTGAGGTCGCTGTGGCCAAACCGATTGGCGGCGCAAGTGCCGTGCGTGCCCCTGGTGCTGCCATGCGTGTTTGGAGACGCAAATCTCCAGCCCAGTCCCCGACCGAGTGCAGTCCCCACAACGGCGTTCCGGCGGGTGAGGTCCCTTATGGAGATAGCGTGGGGGTTGTGCTGGGCCGAGCCACGCGTTCTGTTGCCGGCGGAGCCGTGATGCCGGGGCCAGTGGCGGCCATGGGGGACAGGCAGAGGTGGCCGTGTCCTCGACGTCGGCCCCGTATCCGTCAGCCGGCCGCCTCTTCCATAGATGCTGATCCTGCGCCTTCGGCTTTTACGTCGGTGGCTCCCCCTAAGCTCCTATCATGCCTGTGCAGTCTCCCCCATGCATTATCAGCTGGGATAGCCGTATGGCCAGGGCTGAGGTGGACCTCGCACATGCAGTGATCGTGACTGTTTGTGGTGAGGTGCCCTTCGCCTCGGCAAGGGAGGTACTCGCTATTCGTCTTGATGTCGAGGCTGGCTCCCTAGTGCTTCGTCAAGCTTCCAGCTCGAGTTTTTTCTCGTCCTCTCGGATTTTGGCCTCGTCGAGTGTCTGATGGATCAGCGACTGCCTCTCCATCGCTCGCCTGCATTCACGCTCGTGTGCAAGCGGTGGAGTCGGTTGGTCGGTGCCTCGGGGCAGTGCCTGCCATGGCTGGTCGATCTTGAGCTTCGGGGCATTCCGGCTCATGTCTGGGAGACCTCGACTGTGGACAGTTCTTGAACCCTCTGGCCTGCATCCGGCAGGTTCACCCCGAGACTGTCGGGTTGAGAGACCTATCCACCTTCAGATGCTCGGCTTAGTGCATGGACCCGGCTGCACTTCCAACCGCTAAGGAGCTTTGGGTCGCTGAACCTCTAGTTGCGTCCATGGAAGGCCCCTCGGTGAAGAGATTGCTGTCCTACCCTATTGATGTCAAATGCTCCATCCTGTTCGGGCCTGGCTCTCCTCCCCCTCCGCCTCCTCCTGCTGGGGATGATGACGGAGATGGCTCTCCTGCTCGTCGACGGCAGCGTCGCCGTTCCTCGTCGCCGTCTGACCATGGTGATGGGCCTGTTCTTGTGCGGGGGTACCTTCTTCGTCTTGCGCTGGCCACGTGGCGGCTCCTTCAAGCATCAACATTATGGCGGTCTCCTCGCTCAAGGCTCCTCCAGAACAAATCGTGGGTTTCCAGGGGACGCTGGATGCTCGAGGCTCCCTAGAGATGGAACCCCTCGGTTCTGAGCCGTCATTTACTGTGGCGTCAGCAGCTGCCATGCCTTTTTCCTCGTTGAACGAAGCGGCCCCTTCGGTGGTGCGGCTAGCTGTTGAGGAGGATTTGCAGCTCCCCTGGACCGTCTCTACTGCACCTGGGCTGGCTGACCTTGGGCCTGTAAATTCTTCATTTGGGCCTAGAAAGGATACTGGGCCTGTGGTTTCTTCATTCGTGCCTGGAAATGATACTAGGCCCTCTTTGATTGGGGCTGAAGCTGAGAATCCTTGTGGGGCTGAAGCTGAGAATCCTTGTGAGGCAATGGAGTGCTTGCCGGCCTCACCTCGTTCACCTCTGCAATTTCCCTGATGAGGCGACGGATTTGCCGGCCTCATCTCGGACTCTGCCATCCTTCTCTCCCATCCCTGAATCTGCGCTCCTGGTCGCGCCACCGCTGTGCACTCAAGCTCCAGCGAAGCTGCTCCTAGTTTACGATAGGTGCCGCTGTCGTCCTCTGAGGTCCCCTGCGGGAGGGAGGGATGGAGTCCGTTCTCTGGTAGTTTCATCTAGTGCAGATATTGTCTGTGTTCAGGAAACCAAGATCTCTGCCATGTCTCAAAGGATCATCCTATCTATTCTTGGGTCTGATTTCACAGGATATTTAGCTTTGCTCTCTGCCGGGGCTAGTGGTGGTATTCTAGTAGCTTGGAGGCGTCATATGGGAGTCTCTGGTGCTCAGAGGGTTGACAGGTTCAGTATGTCCATTCAGTTCTCCACAGATACTGGGCAGGCGTGGTGGCTGACCTGTGTCTATGGTCCACAGGAAACTGAGGATAAAATTCAGTTTCTTCAGGAGCTTCGGGACATCCGGGCAGCATGTCCTGGACCTTGGATGATTGCAGGGGATTTCAATTTGATTTATAAAGATGAGGACAAGGACAATGTCAACTACAATAGGGCTATGATGGGCCGATTTAGGCGATTCATTAATGATATGGCCCTCAAAGAAATTCCCCTCCATGGTCGTAAATACACTTGGTCTAATCTGCAGGACTCCCCTACTTTGGTGAAATTGGACAGGGTCCTTTGTTCTGTAGACTGGGAAGATAAATTCCCTAATTGCTTGCTTCACAGTATGGCTTCAGAGGATTCTGATCACTGCCCACTTCTTTTGGGGCTTCAGGACAATAAAATAGGAAAGCGCAGATTTCATTTTGAGTCGTTCTGGACTAAGATGGATGGGTTTCAGGAGACAGTTGCTGCTGCATGGACGTCTGTTCCTAATAGCTCATGCCCCTACCTTACTCTAAATCAGAAATTTGAAGCAACCGCTAGGGGATTACAGAGGTGGAGTAGCAAAACAGTTGGTAATGTGAAGTTTCAGCTTGCCTTGGCACGGGAAATTTTACATCAATTTGAGATAGCACAAGATAACCGTCCCCTCTCTCCAGGTGAATTATGGCTGAAGAATAATCTGAAGAAGCACAGCCTTGCTCTTGCTTCCTTGAGTAGAACTATTGATAGGCTGCGGTCACGTATTGGTTGGCTCCGGGAGGGAGATGCCAACACGAAGCTTTTCCACCTGCATGCCCGTTATAGAAAGAGAAAAAATTTTGTTGGCCATCTCATCTCCGGGGATCGCATCTGCACAATCCACCAAGACAAAGCTGAAGTCATTGATAACTTCTATGAGGATCTGCTTGGAAGCTGCTCTGACAGGTTGTATACTGTTAATTTGGCTGAGGTCAGGATTAATTCATATGACTTAGCTGATTTGGATCTTCCCTTTAGTGAGGAAGAAGTGCGAAAGACAATTCTACAATTGCTGTCAGATAAAGCCCCCGGGCCGGATGGCTTCACGGGACATTTTTTCAAATCGTGTTGGCCAATCATAAAGGTGGACATCATGGCGGCAGTCTCAGCACTTTGGATCAGGAAGTTTATGAATTTCAGCACCCTTAATTCTGCTTATATCACTCTGCTCCCCAAGAAGGATGGTGCAGATCAGCCCAAGGATTTTCGGCCCATCAGCTTGGTGCACAGTTTTGCTAAACTTATCACAAGTTATTAGCTAATCAGCTTGCTACTCATCTCCAGCAAATGGTTTCGCCAAATCAAAGTGCGTTCATAAAAGGGCGTTTCATACAGGACAATTTTATGTTGGTGCAACAAACAGCTAGATATCTTCATCAACAAAAGCAGCCCCGCTTACTCCTTAAATTGGATATTTCCAAGGCATTTGATTCAGTTTCTTGGCCCTTCCTCTTGGAGGTCTTGCAGCATTTGGGTTTCGGGCAAATCTGGAGAGATATAATCTGTGGGCTGCTATCTTCCTCGACCACTCAAGTTTTACTGAATGGGGTTCCTGGAAAATTTGTTTCCCATCAGCGAGGGCTTCGGCAAGGTGACCCCTTATCTCCAATGCTATTTATCCTGGTCATGGATGTATTGGGGCACTTGATTGCCCAAGCTGCAAGGGAAGACCCTTTACAGCCTCTCTCAGCAAGAAATATGCAGCATCGAATCTCTCTATATGCGCATGACGTGGTTCTATTCCTTCGTCCAGTGGCTAGCGACATTTCTTTGACAATGGAGATCCTCAAAATCTTTGGCGAAGCTTCAGGTCTGAATACAAATCTTCAAAAGAGCAGTGTTCTTCCAATTAGATGTGGCGACTCGGATTTGACAATTATTCAAAACATGCTGCCCTGTTCTCTTGCTGAGTTCCCATGCAAGTATTTAGGCTTGCCTTTGTAATTGAAAAAGCTAACTAAGAGCCAAGTGCAACCCATTGTTGACCGCATTGCTGATCAACTGCCAGGATGGAAGGCAGAGTTGATGACAAGGGTAGGAAGGAGAATTCAGGTTCAATTTGTGCTCACTAGTATGCTTATATACATTGTCATGGCGTCTGATCTTCCAACTTGGGCTATCAAAGCTATTGACAAAATAAGGCGTGGTTTCCTTTGGCGTGGCCGCAAGGAAGCAAGGGGTGGACATTGTCTTATAGCGTGGCCAAAGGTTTGTCGCCCAACTGAGCTTTGTGGCCTGGGAATTTCAGATTTAAAAACCCTTGTTTGGGCTTTAAGAATGAGGTGGCTATGGCTGCAGAAAACAGAGCCAAACCTCCCCTGGGCACATCTCCCAATTCAAGTCCCGGATCAGGTGAAAGCCTTCTTTGCGGTGGCTGTTATTTCTGAAGTTGGTAATGGGGAGCATACCCTTTTTTGGGCTGACAGGTGGCTGCATGGTCAGTGTATAGCAGAGCTGGCTCCTCGGCTTTTTGCTAGCATCTCTAAAAGAAGGATCAAGCAGCGTGCAGTCAAGGAAGCGCTTAATAACCGAGCTTGGATGTCTGATATTCAAGGGGCTATAACTGTTGGAGTGATACTTGATGTATTCCAGCTATGGGACATCCTTTCAGGCATTGTTCTGCAACCTGAAACAGAGGATAAACATATTTGGAGGTTCGCATCTAATGGCAAATATTCAGCTAAGGCGGCATATGAGGGTTTTTTCATTGGTGCTACTCTATTTGCACCATGGGAAAGAATTTGGAAGACATGGGCGCCACCAAAATGTCAATTCTTCATGTGGTTAGTGGCCCATAACAAATGTTGGACGTCTGACCGCCTTGCACGTCGTGGAATGCCTCACCCAAATTGCTGTCCGCTCTGTGATCAAGAAGAGGAATCAATCAACCATCTCCTAGTGCAATGTGTCTTCGCTCGGGAGTTTTGGTTTATTTTGCTTCGGCAGGTCGGTCTCCAGGCCTTGTCTCCCCAACAATCTCCTTTATGGAGTGGTGGGAGAGAGCTAATAGTGCTACCTCTGATCTGGTGAGGCAAGGGGTTAATTGCCTAATTATTTTGGGGGCCTGGACTCTTTGGAACCATCGTTGTGTTTTTGATGAAACGGCTCCAAGTATGGCTGGGGCTTTAGTAGTGGCTGGTGAGGAGCGCAGGTTGTGGACCACCGCAGGGGCTCGAGGGCTTTCCCTCTTGACCGCCCATCTCCCAGGCGATTAAATCATGAAGTTGGGGTGGGTCGTCGTGCTGCCAGCTTTGGTGCTTCCGTGTCTTGGTTGCTGTAGGATGTGTTGTGTGAGTGAGTAGTGTTTGGGGTGACTTGTAAGTTCGGGGTTCTTATACCCCCCCCCCCCTTTTCTTCTTAATATAAGGAGACACAGATCTCCTGCGATTTTCGAGAAAAAAAACAAATGTTAGACACAACAAACTGTCACACTGCAATTTATTTGTCAATATTGATGTGACCAAATAATGTTTGAACAAATGCTTTTTAGTAGAAACGTATAGGAATCTTACATTCTTGCCTGTTATTGAAATATATGATGTCAGTTTGATTCATATTGCTGTTCCAACTCCAACATTCCTATTCAGGGAGATTCAACAAGTTCTTGTTGAAATTGGTGACAAGGATTCATCATTTATTGGATCTTGTGAGTGGATTGGAGCCATTGAGCTAAGCTTTGTTCTTGACAAACTGCTGGGCGTGAGTTTTCACTATTCTTTACTTCATGTTTCTTTTTAACCTGGTGGACTGTTAATTTACTTTTTCTCATATGTGTTGGAGTATATGAGTCTAGGCCCATGTTGTTGCCAACTATATTGCTACCCTTCTAGGGTTAGCCCATCAATTGAATCACAATTCTAGCATGGTATCAAGCAAGGTCTTCTCTCCCTCCCTCCCTCTCCCAGCCAGCGCCGCCTCCTCCTCCCCAGCCGTCGGCGCCGCCACAGCCCCCATGGCCGGCGGTGAGGAGCTCCCTCCCCCTCCTAACTACTTCCAAGCCTCCCCCCTCCCCAATCCCCTCTCCTGGGCGCTCATCGCCGCCCCGCGGCCGGCCGCGACTGCACGCGTCCGCCGGTGATGCGGCCACAGCTGCTGCTGCCGCCGCCGCTGACGCAGCCGCCGCCGCCTCGGGCCCGGGCGACCTCCTCTTCGCCCCGGCGGGTGCGGGCAACGCCCCTGGCGGCACAGGCGCGGCCGGTGGGACGGCCGATAGCGTTCTCCCACAGCCGCCCTCCGCCGCCCCTCCCTCGCTGACGGGTCCGCGGCCCCAGCTGCCCAGGTCCGGCCCCTCGGCCGCCAGCCTCCCCCTCCGCCTCCGCCCCCTCCTTCCGGCCCGCAGCCCGAGCGCCCGCCGGCCTGCAGGGCGGGGGCACCTCGAGTGCGGGCGGCCAGGGGCAGCCCCAGGTCGACGGCGGCGACAGCGGCCACTTCCCTCTGTTCCCCCAGGCCACAGCGGCTAACGCCACCCTTGCAGGCTCCCTCGTCGCGGCTCGAGCTGCGGCTGCGGAGGGGCAGACACGTGTCCGGGCTGCAGCTCTCGCCTGGGAGCGTGAGCGGGACGCAGCTGATGCCCTGGCTCGCCGTATCGCCGAGGCGGAGCAGCAGCTCGTCTTCCCCGTCCATCACGACGTGAGCGGCGAGCGCCACCTCCTCTGGCTCGACTGCTCTTCGTCCGTTAACTACGGCTATCCTCTGGCACGATCGAGCCGATCCACTCATGGCGCAGCTTTACTTCCAGGCGGGTGGCGTCCAGAACATTCGGAGTCTGGTTCCCGTCGTCCTGGAGCCTGAGTCGCCCTCCTACGCTCGTTGGCGGGACCTAGTCCTCACCCTTCGTCGCTACGCCCTCGACGACCACGTCCTCCTCGACGCTCTAGCTGTGGCTCAGACCCCTGCGTGGCTGCGGCTCGACAACATCGTCCTCTCTTGGATCTTCGACACGATCTCCCTCGACCTTCACGACTTGGTCCGCAACACCCCTGACGCCCGACGGACGTGGTTGGCTCTCGAGGGGCAGTTTCTGGGCAACGTCATGGCCCGGGCCCTGCGCCTCGATGCGAGCTTCCGCACTTCCGTTCAGGGCAACCTCTCCGTGGGCGAGTTCTGCCGTCGCATGAAGGGCCTGGCCGACTCTCTGGGTGACCTTGGTTGTCTCGTGGACGACCGGATCTTGGTCCTGAACGTCCTCCGCGGCCTCAGCGACCGCTACGGCCACCTTCGGACGACCCGACAACGTCCCTTCCCCTCCCTCCTACAGCTCCGTGACGACCTCGTCATGGAGGAGCTCAGTCAGGGCATCCAGCCTGGGTCTCACTCCGCGTCGGGCTCCTCGTCTTCCTCGACTGCTCTTGCTGCGACTCCGCCGCGTTCGCCCGCTCCGCCTGCGTCGTCCCTTCTGGGTCCTCCCGGGCCGAGCGGGGGTGGGGGGGGGGGGGGCGGTGGCGGTCGCCGTCGACGCGGAGGGGGGCGTGGTGCAGGGTCTGGAGGGCGTGGGACCCCCCGGCGCCTCCACAACCCCTGGTCAGGGCGCATCTCCATGTGGCCTTTCCAGGCTGGTGGGGAGCCTCGTGCCTCGGCGGCCATGTTCATAGGTGTCGTGCCCGCCGCTCCTCTGTTCACGTCGCCGTGGACTCCGCCTCCCGTGGCAGCCCCTTGGGCTCCCCACCTGCCGGGACCTCGCCCCGACCCGTTGGCTGGGACCCGACGGCCCTGGCTCGCTCCTTCGGCACCATGACCCTTACACCTCCAGCCGGTCAGGACTGGATCGCTGACTCGGGGGGCCACGTTCCATACCACTCTTGACCCCGGTATACTCTCCTCCGTTCACCCTCCTCATCCTTCGTCCATCATGGTCGCAAATGGGTCTTGTATTCCTGTCACTTCTATGGGCGCTGCCGGCACCCATGGCTCCTTTCGTCTTCCTGATGTTCTAGTTGCTCCTTCTGTGGTTCATAACCACCTTTCCATTCGTCGTTTTATAGCTGACAACTCTTATTCTGTTAAATTTGACTCCTCTAGTCTTACTGTGAAGGATTTGGCTTCCCGGCGTCCACTTCTCCGATGTGACAGCACAGGACCCCTTTGCACTCTTCGTTTTCCTCCGTCCTCATCTTCCACCTTGTTAGCTGTTTTCGTCGCCACTGCTTCCTCCACTACTTGGCACTGTCGTCTTGGACATCTCGGCTGAGACATTTTGATGCAGCTTAGTCGTAGTTCCGACATTCCATGTACTTGGGCTCACGATGAGCATGTTTGCCTTCCCTTCCCGACTTCTTCACATGCGACCCATATTTTTGATCTTGTACATTGCGACCATTTGACATCTCCTGTTATGAGTATTTCTGGTTATAAATACTATCTTGTGTTAGTGGATGATTTCTCTCACTATTCCTGGACTTCTCCCATTCGTGCAAAGTCTAACACTTTCTCCATGCTTCTTCACTTCTTTGCCTGGGTGTCCACTCAGTTCGGCCTCACCATCAAGGCCGTTCAGTGTGACAACGAGTGTGAGTTCGACAACTCCACATCTCGTTCCTTCTTCCTCTCTCACGGCATGCAGTTGCGCATGACGTGCCCCTACACCTCCTCCTAGAATGGCAAGGCCGAGCGCATGATTCGCACCACCAACGACACCATACGCACCCTCCTCTTGCAGGCCTCCCTTCCTACTCGCTTCTGGGCCGAGGGTCTTCACACCTCCACATACCTCAACCGTTTACCTTCCGATGCCTGTCCCACTCCTCACCACGCCCTTTTCAGTACCCCTCCTCGCTATGACCACCTCCGTGTCTTCGAGTGTGCGTGTTACCCTAACACCACTGCCACTGCTCCCCACAAGCTGGCTCCCCGGTCGTCTCGGTGTGTCTTCCTCGGGTACTGTCGGGATCACAAGGGGTACCGTTGCTTTGACCTCTCCTCTCGTCGAGTCCTCATTTCCTGTCACGTGTTCGACGAGTCCGACTTTCCCTTCACCACCACCTCTCCTCCCACCACCCCACCTCCCACCTCTGACCTTGACCTCTCCTCCCTATTTTCCACTTACGCGGTGGCCCTGCCACCTTTACTATTTTACCTTGCAGGTCCCCCTCTACCGCGCCCTCCGCCGGGCTCGTGCCCCGGCTCGCTGTCCTCTGGGGCTACGCGGGCCCCTGCGTCGGCCCGGCGACCACGTCCCCCAGTGCTGCGCCTGACCCTGCGCCCGAAGCGGGTCCGGCGTCAGCAGCATGTCCCGCACGTCTACCAGCGCCGTGCGCGGGCGGCCTAGCTGCCCTCGGTGCGGGACCCGTCGCCGTTGTCGCCACCTCGGTCTCCTCCCATGGCCGCCTCTCCGCCGTCGACGCCTACGCCGCCGCCTCCACCGCCGGCTGCTCGGGTCGAGTCGCCCGTGTACCACCCGCCTCTTCTTCACCGCCACCCGTGTCATAGTCACCCCATGGTGACGCGGCATGCGGCGGGGGTGCTACGACCTCGGGCTCTCGCCGCGACGCCCGACGACACGCGGGTCTCTGTGGTACCCTGTTCCGTCCGCGACGCCTTGGCCGACCCTCACTGGCGTGGTGCGATGGAAGAGGAGTACGCGTCTCTTTTCGCCAACCAGACCTGGGATCTGGTGACCCGTCCACCTTGCTTCAATGTCGTCAGCGACAAGTGGATCTAGACACACAAGCGTCGGGCTGATGGCTCTCTTGAGCGGTACAAGGCTCGCTGGGTTCTCAGGGGTTTCACTCAGCGGCCTGGAGTTGATTATGATGAGACATTCAGTTTAGTGGTGAAGCCTGCTACAGTCCGCACGGTCCTCTCACTGGCTCTCTCTCGCTCCTGGCCCGTGCATCAGCTGTCAAGAATGCTTTTCTCCACTGGACATTTGCTGAGACGGTCTACTGCAGTCAGCCTGCGGGTTTCGTTGACTCTTCTCACCATGACCTTGTGTGCCGCCTCAACAAGTCACTCTACGGCCTCAAGCAGGCCCCTCGGGCGTGGTACTCTCGGTTTGCTGCCTTTCTACTTACCTTGGGCTTTGTGGAGGCCAAGTCAGATACTTCTCTGTTCATATATCACCACGGCGGGGAGACTACCTATCTGCTGCTCTATGTTGATGATATTGTGCTCACAGCTTCTAGCCCGACTCTGCTGCGGCGGATCATCACCTCTCTTCAGCAGGAGTTCGCGATGAAGGATCTCGGTGTGCTCCATTACTTCCTCGGGGTCACCGTTGAGACTTGTCCAGGGGTCTCTTTCTTCACCAGCGGCAGTACAATATCGATATCCTGGAGCGAGCTGGGATGACTGACTGCAAGCCCTGCTCCACCCCAGTTGACACTCAGGCCAAGCTGTCAGAGACGGAGGGCGCCACAGTTACTGAACCCACTGCGTACAGGACTCTTGCAGAGGCGCTTCGGTACCTCACCTTCACTTGCCCAGACATCACTTGTGCAGTTCAGCAGATTTGCCTCCATATGCATGATCCGCACGAGCCTCACCTCACGGCTCTCAACCGCCTCCTTCGCTACCTCCGCGGCACTGCTCCTCCACCGGTCTGCCTCCACCGAGCTCGTGGTCTACACCGACGCTGACTGGGCCGGGTGCCCAGACACTCGCCGGTCCACCTCCGGCTATGCTGTCTTCCTCGACGGCAACATGGTGTCTTGGTCGTCCAAGCACCAGCTGGTGGTCTCCAGCTCCAGTGCCGAGGCGGAGTACCGCGCTGTTGCTAACGGCGTGGCTGAGGCCACCTTGCTCCGGCAGCTCCTTGGCTCGCTCCACAGTCCCCTGACCCGGAGCACGCTGGTCTACTGCGACAACGTGAGTGCGGTGTACCTCTCCCACGGTGTCCAGTTACGCATGTCTTGCCCATATACCTCCTCCCAGAACGGTAAGGCTGACTGCATGATCCGGGCCAACTACATCAACACCCAAGACCAGCTCGCCGACTTCCTGATCAAGTCTCTTGGGCGAATCAAGTTCTAGGAGCTTCGCACCAGGATCGGGATGGTTCAGATTCCTCGCAAGGAGCCACACAAGACTTAGGGGGAGAATGATGGATAAGTCTCTGTGTTGGCTGGCCTTTGTGGAGGCTGCAGCACATGGCTGCATGGTGGTATTGCTGCCCCTCAAGGACGCATATTGACTGGCTGCTAGCATCTTTAGGACAACATTTGCATGGTGGTTTAGGACAGCATCTTGACCACTTTTAGTACTGCATCCCAACCCCTCAGGTTGGCATGATACTTGTGTAAGATTCTATGAGAAATAAACTCAGAAAATTGTCTCATCTCGAAGTGTCATCCTCTCGATGAGAGTAAGGATCTTGCTATCTCTAAGAGCAAAAATCCAACGACTAACAGAAGACTCCCGGTCTGTGACCGGGGGACCATCCTGATGGCCGTCGGCGCGGGTGCTGGTGCTGGGGTTGGACGGCGTAGAAGCAGCCTGCACAGTCGGTGGTGGTACGTGCAGCTATGCTGCTGCAGATGGTGGAGGCTGCTCCGTTGTTGACGTCGGGGCCTTGGGACGATGACTGTATGTCAAGTGAACGTCGTGGACTGGTGCAGCAGCAACAGCCACTGGTGGGGCAGCAGCAGCCACTGGTAGATCAGCCGCTGGTGCAGCAGGGGCTGCAGCCATCACAGGCCCGCGTGCTAGGATCTCGGGGTCATCCGCTAGCTCTTCCAGGACCACCTGACCACCTGAGAGGAGCGCGGTCGCTCGGCAGTGCTGGAAACCACAGGTGGGTGTGTCGGTACTATACCTGCAAGCAAGAAATCCAGGTCGTTGGATGAGAACCCGGAGGGGTGAAGTCCAAAGGGAAAACAAGTCTCGTCCAACACAACGTGACGTGAGATGATATGCCGCGTTGAAAGATCAAGACAACGATACCCCTTGTGGGAGGAGGGATAGCCAAGGAAGACACTAGTGGTGGATCTAGGTGGGAGTTTGTGGCGAGTCGTGGCGGTCATGTTGGGATAGCAGAGACACCCAAAAACTCGAAGATGAGAGTAATCGGGTGTTTTGTGGTATAACATGATAGCTTTGCGAACGGCGGAGGATGGGCGCGTGTTCAGCAACCCCTGCTGCATGTTCAGGCCAAGAGGATGATCCGGGCGCGTCTCATTGCGAAGGCTAAACAAAGAGCATGTTCAGGCCATCATCAACCGAATAGCTGATCAACTCCCAGGATGGAAGGCATATTTGTTGACAAAAGCTGGAAGGCGGATTCATGTGCAGTTTGTTCTTACAGCAATGATAATCTATCGTGTGATGGCCATTGACCTGCCTCAATGGGCCATACCCTTAAAGGCAATCGACAAAATCCGAAGAAGCTATCTATGGAGGGGGCGTGAAGAGGCGCGCGGAGGACACTGTCTTGTGGCATGGGAGACAACTTGCAGCGCAACTGAACTGGGTGGCTTGGGCATTTCCAACCTCAGAAATCTTAGCTGGGCATTGCGTGCAAGATGGCTCTGGTTACTGAAAACAGAGCCACACCGTCCTTGGTCGGCATTGCCTATACAGGTACCTGTTCAAGTTCACAAGCTCTGTTCCATGGCAATTATCTCGGAAGTTGGCAATGGCAAGAATACTATGTTCTGGACTGATAGGTGGATTCATGGGCAATGTATTAAAGATATCGCGCCTAGACTCCTCGCTGTCATACCGCAGAGAAAAAGAAAGCTACGTACTGTACAGCAGGCCCTATCCAACCAGACTTGGATCTCGGACATCCAAGGTGCTCTCACAGTAGGGGTCATCGTGGATTACCTTCAACTTTAGAACATCCTCTATAATATTGAGCTACAGCCTGAGATTGAGGACTCTCACAAATGGAAATTATCTTCTAGTGGACATTACTCTGCCAAATCTGCATATGATAGTCTATTCATGGGGAGAACTATCTTCAGGCCGTGGGAAAGGATCTGGAAATCTTGGGCGCCAGCTAAATGTCGTTTCTTCCTATGGCTTGCAGCTCACAAGCGCTGCTGGACCTCAGACCGTCTTGCAAGACGAGGACTGCCTCGTCCTGAGCAATGTCCACTTTGCGATCAAGCCGACGAAACCATGGATCATCTTCTAGTTGAATGTGTTTTCTCAAGGCAATTTTGGTATTATTTCTTGAGACAGGTTGGTCTACACTCTCTAGCTCCGCAGCCATCTGACACTTCATTTGATGATTGGTGGGAAAGGGCGAGTACAACAACTGCTGGTTTAATCCAAAAAGGTCTGAACTCCCTAATAGTTCTTGGAGCATGGGCAATTTGGAATTATCGCAACAGATGTGTTTTTGATGGAGCAGTTCCCAGCATAGCTGAAATTTTGAAATTGAGTGGCGAGGAGCGTCGACGGTGGACATTGGCAGGGGCTCGTGGGATATCCCACTTGACTGCCCCTGCCCAAGCTCCCACTTGATCTGTTATTTTTTCTTTCTTTTGTCTTTTTTTCTTCTTCCTTTTACGTTTGTATCTCCTGAACTAAGGGTGTGTGGGTGTGCGTTGTACTTGGGGTTTACCCTATTTTCTTTTTCTCTTCTTAATATAATGAAGCGCAGCTCTCCTGCGTTTTCGAGAAAAAAAAATTATGTTGCTGTGGTGAGTGCCTCAGCCCAGTATGGTGCAGGCATATGCGCATGGATGAGCATGGTGTGGCTAATGTTGTTCAATCTGCGAAGGGTGCGCTCAGCCTTGCCATTTTGTGGGGAGGTGTATAGACATGAAAGACGTAAATGAATACCACGAGAAGCTGAACCTATTGCGTTCTTTAGCCGTATGATAGCCCCCCGTCATGCCAAACTAGCAGCTTATGAGAGGGAACTCATTGGTTTTGTGACAGCAGTCAAACATTGGAGGCCTTACTTATGGGGACGCCACTTTCTAATCCGCTCTGACCATTACAGTCTCAAATACATACTGGATCAGCGACTGGCTACAATTCCTCAGCACCATTGGGTTAGCAAGTTGTTGGGCTATGATTTCAACGTAGAATACAAACCGGGAAAGCAGAACACAGTAGCAGATGCTCTATCCAGACGGGATGCAACAAAACCATCACTACTAGCACTATCAGACATCACCTTTCCAGTCTTTGACAAAATCAAAGCAGAACTAATGATAAATGACGAAACCGCTGACCTCATATCACAAATCAGAAAAGGTGAACTCTCTTCGTCACATATCACAAATCAGAAAAGGTGAACTCTCTTCGTCATGGAAATTTCAGGAGGGGTTGATTCTATATAAGCAACGAGTACATATTGTACAGATTCAGATTAACCTTCCATACTCCAAATGCCAAGAGCACCATTCAACAATTTGTAGGAGATTGTTTGGTGTGTCAACGAAACAAGACAAAACATCTGCATCCAGCTGGATTACTACAACCCCTCCCAGTACCAGATCGTATATGGGAAGATATCTCAAGGGACTTCATAGATGCACTTCCGAAAGTAGGCGGCAAATCAGTTATCCTCACAGTGGTGGACAGACTGTCTAAGTATGCTCACTTCATACCACTGGCACACCCTTACTCAGCAACTACAGTAGCCTAGAGTTTCTTCTCAGAAATAGTTTGTTTACATGGATTACCACGCTCAATTGTTACTGACAGAGATGTAGTATTCACAAGCAAATTCTGGACAGAATTATTCCGATTATCGGCTGTTAAACTACAAATGACCTTAGCATATCACCCGCAAGCAGATGGACAATCAGAAACAGTCAACAAAATAATCACTATGTATCTCAGATGTCTGACTGGCGACAAACCCAAGGAATGGGTAAGATGGCTGCCATGGGCGGAGTTCTGTTACAACACATCATTTCAAAAATCGATCAGAACAACTCCATTCAAACTTGTATACGGCAAAGAACCCCAGCATTGAAAACATACAGCCCAGGTGATGCAAATATACCAGCTGTGGATGACCTTTTGAAGGAGCGGGATACATTCCTTGAGCAAACTAAAGTCTGACTTCTTCAGTCACAGGATTATTATATGAAACACTACAATGCCAAACATACAGAACGAACCTTCAACATTGGTGATTGGGTTTGGCTGAAACTCATGACCAGGACAGCTGTTGCAATCTCAACAATAACCAAAGGCAAGTTAGCTCCCAAGTTCTTCGGACCATTTCAAATTGCAGAACAGATCAATTTTGTAGCATATCGATTAACTCTACCAAACAATGCTCGTATCCATAATGCCTTCCATGTGAGTATGTTGAAAATATACAAAGGTCCTGCTCCGTCATCAACACCACAGATGCCAGTAATGCATAATGGTGCAGCAGTACCGGAACCAGAACTTATGCTAAAAGCCAGAAGACACCGGGGACAATTCCAAGCTCGGATAAAATGGAAGAATCAACCAGCAGCGGAATCTTCTTGGGAAGACATTGACACCATCAAGGAAGTCTACCCGAACTTTCAACTCGAGGACAAGCTGATTCTCCAGGCAGGGAGAGATGTCACGGTCGGTCGGACATATACTAGAAGGATTAGAGATAAGGAGTAGTTAATTTAGGGGCATTAGGCCCAGTCATTATTATTAAAGAGAAGGTTATTGGGCTAGGCCCATTAGTAGATGTAAACCCCCTTATATATATGAGGGAGACAATTAATGAGAAGCTAAGGAAGAATTAGGGTTTAACCCTATCCTCTCTCTCTCTCTCTCTAGCTGCCGCCCCTCTCTCTCCCTCCCTGCCGCGCCACCACAGCCGGCCTCCTGCCGCGCCGCCTACACCTCGCCCGGCAGCAGGGCTGCTGCGCCCAGCTGCAGCGCCCAGCTACAGCCTCGCCGTCGCCGCCAGACAGCCCTAACTGGCCGTCGAAGCCTTGCCGCCGCCGTTCAACCGCAAGAGTCATCTTGCGCCTTACACCACACGTCACAATGAACAAGTTCAAAAGGTATAGTGCTAAATAAGCTGGAATTGGAAAAAGGAAGCTGCACATGTTTGCCAAGCTAACATGAATGCCAAACTATGGGCTGCTTTATTATAACTGATGGATGCACTATGGCGAAGGATGTCTATTGTGGCAGAGCTGGGATGACCAAGATGGTGATGCCAAAGGTTGGTAGAGACGGCGATGCTGGCGTGTGGAGCGGGAGGTGTGGCAGGGATGGTGTAAAGGTCGCCAGCACTATTGCAGCGAAGCATCACGCGCCGGGTTGGGATATCCTCGACAGAAAAAGAAAAAGCGTCAAATTCAATAGAACAGTTGTTATCTCTAGCGAACTGACGAACTGAGAGCAAGTTGTGCACTAGAGATGGAACGACTACAACATTACAAAGTGGAAAAGTGGATGCTGGTGTGACCATTGCCAACAGTAATGGAGGGATGATAGGAAGGGTGGCGGGAAAGGAGTATACCATCCGAGGTGCTCATGTGGGATGAGGCACCGGAATCCATCACCCAGGGCTGCTGGTCCTGGAGGTGCAGTTGGTTGAGAGCGGCGACGAGGCTAGCCTGGTTCCACATAGGAGCCGGCTGGGAGACTTGAAGTGGTGCGAAGGTCGTCGGTGGCTGCACCGACGCGTATGCCGCGTGAGCCTGAGGTGGGGCGCTGAGGACACCGGGGCGCCAGCCGCTGGGGCCCTGCTGAGGCGGAGGAGGGCCCTGTGGAGCCCATGAGTTGTAGCAGACCCAGGGACCCATAGGGCCGTACTGTCCAGCCATATGCTGAGGGGCACCAGCAGCACCGTAGTGTCCAGGTCCGCGGTGCTGACCGCCGCCCGGATTGTGCTTGCCCTTGCCCTTGCCTTTCCCACCATTGCCGCCCCTGTTGCGGCTGCCATAGCCGATGATGTGAGGTGTGTGTGAACCACCAGAGGTGGCCCTGGATGTGGTAGAGCGGCACTCGCCAGGGCTGGTGTAGCCAGAACCAGCCGTGGCGAGGAGGGCGGTGTTGACGACGGTCTTCTCGTCGTTGGCGAGGCGAAGCTCCTTGAGAACCAGCATGTCATGGGCTCTAGCAAACGTGGGAAGCACGACGGAGTTGGCAATGTCATCCGCGGTGTTGGAGAAGTGAGGGTTGAGACCGCGAGTCCTCCATGGGATGGCCGACATCGTGGATGGCGGCGACCTTGATCTTGAGGCGCTGGCAGTAGGCGGAGATGGTGGAGTCGCCCTGTACCATGGAGTGGAACTCGTTGAGGTTGAAGATGGCACGTGGCTCCCTGTTAGCGTGGAAGATCGCTTCGATGGCCACCCATAGGTCATGGGTGGTCGGATCATCGTCCTCCATGGCGAGGTCGAGGACAGAGTCATCAATGGAGCCGGTGAACCAGCCATGAACGCAGCACTCTGTAGTGTCCCACTGCGGGTCATGGGGGTGTGGAGGAACGGTGCCATCAATGTGGGAGCGAAGCCTGAATTTGCCGCACAGGGACTTGGAAGAAGAACGCCCACATGGAATAGTCGGAGGTGAGCTCCAGCGTGATCGGAACATGAGCTTTGATGTTCACCGTGGCGTAGGAAGGTGCCATGATAGGTGCAGTAACGCTGGCGGGTGTGGCACCCATGGTGGCCTCACCGGTGGCTGGCAGGGTGCCTGAACCGGTGGCCGACAGGGAGCCGAAGCCGAGAGCAGCACTCCTGGTCACGGCCGTGGCGTGGACACCGGGAAAGGTGGCACGGCTTGCGGCGCGGGCGGAGGTCGCGGCGCGTGAGGGGACTGGAGACGCGGCCTGCGAAGCGAGCGGAGGAGATCGCGAGGCGGCGGCGGCGCGATGGGGGGGTTCGCGCGGCTGGTTGCGCGGGTAGAGGGAGGGGATGGCGGCGGCGGTGTGGGAAGCAGGAGGACGCGAGCACGCGAGGAGGACGCGAGCGCTGATTGCGTGTGCGAGGAAAGGAAAGGAGCGGAAGCAGGGGCTAGGATCGGATCTTTGATACCATGTAGAGTGACACAGAATAGGGAAACCACCACACCCTGATTGAGGGTGTGACCTTTCATATATATAGCCCAATTAGGATTAGGGTACATGTCCAGATACAATGTATATAAGACTACATTTATATGTCTAATACATAGGCCATGGTGTCCCTACTTCGGAGTCGCGGTAGACCATCTACAACACTGGGGAACGGCCGCGGCGACCACGACGCCCCTTTGGTGACGGCGACTGGGGGCGGCGGTGCCTAGCTAGGCTGCGCGATCCTCTGCCTTTCTCCGGCTCCCGCTCCATCTCGGTGCGCAGCGCTGCGGCTGCAGCCACCGTGGCCTGAGCCGCAGCCACTGCCTGGCCGTCTCTACAGCGGCCGCAGCAGCTGCCTCCGCAGCAGCGAGTCTGGCTAGTCTTTTGGGTTGAGTTAGGCCCAGTGCCTCGAGGAGCACCGACTCGCAGGTATAGCGAGCTGGGCCAGATTCCACTGCGCACTCTAACATTTTAGAATTGGACGGTACCATGTTTGTGTTACTAACCTTGGGAACCTTGGGATTAGAGAGTCTGATGGTATTCCACGGTATTCCATTAGTGGAGATAGATATATATAGGAGCCACATGGGCCATATGGGCCTATAGTAGATGGACCTTCATATACTTAACACCCCCTTCAAACTCAAGGTGGAAGCGGAGGATTTGACGCATTGAGTTTGATCAAGTGAAGCCGATGCTGCTCTCGAGTTTGTGCTTTAGTGAAAAAGTCAGCTAACTGCAACTCTGAAGGCACATACTGGAGAGAAATAGTTTTTTGATGACAATGTGACCGAGTAAAGAATGCATCCACACCAATATGCTTTGTAAGTTCATGCTTCACAGGATCATTAGCAATTTGTATGGCGCCGGTATTATCACAGAGAAGAGGAGTGGCAACATCACAAGCAATGCCAAAATCAGCTAGCAACCATCGAAGCCATACAGTCTCGGCAGTAGTTGTAGCTAGTGCTCGGAGTTCTGCCTCTGTACTGGAGCGCGAGACAGCTGCTTGCTTCTTGGACTTCCATGCAATAGGAGAGGACCCAAGAAGAATGCAATATCCAGTGATGGAACGTCGATCTGTAGGGTCACTCGCCCAAGTGGAGTCCGAGTAAGCATGAAGGTTAAGCGGACTATTATGAGCATAGAATAAACTTTGAGATGATGTCCCTCATAAGTAACGCAACACGCGAAGTGTCCAAAATGAACCGAAGTTTTTTTTTTTTTGAGGCAAAAAAAAAATGAACCGAAGTTGGGGCACACACAAACTGACTTAAAATATGGACTGCATGAGCAATATCAGGCCTAGTAACAGTGAGATAGACAAGGCTGCCCACAATATGTCGATATCTGGAGGGATCCTCAAGAAGGACACCATCAGTGGGACGAAGCTGCAAGTGAAGATCCATAGGTGTGGCAGCTATCTGATTGTCAGTAATACCAGAGCGAGCAATGAGGTCTTGTATGTACTTGGACTGAGAGAGATAAAATCCCTGTGCAGAGTGCAAGACCTCAATCCCTAAGAAATAACTTAGGGGACCTAAATCAGACATCTGAAACTGGTTGCCAAGTTGCCTCTTCACATGAGAGATATGGTCTGCATCATCTCCCGTAATCAGCATATCATCATCATATAATAGCAGCAAAGTGCGTCCACGTGGAGAGAGGTGAATAAACAAGGTTGGATCATGAGCGCTAGGTTTAAAACCAGCAGCCTGAATCACAGATACAAACCTCTCAAACCAGGCACGAGGAGCCTGTTTAAGACCATATAAAGCCCGGCGAAGACGACAGACATACCCTGGAGGAGCATCAACACCTGGAGGTGGTTGCATATAAACTTCTTCATTCAAATCACCATGGAGAAAAGCATTTTTGACATCCATCTGAGAGATAGTCCATGAAGAGGTGGCAGCTACTGCAATTAATGTACTAACAGTAGTCATATGGGCAACAGGAGCAAAAGTCTCATCATAATCTCGACCCTGAGTCTGCTGAAAACCTCTAGCAACAAGACGAGCTTTATATCTCTCAGTAGAACCATCTGACTTAGTCTTAACTTTGTATACCCACTTAGATGTGATAGGCACGGCATGAGATGGTAATGGAACAAGATCCCATGTCCCAGTACGATCTAGGGCAGCAAGCTCCTCAGACATAGCCAGCTGCCATTCTGGAATACAAGAAGCTTCCTGATAAGTGGATGGCTCATCAACAATAGCATTCACATGAGGAAAACCATACTTAGCTTAGGATGAATGGTGCTACGATCTCGAAGATTATACCGTGAACCAACCTGTAACTCATCAGAAACAATAGGTGACTCATCAATAGTATTATTAGAATCATCAGCGGTGAGCTCATCAGGACTGGCCGAGTTGGGAAACTAGATGGAAGAATAGTAAGGTCTTTTGGACGACGATGGAAAACACGTGTGATAGGTGGTTTGGAAAAAGTGTGCGAAGGCGGAGGCGGAGGTGGGGGTGAAGGTATAGGTGGGACAGGCGAAGTAGGGATGACTGTAATGGGAGGCGAAGGTGTGATGACATCATCAGTGTAGGAAATAGATGGAAGACCCAAAAAAGATGTAGACTCTATGGGTGAATACGATGAGTAGAGGGGTTATAAAAGAAGGGATGATCCTCGACAAAAGTCACATCATGAGAGATACGGATGCGACGTGAAGAGGGATCATAACATCGATAACCTTTATGCTCAAAACTGGCCCCCAGAAAAACACACTCAACAGATTGTGCACTCAATTTAGTGCGCTCACGAGGTGCAAGCAAAACATAGCATGTACATCCAAAGACTCGAAGATGGTCATATCGAGGAGTACCAAAAAGTACTTCACCTGGACATTTACCAGACAGTTTAGAAGACGGTTGTCTATTGATGAGATAGACAGCAGTAGAAACAGCTTCGCCCCAAAAATGAGAAGGAACAAATGATGAAATCAGAAGAGTACGAGCTGTCTCTATAAGATGTCGTGTTTACGTTCAGCAACACCATTCTGAGCATGAGCGCCAGGACAAGAAAGCTGAGGAAGAGTGCCTTCTGAAGACAAAAACTGGCGAAAAACATCAGACAAATATTCACCACCAGTCAGAGCGAAAAACTTTAATAGGAGTAGAAAATTGTGTGTGAATCATGCGAGCAAAGGACTGATAAACAGAACATAGCTGAGAACGATGTTTCATAAAATAAACCCATGTATAGCGAGAATGGTCATCAATAAAAATAACATAATATTTGTGACCACCCTTGGTAGCAAAAGGTGCAGGACCCCATACATCTGAATGAATAAGATCAAAAGGCCTAATAGAAGAAGCACTAGATAAATAAGGAAGTTGTATTTGCTTTCCTAGCTTACAACCCTTACAATGAAAATTAGACTCAACAGATGTATGACCTAAACACCCTGTATTTATTAATGATGACAAGCGCAACCCGTAAAGATGACCAAGACGATGATGCCATTTAGCGAAAGAAGATGCAGAAGGCGATGCAGCGGATGACACATGACCAGGAGACCTAACGGAAGAAGGAAGACGCAAGGTGTCCAAGACGTAGAGGCTAGAAGCATCTTTACGGCGATGGCCAGTCCCAATCACTCGTCCACTGCGACGGTCCTGAATAAAACATGATGAGTCATCAAAAACAACAAAGCAATTTTGGTCGGTAACTTGACCAACCGAAAGAAGATTCATAGACAATTGTGGCACAAAAGAAACATTTGGAACATCAAAATGAGTATTGCAAAGTGACCCCTTGTGGGTGATGGAACAAGATGTACCATTAGCTGTCTGAACAGAAGCACCATCCGTGACTAGTTTGCACGCAACCAAGTGGGAAGAATCGGATGTCACATGAAAAGACGCCCCTGAATCAAGCACCCAAGATGATGGAGCTAGCAGCAACAGAAACTGATCCAACAACACTTGAACCAACAGCACCTGAACCTTTAGGAGTAGAAGAAGTACCGCGACCACGAGCAGCTCGGCGAGCACGGAATTCAACCAATTTCTCTGGGTGCTTGGCAAAACAATTTTCTGAAGGATGATTAGTCCTGCCACAATGCTTACAAGGCTCTTTGGATGCACTGATCCTTGCTGCCAACACACTATGAGGTTGAGGCACTGACGAAGACAAAGAATGTAGGCGTGTCTCTTCATCAAGTAACTCAGACAGTGCCTGTGCCATGGTTAGAGTAGCAGAAGTATGGAGCAACCTGGTACGAATAGAATCAAATTCTGCCCTGACCCCCATGACAAATTTGTAAGTGAGAAACTGCTCAAAAAAAGCAAGTGTTGTACAGTTTTGTGCTGCTGTACATTGGGGCACCATAGAAATCAAAGAACCCATCAAACGATCAAAGGCAGAGTAATATTCATCAATAGACATGTCTCTCTGTTCAATAACATGAAGTTGTTGCATAAGAATATGTTGAAGAGCACCACTTTCCTGAACATATCGTTCCTTCAAATATGCCCACATTGGTTTGGCTTGCTTAAACTTACGCAAACTCATAATCATGGTTGATTTAACACTATTAACTATAGCAGCCATGACTTTCCCATCATTGATTTCCCAAGTTTTCACAGCAGCAGCATTACTACCATCAGGCCCAGTCAAGTGAAAATGAAGACCACAGCCCCTCAATGCAGTTTCAACAGTAAAACCCCATTCTAAGTAATTCTGACCATGTAGAGTGATGTTGATAACAATTGCTGTAATCTGAGACATGATGGAATCTACTGTACCAAGAGCAGTACGAATAGCAGTGAAAAGAGGGATTAATATCACCAGCAGATGAGTTGCAGGTACTCTAACCCTTGCTGTTGTTGAAGGCGGCAAGAAGCCTAGCAGTTAGGCGGACGAGCAGAACCTGGCGAGATCCGCTGAGCAGCAAAGATCGCCCAGGCGCGTGAGATCCGCGCGATATCTGCGCCCGGACGCGGGCCACGAGCAGAGGAGCACCCGGACCGCGAGCAGAGGAGCCGGCGGCCGCGGAAGAGGTGCTCGAACGGCGCGCGCGTGGACCGCGAGCAGAAGGATGACGAGGCCGCGCGGACGGCGCGCGGAAGTCCGACGAGTCGCGCGGACGAGGACCGACGAGGCCGCACGGACGGCGCGGAGAAGACCGATGCCGACGAGTCCAACGCGAATGGCGCGGAGAAAATCGACGATTCCCGCGCGGACGGCGCGGAGAAAGCCTACGAGTCCCGCGCGGCCGGCGCGGGGAAGTCCCACGAGGACGCGCGCGCGCGGAGGAATCGCGCGGACGGAGGACACGAACAGAGGACACGAACAGAGGAAACCCAAGGGGGAAAAATGGATCTTGGATGAATTAGAAGAGTCTAATCCTAACCCTAATCCATGGCTTTGGTACCATGTTACTAACCTTGGGATTAGAGAGTCTGATGGTATTCCATTAGTGGAGATAGATATATATAGGAGCCACATGGGCCATATGGGCCTATAGTAGATGGGCCTTCATATACTTAACAGTTTCTTGGTGAGAGTAGATGACATTGATGTTGAGCTAACATTGGCAGCAAGTCAGCGCTAAGCTGATGAAAAGCATCGTCTTATATGGCTATAGCAAGCTAACACCTTGATGTGGGCTACCACTTGATGAGGGAGTGCTTGTCTTTGTTGTTGATTTCATGGTAACGAAGGACCAATATTCAATCTAAGGCATAAGTCAGATCGCGAGTGGGTTTTGGAAACTCTTGGAGATGCTCTTATAGGTGGGAATATGACGGTGATCTATAGTAGTTATTCCTCCACTATACCATGTTGGGACTGTTGTGGAGCCCATCAACAAATAAAACTCGACACCCCGTCCTTTCCTTTGTGCCCTTGTCTATGTTTGTCCCTCTACCCGGATCGGCCTATCTTTATTCTGAATCGGTCTTCCCTTCCTAGGATCGGCCTTTCTTCGCTCCATCTTCTTCTATCCTTTTTTGAAGGAAGGTTGTCTTTTATCTAGATGAGAAGGACCATGACGTGGCGCCTTGACATCCATGGCGTGTCGGTCTATGGCAACTTCTCAGCCTCAACGCATTCACAGTGGCCATAGATGGCTCGGGGGCAACCTTGCTGCGCGCGGACGTCTGGGGTGGTGGCATCACTGCACGCATGGACCACCAGTGAGATGCTGGTGGCGAATCACTTCGCATTCGAGATCCATCATCATCGGGACGTTAGTCTGAGCCCAGCCCTCTTCCCAACCATCACTGATGGTGGCCTCAACGCCAACCTCGCTGTCTGTCCTCCGCAGTGAGGTGATGCATCCAGCCGTAGGTGTCATCGCTGGCCTAGTGCCCCACAAGCTTGAGCAGCCCAAGGCGGATCTGGTGCTCGCTGAGTATGCAGGAAGGATCGACTGCATGTGGTGGGAGGGAAGATGGAGGAAGTTTATTCATTCATGGCTGGTTCATAAACATATGGACTACTGTAGGGCTGACACATATGTAAACTGCTTTAAAAATTAGTACAGTGTATATAAGCATTTGTACACTCTGGTTGGTTTATATACCCCTTTTGCACACAACATTGTGGGTACTCTTAGGCAGGACAAATACACTCAATTCTTTTGTAGCTATCATTGTTCACTTCACATCATGTATTATTATGTCCCTACCGTACTGCTTCCATTTCTGCTGAGCAGAAACTGTCTTGCAGGTTAGTTGTAAGGTTATCAATGTGAGGTCTGGCGATGAGCTTCCTGAAAAGTGCAGAGAACTTGCCAGGCATTTTGAAACCCAGGGAACTCCTGTGATGATTGGTATGTGCTTAGTAATCTTTAACGTGTTTGATATACAATGTTAAGATTACTACAGTTGATTCTGTGAATACTATCTGATATGGAATTGGCAAATCCAGGTGGAGGAGTCTTGGCTTACACCCTTATCGGAGTTCATTATAATGAAGCCAGTGGCGACTCTGCATTTCTTATCCTTGATCCGCACTACACTGGTACTGACGATCTCAAAAGGATTGTAAATGGCGGATGGTGCGGCTGGAAGAAGTCTGTCGACAGCAAAGGCCGTAGCTTCTTCTTAAAAGACAAGTTCTACAACCTCCTACTACCCCAAAGGCCAAACATGGTGTGAAACCTATGGTGTTCATTATGTTACTATTGCATGTTCCCGAGGCACACATTTACATGCTGTGGTTGTGAACTTGTGTTAGAGGTTTATGATTAGGATAGTCGACATTATATTATTTTTTAAAAAAGCCTCATAGATTGTAAGTTATAATTTGTAAACTTTTTTAATGAGACATTTAGTTATTGAGTTATGCATGTAAAATTCTCTCTAGTTAATTAATTTAATTTACTAATCACTACATAATAAAAACGCTTTGCTTATGAGACGACGTACTTAACATGTGCAGTATTAATAGTGGGTTCATACTCCCTGACAAATTATTAGTACCAGTGGATCTAAATAGACTAAAATTAGAAAGACCTGCTAACAAGTCTGCTAATTATTAGCTAGAAGGCAGCTAGGTGCTTAGTGCTTACTATTAGTTTAGAGTTGCTAACAGGTGCCGATAGTTTGGGCCTGTTTGGCACAACTTGACCAACAGTTTCATAAGCTATGGTGAGATGTTTTTTTTTTTTTTTTTTTTGTCAAACACCTCTTTTCAAAATAGCTTATGGGATGAAGCTGATTTTTCCTCTCACGAAGAGATAAGTTAGGATAAAGTTGTAAAATGTAGCTTATTCTAGCTCTCGCTCAAACTCCAACGCACTGTCCCCACTGATATAAATTACATGAATTGCCAGTGCCTCCCTACGGGTTCATCTTTCGCACATCTCCCGTTGCTGCATCTCTCACCCTCCCTCTGTCATTGCTGTCGCCGCCATGGGTTAGCCTTCGCACGAACGCGAGGCTAGAAAGGAAGCGGATAGATCGGAACTTCTTGAAGATGATTCAATTAGTTCATCGACGACGCCTTCTTTGTTCTATTTGCATCGGCAGGAGGTGGTCCACCGGCTGGGACTTCTTGGACCGGGGTGGTCCTTGGCCCGGCGCTTCCGCAGCCGGCGGTTCTTGGCCTAGCACCGGTCATGGCGTCTCCCCGGCCGGTGGATCTTGGCCCGACGCGGGTTGTGGCTTACCCCATGTCTGGGGCGGGCTGGCGTGGCTGGCCGGGCGCGACAGCTGGCGTGCCCCTGAGTGGTGGCGGCTAGCCTGACGCGGCAGCTGACGCACCCCCGAGCGGTGGCGGCTGGCCCGGAGCGACAGCTGGGCCGCCCCCGGCCGGCGTTGGCTGGTCCAGCGCGGCCGCATGCACGCCCTCAGCTAGCAGCGGCTGGCCATGCTCGTCCTCTACCACACCCCTTGCCAGCATTGGTTGGCCTAGCTCGGCATCTGTCGTGTCGGGTCCCTGTCTGTCGCCACATCGTTTACTAGCGGCACATTGTCTACCGACGACAGCCTGGTTGGAAGCAATAGAATGTTACAACAACCACTCTTTTCGGTCCTGATTAGAGGGAGAGGACACCTGAACAAGTCGGAGATGAGTGTCGAAATAGTTGGCTCTAGTCAGTGGCAGAGGGAAGGGAGGCTAAGGGGACCTGACACCCCCAAACTTCCTATAACTCTCGTAATATATCCCCTTAATTAGATACTTAATTATTTAATTAGCTAGTTAATATTGTTATTTATATTATGATTTTTGTTCCTACTCTGTATTAATCTCTAAATGTATCATATATATATATATATATATAAAAGTAAAAATTAAGTCTTCCTAATTTTTCCTAATTTTTTTTTTCTTAGTCTATCAAACATCAGTCTGTTCCATAACAAACAGTCTAATTAGCTAGTTAATTGAAAATGAATGTTTTTATTTATCTTTTTGAGTTGGTCTGCAATGAGATCTATAGTATTTAGCATTAGACTTTCTATTATCTTGTTTATCTCCTGCGCTCTCGTTACTATTCGTATAAACGGTTATTAGTCTGTGTACTCAATATTTAAACGCTACACTATAATACGATTATTTAAATGACTAGTTTACCCATTTAAATGACCCCTTTTGTTCGTGGCTAAATGACAAGTGACCAATTGGTTGCCATTTGATGTTTAGGATCTAGTGTTAATTAATTTTGCCCTGATTAACTATTTGTTATTATCGTGATTCTTTTTCTAGACAAAGAATTATATTAATCGAGTGAAGGTTAAAGGCCCGAGACTAATTAATTTCCATTTATTTTTATTGTTTTCTATTTTCTTTTGTATTGCAAGATAAATGTTTGTTTAGGTGTTATATATACTTTTGACATGTTTTTTTTACGCAAAACCGTGGGGGAGTTCCCCACGGTGTGAAAAGCTAGGGGGAGAGGGCTTAAGAACCAGGGTGCGGGAGAAAAAGAGAAAAAACACAAGCAGAAAATTTACAAGTCCTCGAGCCACATATTAGCTAACAATCTGTCTTCATCTTTGAGTCTAAAAGCATGAAGGGTGGCTTCATGCTTAAAATTGCCGAGCCATCTTGCAAAGGTGGCTATTACACCATCAAAAATCTGAGGGTTTCTGATTTTCCATAGCTCCCACGCAGCAATGAGGAATAATTCAGTGAAGAATGGGATGCCAGCTTGTCTGGTTCTAACCAGTGTTTTGTGAATGTCAGCATCATTGCTCCATGCAATACCAATCTTGGACCAGCATCTCTTTGCAAACTCACAGTCGAAAAACAAGTGTTGGATGGATTCTTCCTGCCTGTCAGTGCACGGCACACAAAGGCAGTTGGGTTGAACTCTGAAATTCCTTCTGGGCAGCATGGTTATGGTGTTTAATCTGTCCATAAACATCAGCCAAGCAAAAAAATTGATGCGTGGAGTGACCTTGGATTTCCAGATTATGGCAAAACTGACAGGTGCTTGCACAGAGGAAAATGCAAGCTTGTATAGCTTAGATGCAACATATTTGTTATTTCCCCAACAGAAGCTTCTCTGATCTACTTCACTGCTCAGCTCGAAATCTTGAAGTAAAACATCCAAGTCCTCCAACTCCTGTGCAGCCACTTGTGAAATGGGAATGTTAAAGATCTCATCCAGACTAGAGGCTTCACTCAATTCTTTGACTGATATTTCAGGGTTTTTGGCAAAACTGGCAATGTTGGGATAGGCCTCCTTCAAGTTTTCCCCAGTCCAGTTATCATTCCAAAAGAGAATAGAAGAGCCATCACCAACATGACAGAGGGAAATGGTTCTGTAGAGATCTTTGAGTCTAAAAATATCCTTCCACCAGAAGGATCCCAATTCTTTTTGAGCATGAGGCACCATGCCATCATAGTATTTGAACCACAACTGTTGAACCCAAGGAATGTCTGGTGTGGAGTAGAATTTGTGGAGCTGTTTAACCAGGAGGGCATCATTCTGCAGAAGCAAGTTCTTTATGCCCAGACCTCTTTTCTTCTTAGGCCTCTGAACCAACGTCCATGCAACCAGGTTCCCTCCTCTCTTTTTTTGAATTACCTCTCCATAGACATTGTTTTCTAATCCTATCAATGTCTTTAATTACCCCTTTATGAAGCTTGAAGGTACACATGGCATAAGTCACAGTGGGAGTGATAACTGTGTTAATATATTCCAGTCTTCCAGAGAAGGATAGGAGGGTAGAGCTAGCAGTGAGTTTCCTGTCGACTTTGGCAAGAAGTGGAGCAAAATCCTCCATCTTTGGCTTGCTAGTACCCATTGGGAGCCCCAAATATGTAAATGGTAAGGAGCCAACCTGACAACCCAAGGTTCCAGCCAGAATTTGCATTTTTCAGCTCAGACATTGATGGGAAAAATTTGTGATTTCTGGAAGTTCACTTTGAGGCCAGTGGATGATGCAAAAGTATTCAGGATTGCCTTTAAGCAGAACAATTGCTTTGCATCTGCTTGCATAATGAGAATGGTGTCATCAGCGTATTGAACTATAGGAAAGTCATCAGTGGGTTGAGGGATTGGCAGATGGAGAATCCCTATGTTCTTTAGGCCATTGATGACATACTGGAGAAGTTCTGTTGCTATAACAAACAACAAGGGGGACAATGGGTCTCCTTGCCTAACTCCCCTCTTACAAGAGAACTGCTTCCCAGGAATCCCATTCATGAGTACTGAAGCAGACCTAGATTGCAAAATGCGTTTGACCCAGTTAATCCATTTGCTAGGAAAGCCAATTGCAGTCATCAGTTCTATAATCACAGAATGTTCCATTGTGTCAAAAGCCTTAGCAAAATCTAGTTTAACAATGACAATTTCTCTTTTGGACTGATGGCATTGATGAATGAACTCAAAACACCATCCCAAACAGTCCTGGATTGTTCTGCTTCTAATGAACCCATATTGGTTGCGGTGTAGCATCATCAGGATCAATGGCTGGAGCCTCTCAGCCAATAGCTTTGTGATCATTTTGACACAACAGTTCAAGAGAGAAATGGGTCTATAATCACTGGCTGTGATTGGGCAACTAATCTTTGGAATAAGAACAATGAAGGAGCTGTTGATGGGGGATAGGTTTGTATGATCATTTTAGAAGTCCTCAAATAGTTTGTATATATCATCTTTGATAACTGCCCAACACTTCTTTACAAAAACTCCATCGAAACCATCTGGCCCAGGGGCCTTGTCAGATGGCATGATTTTGATCACCCTGTCAATTTCTTCTTTCATGAAAGGAAGCAACAAACTGTTCAGATTAAGGGTGGGCAAGTCAGGAACTAATGAGCACAAATCAAAACTCATGGTAACACCATCAGAGATGCCCATTCTGTTCTTAAAGGTGCACCAAAAATGATTTGCTTTGTCCTCATGGCGAAGAAGGCTGACACCATAGTCATCTTGTACTTGAGCAATGAGGTTTATTCTATAAGACACTGTTGCCATGGACTGAAAATATTTTGTGCACTCATATCCCATCTTAATTATGTTTATTGTATTCATCTACTTCCAGTACTGAGCCTGCTAGGTTAACAAGTTGTTGAGCTGCTTCTTGATCAACACTCTGAAGGCCCTAGTTTGGTTTTGGCTGACTGATGAAACCTATTTAGTCTAATCCTATTGCTAAGCATGTGTGTAGCTTATAAGAAAGGATTGTGACCAAGCCAAGTGGTGGAGCTAGCAAGGTGGCAATTGTGATGGCCACAAGCACTCAAGAGATTAAGGGCTCTACCCTTGGTGAAATGAAGAAGAGAAGATATAGAGCAAAGAGGCCCGAAGGCAAAGGTATAACCTATAGGGCTCTTTGTTTTGGTGATCAAGACACTTAGCGAGTGTGATCACATTCAGGATAGATAGCCGTACTATTAAGAGGAGATAATTCACGGCTTATGCGGTGTTCAAGTGCCACTAGGTGTTCTCTAACATATCGATGCTATAGATCTAGTGAGTGACTAACAAAACCCCTTTGAAAGATGCTTTGCAAAATGCTAACACCTTGCATACAATGGTGTACACTTGGTGGTGTTGGCACTTTTTGGATAAGGGGGTGTTGAGGAGTTGTAGAGAAGTGGGAGAGGCTAGTGTATAGTCCTTCTCCCTCCTGTCGAGCTTGCGAGGCAGGATTCAGCGTTTTTCGGAAGAGAAGTAGTGTGTTCAGAAGCATCAGACGCTGGTCCGAGGGGCATCGGACGCTGGCCGAGCGTCTGATGCACCAAAAAACTGGGAGTTGATTTTTTCGCAACGGACGCACTCAATCATGTCAGTTTGACCTAAAACTCATGTTTGGAGGGTTTTGGGCACTTTCATTTTCGAAGGAACGGTGCCGCAAAACTCTTGCAGGATGACTGTTTTATCCACTGATGCACCGAAAAACTCATAGTTGAATTTTTCGCAACGGACGCACCCAATCATGTCAGTTTGACCCAAAAGTCATGTTTGGTGGATTTTTGACACTTTTATTTCCGAAGGAATGGTGCCGCAAAACTCGCGCGGGATGGCCGTTTTATCCACTGATGCCCCGAAAAACTCGCAGTTGAATTTTTCAAAACGGACCCACCCAATCCTCTTAGTGTGTCCCAAAACTCTTGTTTGGTGGGTTTTTGGCACTTTCATTTCCGAAGGAGCGATGCCGCAAAACTCGCGCGGAATGACCGTTCTATCCACTGATGCACTAAAAAACTCATAGTTGAATTTTTTGCAACGGACGCACCCAATCATGTCAGTTTGACCCAGAACTCATTTTTGGTGAATTTTTGTATGTTTCATTTCCGATGGTACGGCGCTGCAAAACTCACGCGGGATGGCCATTTTTTGCACTCATGCACCGAAAAACTCGAGTTGAATTTTTCACAACAGACACACCCAATCATCTCAGTTTGACTCAATACTCATTTTTGTTGGTTTTTGGCACATTCATTTCCGAAGAAACGGTGCCAAAAACTCGTGCGGGACGGCCATTTTTCCACTGATGCACCAAAAAATTCGCAGTTGACTTTTTCAAAATGGACAAACCTAATCATGTCAGTTTGACCCAACACAAATGTTTGGTGGGTTTTTAGACTTTCACTTTTGATGGAACGGTGCCGTAAAACTCGTGCGGGATGACCGTTTTTTTCACTGATGCACCGAAAAACTCACAGTTGAATTTTTTTGCAACGGATGCAACCAATCTTCTCAGTTTTACCAAAAATTCATGTTGGGTGGGTTTTTGGCACCTTCATTTCCGATGGAACGGTGCTGCAAAACTCGCGCGGGATGGTCGTTTTTTCCACTGATGCTCCGAAAAACTCGCAGTTGAATTTTTCACTACAGACACACCCAATCATCTCAGTTTGATCCAAAACTCATCATTATTTGTTTTTGGCACTTTCATTTCCGAAGAAACGGTGCCGCAAAACTCACATGGGATGGCCGTTTTATCCACTGACGCACCCAAATACTCACAGTTCAATTTTTCACAACGGAAACACCCGGACATCTCAGTTTGACCCAAAACTCATGTTTGGTGGGTTTTGGCACTTTCATTTCCGAAGGAACGGAGACGCAAAACTCGTGCAGAATGGCCATTTTATCCACTGATGCAATAAAAAACTCACAATTCAATTTTTCACAACGGACACACCCAATCATCTCCGTTTGACCCAAAACTCATGTTTGGTGGGTTTTTGGCACTTTCATTTCCGATGGAACAATGCCGCAAAGCTCGCGTGGCATGGCCATTTTATCCACTGAAGCACCGAAAAACTCGCAGTTGAATTTTTCGCAACGGACGCACCCAATCATGTCAGTTTGACCCAAAAGTCATGTTTGGTGGGTTTTTGACACTTTCATTTCCGAACGAATGGTGCCGCAAAACTCGCGCGGGATGGCCGTTTTATCCACTGATGCCCCAAAAAACTCGCAGTTGAATTTTTCAAAACGGACCCACCCAATCCTCTTAGTGTGTCCCAAAACTCATGTTTGGTGGGTTTTTGGCACTTTCATTTCCGAAGGAGCGATGCCGCAAAACTCGCGCGGAATGACCGTTCTATCCACTGATGCACTAAAAAACTCACAGTTGAATTTTTTTGCAACGGACGCACCCAATCATGTCAGTTTGACCCAAAACTCATTTTTGGTGAATTTTTGTATGTTTCATTTCCGATGGAACGGCGCCGCAAAACTCGCGCGGGATGGCCATTTTTTGCACTCATGCACCGAAAAACTCGAGTTGAATTTTTCACAACAGACACACCCAATCATCTCAGTTTGACCCAAAACTCATCTTTGTTGATTTTTGGCACTTTCATTTCCGAAGGAACGGTGCCAAAAACTCGTGCGGGACGGCCGTTTTTCCACTGATGCACCGAAAAATTCACAGTTGACTTTTTCAAAATGGACAAACCTAATCATGTCAGTTTGACCCAACACAAATGTTTGGTGGGTTTTTGGCACTTTCACTTTTGATGGAACGGTGCCGCAAAACTCGTGCGGGATGACCGTTTTTTCCACTGATCCAACGAAAAACTCACAGTTGAATTTTTTTGCAACGGATGCACCCAATCTTCTCAGTTTTACCAAAAATTCATGTTGGGTGGGTTTTTGGCACCTTCATTTCCGAGGGAACGGTGCTGCAAAACGCGCGCGGGATGGTCGTTTTTTCCACTGATGCTCCGAAAAACTCGCAGTTGAATTTTTCACTACAGACACACCCAATCATCTCAGTTTGATCCAAAACTCATCATTATTTGGTTTTGGCACTTTCGTTTCTGAAGAAACGGTGCCGCAAAACTCACATGGGATGACCGTTTTATCCACTAACGCACCCAAATACTCACAGTTTAATTTTTCACAACGGACACACCCGGACATCTCAGTTTGACCCAAAACTCATGTTTGGTGGGTTTTGGCACTTTCATTTCCGAAGGAACGGAGACGCAAAACTCGTGCAGAATGGCCGTTTTATCCACTGATGCAATAAAAAACTCACAATTCAATTTTTCACAACGGACACACCCAATCATCTCAGTTTGACCCAAAACTCATGTTTGGTGGGTTTTTGACACTTTCATTTTCGATGGAACAATGCCGCAAAGCTCGCGTGGCATGGCCGTTTTATCCACTGAAGCACCGAAAAACTCGCAGTTGAATTTTTCGCAACGGACGCACCCAATCATGTCAGTTTGACCCAAAAGTCATGTTTGGTGGGTTTTTGACACTTTCATTTCCGAAGGAATGGTGCCGCAAAACTCGCGCGGGATGACCGTTTTATCCACTGATGCCCCGAAAAACTCGCAGTTGAATTTTTCAAAACGGACCCACCCAATCCTCTTAGTGTGTCCCAAAACTCATGTTTGGTGGGTTTTTGGCACTTTCATTTCCGAAGGAGCGATGCCGCAAAACTCGCGCGGAATGACCCTTCTATCCACTGATGCACTAAAAAACTCACAGTTGAATTTTTTGCAACGGACGCACCCAATCATGTCAGTTTGACCCAAAACTCATTTTTGGTGAATTTTTGTATGTTTCATTTCCGATGGAACGGCGCCGCAAAACTCGCGCGGAATGGCCATTTTTTGCACTCATGCACTGAAAAACTCGAGTTGAATTTTTCACAACAAACACACCCAATCATCTTAGTTTGACCAAAAACTCATCTTTGTTGGTTTTTGACACTTTCATTTCCGAAGGAACGGTGCCAAAAACTCGTGCGGGACGACCATTTTTCCACTGATGCACCGAAAAATTCTCAGTTGACTTTTTCAAAATGGACAAACCTAATCATGTCAGTTTGACCCAACACAAATGTTAGGTGGGTTTTTGGCACTTTCATTTTTGATGGAACGGTGCCGCAAAAGTCGTGCGGGATGACCGTTTTTCCCCTGATGCACCGAAAAACTCACATTTGAATTTTTTGCAACGGATGCACCCAATCTTCTCAGTTTTACCAAAAATTCATGTTGGGTGGGCTTTTGGCACCTTCATTTCCGATGGAACGGTGCTGCAAAACTCGCGCGGGATGGTCGTTTTTTCCACTGATGCTCCGAAAAACTCGTAGTTGAATTTTTCACTACAGACACACCCAATCATCTCAGTTTGATCCAAAACTCATCATTATTTGTTTTTGGCACTTTCGTTTCTGAAGAAACGGTGCCGCAAAACTCACATGGGATGACCGTTTTATCCACTGACGCACCCAAATACTCACAGTTTAATTTTTCACAACGGACACACCCGGACATCTCAGTTTGACCCAAAACTCATGTTTGGTGGGTTTTGGCACTTTCATTTCCGAAGGAACGGTGACGCAAAACTCGTGCAGAATGACCGTTTTATCCACTGATGCAATAAAAAACCCCACAATTCAATTTTTCACAACGGACACACCCAATCATCTCAGTTTGACCCAAAACTCATGTTTGATGGGTTTTTGGCACTTTCATTTTCGATGGAACAATGCCGCAAAGCTCGCGTGGCATGGCCGTTTTATCCACTGAAGCACCGAAAAACTCGCAGTTGAAATTTTCGCAATGGACGCACCCAATCATGTCAGTTTGACCCAAAAGTCATGTTTGGTGGGTTTTTGACACTTTCATTTCCGAAGGAATGGTGCCGCAAAACTCGCGCGGGATGGCCGTTATATCCACTGATGCCCCGAAAAACTCGCAGTTGAATTTTTCAAAACGGACCCACCCAATCCTCTTAGTGTGTCCCAAAACTCATGTTTGGTGGGTTTTTGGCACTTTCATTTCCGAAGGAGCGATGCCGCAAAACTCGCGCGGAATGACTGTTCTATCCACTGATGCACTAAAAAACTCACAGTTGAATTTTTTGCATTGGACGCACCCAATCATGTCAGTTTGACCCAAAACTCATTTTTGGTGAATTTTTGTATGTTTCATTTCCGATGGAACGGCGCCGCAAAACTCGCGCGGGATGGCCATTTTTTGCACTCATGCACCGAAAAACTCGAGTTGAATTTTTCACAACAGACACACCCAATCATCTCAGTTTGACCCAAAACTCATCTTTGTTGGTTTTCGGCACTTTCATTTCCGAAGGAACGGTGCCAAAAACTCGTGCGGGACGGCCGTTTTTCCACTGATGCACCGAAAAATTCGCAGTTGATTTTTTCAAAATGGACAAACCTAATCATGTCAGTTTGACCCAACACAAATGTTTGGTGGGTTTTTGGCACTTTCACTTTTGATGGAACGGTGCCGCAAAACTCGTGCGGGATAACCGTTTTTTCCACTGATGCACCGAAAAACTCACAGTTGAATTTTTTTGCAACGGATGCACCCAATATTCTCAGTTTTACCAAAAATTCATGTTGGGTGGGTTTTTGGCACCTTCATTTCCGATGGAACGGTACTGCAAAACGCGCGCGGGATGGTCGTTTTTTCCACTGATGCTCCGAAAAACTCGCAGTTGAATTTTTCACTACAGACACACCCAATCATCTCAGTTTGATCCAAAACTCATCATTATTTGTTTTTGGCACTTTCATTTCCGAAGAAACGGTGCCGCAAAACTCACATGGGATGGCCGTTTTATCCACTGACGCACCCAAATACTCACAGTTCAATTTTTCACAACGGACACACCCGGACATCTCAGTTTGACCCAAAACTCATGTTTGGTGGGTTTTGGCACTTTCATTTCCGAAGGAACGGTGACGCAAAACTCGTGCAGAATGGCCGTTTTATCCACTGATGCAATAAAAAACTCACAATTCAATTTTTCACAATGGACACACCCAATCATCTCAGTTTGACCCAAAACTCATGTTTGGTGGGTTTTTGGCACTTTCAATTCCGATGGAACAATGCCGCAAAGCTCGCGTGGCTTGGCCGTTTTATCCTCTGAAGCACCGAAAAACTCGCAGTTGAATTTTTCGCAATGGACGCACCCAATCATGTCAGTTTGACCCAAAAGTCATGTTTGGTGGGTTTTTGGCTCTTTCATTTCCGAAGGAACCGTGGCGCAAAACTCGCGCGGGATGGCCGTTTTATCCACTGATGCCGCGAAAAACTCGCAGTTGAATTTTTTCAAAACGGACCCACCCAATCCTCTTAGTGTGTCCCAAAACTCATGTTTGGTGGGTTTTTGGCACTTTCATTTCCGAAGGAGCGATGCCGCAAAACTCGCGCGGAATGACCGTTCTATCCACTGATGCACTAAAAAACTCACAGTCGAATTTTTTTGCAACGGACGCACCCAATCATGTCAGTTTGACCCAAAACTCATTTTTGGTGAATTTTTGTATGTTTCATTTCCGATGGAACGGCGCTGCAAAACTCGCGCGGGATGACCATTTTTTGCACTCATGCACCGAAAAACTCGAGTTGAATTTTTCACAACAAACACACCCAATCATCTTAGTTTGACCCAAAACTCATTTTTGTTGGTTTTTGGCACTTTCATTTCCGAAGGAACGGTGCCAAAAACTCGTGCGAGACGACCATTTTTCCACTAATGCACCGAAAAATTCGCAGTTGACTTTTTCAAAATGGACATACCTAATCATGCTGACCCAACACAAATGTTTGGTGAGTTTTTGGCACTTTCATTTTTGATGGAACGGTGCCGCAAAACTCGTGCGGGATGACCGTATTTTCCAATGATGCACCGAAAAACTCACAGTTGAATTTTTTGCAACGGATGCACCCAATCTTCTCAGCTTTACCAAAAATTCATGTTGGGTGGGTTTTTGGCACCTTCATTTCCGATGGAACGGTGCTGCAAAACTCGCGCGGGATGGTCGTTTTTTCCACTGATGCTCCGAAAAACTCGCAGTTGATTTTTTCACTACACACACAACCAATCATCTCAGTTTGATCCAAAACTCATCATTATTTGTTTTTGGCACTTTCATTTCCGAAGAAACGGTGCCACAAAACTCACATGGGATGGCCGTTTTGTCCACTGACGCACCCAAATACTCACAGTTCAATTTTTCACAACGGACACACCCGGACATCTCAGCTTGACCCAAAACTCATGTTTGGTGGGTTTTGGCACTTTCATTTCCGAAGGAACGGTGACGCAAAACTCGTGCAGAATGGCCATTTTATCCAGTGATGCAATAAAAAACTCACAATTCAATTTTTCACAACGGACACACCCAATCATCTCAGTTTGACCCAAAACTCATGTTTGGTGGATTTTTGGCACATTCATTTCCGATGGAACAATGCCGCAAAGCTCGCGTGGCATGGCCGTTTTATCCACTGAAGCACCGAAAAACTCGCAGTTGAATTTTTCGCAACGGACGCACCCAATCATGTCAGTTTGACCCAAAAGTCATGTTTGGTGGGTTTTTGACACTTTCATTTCCGAACGAATGGTGCCGCAAAACTCGTGCGGGATGGCCGTTTTATCCACTGATGCCTCAAAAAACTCGCAGTTGAATTTTTCAAAACGGACCCACCCAATCCTCTTAGTGTGTCCCAAAACTCATGTTTGGTGGGTTTTTGGCACTTTCATTTCCGAAGGAGCGATGCCGCAAAACTCGCGCGGAATGACCGTTCTATCCACTGATGCACTAAAAAACTCACAGTTGATTTTTTGCAACGGACGCACCCAATCATGTCAGTTTGACCCAAAACTCATTTTTGGTGAATTTTTGTATGTTTCATTTCCGATGGAACGGCGCCGCAAAACTCGCGCGGGATGGCCATTTTTTGCACTCATGCACCGAAAAACTCGAGTTGAATTTTTCACAACAGACACACCCAATCATCTCAGTTTGACCCAAAACTCATCTTTGTTAGTTTTTGGCAAATTCATTTCCTAAGGAACGGTGCCAAAAACTCGTGCGGGACGGCCTTTTTTCCACTGATGCACCGAAAAATTCGCAGTTGACTTTTTCAAAATGGACAAACCTAATCATGTCAGTTCGACCCAACACAATTGTTTGGTGGGTTTTTGACACTTTCATTTTTGATGGAACGGTGCCCCAAAACTCGTGCGGGATGACCGTTTTTTCCACTGAAGCACCGAAAAACTCACAGTTGAAGTTTTTGCAACGGATGCACCCAATCTTCTTAGTTTTACCAAAAATTCATGTTGGGTGGGTTTTTGGCACCTTCATTTCCGATGGAACGGTGCTGCAAAACTCGCGCGGGATGGTCGTTTTTTCCACTGATGCTCCGAAAAACTCGCAGCTGAATTTTTCACTACACACACACCCAATCATCTCAGTTTGATCCAAAACTCATCATTATTTATTTTTGGCACTTTCATTTCCGAAGAAACGGTGCCGCAAAACTCACATGGGATGGCCGTTTTATCCACTGACGCACCCAAATACTCACAGTTCAATTTTTCACAAGGGACACACCCGGACATCTCAGTTTGACCCAAAACTCATGTTTGGTGGGTTTTGGCACTTTCATTTCCGAAGGAACGGTGACGCAAAACTCGTGCAGAATGGCCGTTTTATCCACTGATGCAATAAAAAACTCACAATTCAATTTTTCACAACGGACACACCCAATCATCTCAGTTTGACCCAAAACTCAAGTTTGGTGGGTTTTTGGCACTTTCATTTCCGATGGAACAATGCCGCAAAGCTCGCGTGGCATGGCCGTTTTATCCTCTGAAGCACCGAAAAACTCGGAGTTGAATTTTTCGCAACGGACGCACCCAATCATGTCAGTTTGATCCAAAAGTCATGTTTGGTTGGTTTTTGACACTTTCATTTTCGAAGGAATGGTGCCGCAAAACTCTCTCGGGATGACCGTTTTATCCACTGATGCCCTGAAAAACTCGCAGTTGAATTTTTCAAAACGGACCCACCCAATCCTCTTAGTGTGTCCCAAAACTCATGTTTGGTGGGTTTTTGACACTTTCATTTCCGAAGGAGCGATGCCGCAAAACTCGCGCGGAATGACCGTTCTATCCACTGATGCACTAAAAAACTCACAGTTGAATTTTTTGCAACGGACGCACCCAATCATGTCAGTTTGACCCAAAACTCATTTTTGGTGAATTTTTGTATGTTTCATTTCCGATGGAACGGCGCCGCAAAACTCGCGTGGGATGGCCATTTTTTGCACTCATGCACCGAAAAACTCGAGTTGAATTTTTTACAACAAACACACCCAATCATCTTAGTTTGACCCAAAACTCATTTTTGTTGGTTTTTGGCACTTTCATTTCTGAAGGAACGGTGTCAAAAACTCGTGCGGGACGACCATTTTTCCACTGATGCACCGAAAAATTCGCAGTTGACTTTTTCAAAATGGATAAACCTAATCATGCTGACCCAACACAAATGTTTGGTGGGTTTTTGGCACTTTCATTTTTGATGGAACGGTGCCGCAAAACTCGCGTGGGATGACCGTTTTATCCACTGATGCACTGAAGAACTCATAGTTGATTTTTTCACAACAGTTGCACCGAATCATCTTAGTTTGACCCAAAACTCATGTTTGGTGGATTTTTGTATGTTTAATTTTACGAAGGAACGGTGCCACAAAACTCGCGCGGGATGGCCGTTTTTTTCATCGATGCACCCAAAAACTCGCAGTTGAATTTTTTGCAACGGACACGCACAATCATCACAGTTGGACCCAAAACTCATGTCTGGTGGGTTTCTGTTTGTTTCATTTCCGAAGGAACGTGCCGCAAAACTCGTGGAGGATGGTTGTTTTATCCACTAATGCACCGAAAAATTCACAGTTGAATTTTTCGCAACGAACGCAACCAATCATGTCACTTCGAACCAAAACTCATGTTTGGTGGGTTTTTGTCACTTTTATTTCCAAAGGAACGGTGTCACAAGACTCGCGTGAGATGGCCATTTTATCCACTGATGCCCCGAAAAACTTGCAGTTGAATTTTTCACAACGGACACCCAATTGTTTCAGTTTGTCCCAAAACTCATGTTTGGTGGGTTTTTGGCAATTTCATTTCAGAAGGAACGGTGCCGCAAAACTCGCGCGGAATGACCAATTTATCCATTGATGCATTGAAAAACTCACAGTTGAATTTTTCGCAACGGACGCACCCAATCATACCAGTTTGACCCAAAACTCATGTTTGGTGGGTTTTTGTATGTTTCATTTCCAAAGGAACAGTGCCGCAAAACTCGCGCGGGACGACCGTTTTATCCGCTGATGCACCAAAAAACTCACAGTTCAATTTGTGACAATGGACAGACCCGATCATCTCAGTTTGACCCAAAACTCATGTTTGGTGGGTTTTGGCACTTTCATTTCCGAATGAACGGTGATGCTAAACTCACGCGGAATGGGCGTTTTATCCACTAATGCACCAAAAAACTCTCAGTTCAATTATTGACAACGGACACACCCAATAATCTTAGTTTGACCCAAAACTCATGTTCGGTGGTTTTTGGCACTTTCATTTCCGAAGGAACGGTGCCGCAAAACTCGCGTGGGATGACCGTTTTATCCACTGAAGCACCGAAAAACTCGCAATTGAATTTTTCACAACGGACGCACCCTATCATGTCAGTTTGACCCAAAAGTCATGTTTGGTGGGTTTTTGGCACTTTCATTTTCGAAGGAACGATGGCGCAAAACTCGCGCGGGATGACCGTTTTATCCACTGATGCCCCGAAAAACTCGCAGTTGAATTTTTCAAAACGGACCCACCCAATCCTCTTAGTGTGTCCCAAAACTCATGTTTGGTGGGTTTTTGGCACTTTCATTTCCGAAGGAGCGATGCCGCAAAACTCGCGCGGAATGACCGTTCTCTCCACTGATGCACTAAAAAACTCACAGTTGAATTTTTCGTAACAGACGCACCCAATCATGTCAGTTTGACTCAAAACTCATGTTTGGTGAATTTTTGTATGTTTCATTTTCGATGGAACGACGCCGTAAAACTCGCGCGGGATGGCCATTTTTTGCACTGATGCACCGAAAAACTCGAGTTGAATTTTTCACAACAGACACACCGAATCATCTTAGCTTGACCCAAAACTCATCGTTGTCGGTTTTTGGCACTTTCATTTCCGAAGGAACGGTGCCAAAAACTCGTGCGAGACGGCCGTTTTTCCACTGATGCACCGAAAAATTCGCAGTTGACTTTTTCAAAAGGGACAAACCTAATCATGTCAGTTTGACACAACACAAATGTTTGGTGGGTTTTTGGCACTTCCATTTTTGACGGAACGGTGCCGCAAAACTCGTGCGGGATGACAGTTTTTTTCACTGATGCACCGAAAAAGTCACAGTTGAATTTTTTGCAACGGACGCACCCAATCATTTCAGTTTTACCAAAAAGTCATGTTTGGTGGGTTTTTGGCACCTTCATTTCCGATGGAACGGTGCTGCAAAACTCGTGCGGGATGGTCGTTTTTTCCACTGATGCTCCGAAAAACTCGCAGTTGAATTTTTCACTACAGATGCACCGAATCATCTTAGTTTCACCCAAAACTCATGTTTAGTGGGTTTTTGTATGTTTCAATTCTTAAGGAACGGTGCCGCAAAACTCGCGTGGGATGGACGTTTTTTCCACTGATGCACCCAAAAACTCGCAGTTGAATTTTTTTGCAACGGACAGGCACAATCATATCAGTTTGACCCAAAACTCATGTTTGGTGGGTTTCTGTTTGTTTTATTTTCGAAGGAACGGTGCTGCAAAACTCGTGCAGGATGGTCGTTTTATCCACTGATGCACCGAAAAACTCACATTTGAATTTTTCACAACGGACACACCCAGTCCTTTCAGTTTGTCCCAAAACTCATGTTTGGTGGGTTTTTGGCAATTTCATTTCAGAATGAACGGTGCCGCAAAACTCGCGCAGATGGCCGTTTTATCCACTAATGCACCGAAAAACTCACGGTTGAATTTTTCGCACCGGTCGCACCCAATCATATCAGTTTGACCCAAAACTCATGTTTGGTGGTATGTTTCATTTGCGAAGGAACGGTGCCGCAAAACTTGCGCGGGATGACCGTTTTATCCGCTGATGCACCAAAAAACTCACAGTTCAACTTTTCACAACGGACACACCCGATCATCTCAGTTTGACCCAAAACTCATGTTTGGTGGGTTTTTGACACTTTCATTTCCGAATGAACGGTGATGCTAAACTCATACGGAATGGGTGTTTTATCCACTCATGCACCAAAAAACTCTCAGTTCAATTATTCACAGCGGACACACCCAATCATCTCAGTTTGACCCAAAACTCATGTTTGGTGGGTTTTTGGCACTTTCATTTCTGAAGGAACGGTGCCGCAAAACTCCCGAGGGATGGCCGTTTTTTGCACTGATGCACTAAAAAACTCGAGTTGAATTTTTCACAACAGACACACCCAATCATCTCAGCTTGACCAAAAACTCATCTTTGTTGGTTTTTGGCATTTTCATTTCTGAAGGAACGGTGCCAAAAACTCGTGCCGTTTTTCCACTGATGCACCGAAAAAATCACAGTTGACTTTTTCAAAATGGACAAACCTAATCATGTTAGTTTCACCCAACACAAATGTTTGGTGGATTTTTGGCACTTTCATTTTTGATGGAACGGTGCCGCAAAACTCGTGCGGGATGACCGTTTTTTCCACTGATGCACCGAAAAACTCACAGTTGAATTTTTTGCAACGGACGCACCCAAATATCTCAGTTTTACCAAAAAGTCAGGTTTGGTGGGTTTTTGGCACCTTCATTTCCGATGGAACGGTGCTGTAAAACTCGTGCGGGATGGTCGTTTTTTCCACTGATGCTCCAAAAAATTTGCAGTTGAATTTTTCACTACAGATGCACCGAATCATCTTAGTTTGACCCAAAAGTCATGTTTGGTGGGTTTTTATATGTTTCATTTATGAAGGAACGGTGCCGCAAAACTCGCGCGGGATGACCGTTTTTTCCACTGATGCACCCAAAAACTCGCAGTTGATTTTTTTGCAATGGACAAGCACAATCATCTCAGTTTGACCCAAAACTCATGTTTGGTGGGTTTCTGTTTGTTTTATTTTCGAAGGAACGGTGCTGCAAAACTCGTGCAGGATGGTCGTTTTATCCACTGATGCACCGAAAAACTCACAGTTGATTTTTTCGCAACGAACGCACCCAATCATGTCTGTTTGACCCAAAACTCATGTTTGGTGTGTTTTTGTCACTTTCATTTCCGAAGGAACGGTGCCGCAAAACTCGCGCGAGATGGCCTTTTTATACACCGATGCCCCGAAAAACTCACATTTGAATTTTTCACAACGGACACAACCAATCCTTTCAGTTTGTCCCGAAACTCATGTTTGGTGGGGTTTTGGCAATTTCATTTCAGATGGAACGGTGCCGCAAAACTCGCGCACCGAAAAACTCACGGTTGAATTTTTCGCAACGGTCGCACCCAATCATATCAGTTTGACCCAATACTCATGTTTGGTGGGTTTTGTATGTTTCATTTGCGAAGGAACGGTGCCGCAAAACTCGCGCGGGACGACCGTTTTATCCACTGATGCACCAAAAAACTCTCAGTTCAATTATTCACAGCGGACACACCAAATCATCTCAGTTTGACCCAAAACTCATGTTTGGTGGGTTTTTGGCACTTTCATTTCTGAAGGAACGGTGCCGCAAAACTCCCGAGGGATGGCCGTCTTTTGCACTGATGCACCGAAAAACTAGAGTTGAATTTTTCACAACAGACACACCCAATCATCTCAGCTTGACCCAAAACTCATCTTTGTTTCGCACTTTCATTTCTGAAGGAACGGTGCCAAAAACTCGTGCGGTACGGCCGTTTTTCCACTAATGCACCGAAAAAATCGCAGTTGACTTCTTCAAAATGGACAAACCTAATCATGTCAGTTTCACCCAACACAAATGTTTGGTGGATTTTTGGCACTTTCATTTTTGATGGAACGGTGCCGCAAAACTCGTGCGGGATGACCGTTTTTTCCACTGATGCACCGAAAAACTCACAGTTGAATTTTTTGCAACGGACGCACCCAAATATCTCAGTTTTACCAAAAAGTCATGTTTGGTGGGTTTTTGGCACCTTCATTTCCGATGCAACGGTGCTGGAAAACTCGTGCGGGATGGTCGTTTTTTCCACTGATGCTCCAAAAAACTCGAAGTTGAATTTTTCGCTACAGATGCACCGAATCATCTTAGTTTGACCCAAAACTCATGTTTGGTGGGTTTTTGTATGTTTCATTTACGAAGGAACGGTGCCGCAAAACTCGCGCGGGATGACCGTTTTTTCCACTGATGCACCCAAAAACTGGCAGTTGAATTTTTTGCAACGGACAGGCACAATCATCTCAGTTTGACCCAAAACTCATGTTTGGTGGGTTTTTGTTTGTTTTATTTTCGAAGGAACGGTGCTGCAAAACTCGTGCAGGATGGTCGTTTTATCCACTGATGCACCGAAAAACTCACAGTTGAATTTTTCGCAACGAACGCACCCAATCATTTCAGTTAGACCCAAAACTGATGTTTGGTGTGTTTTTGTCACTTTCATTTCCGATGGAACGGTGCCGCAAAACTCGCGCGAGATGGCTTTTTATACACTGATGCCCCGAAAAACTCACATTTGAATTTTTCACAACGGACACACCCAATCCTATCAGTTTGTCCCAAAACTCATGTTTGGTGGGTTTTTGGCAATTTCATTTCAGAAGGAACGGTGCCGCAAAACTCGCGCAGATGGCCGTTTTATCCACTGATGCACCGAAAAACTCACGGTTAAATTTTTCGCAACGGTCGCACCCAATCATATCAGTTTGACCCAAAACTCATGTTTGGTGGGTTTTTGTATGTTTCATTTGCGAAGGAACGGTGCCGCAAATCTCGCGCGGGACAACCGTTTTATCCGCTGATGCACCAAAAAACTCACAGTTCAATTTTTCACAACGGACAGACCCGATCATCTCAGTTTGACCCAAAACTCATGTTTGGTGGGTTTTTGACACTTTCATTTCCGAATGAACGGTGATGCTAAACTCATAGGGAATGGGCGTTTTATCCACTCATGCACCAAAAAACTGTCAGTTCAATTATTCACAGCGGACACACCCAATCATCTCAGTTTGACTCAAAACTCATGTTTGGTGGGTTTTTGGCACTTTTATTTCTGAAGGAACGGTGCCGCAAAACTCCCGAGGGATGGCCGTTTTTTGCACTGATGCACCAAAAAACTCGAGTTGAATTTTTCACAACAGACACACCCAATCATCTCAGCTTGACCCAAAACTCATCTTTGTTGGTTTTTCGCACTTTCATTTCTGAAGGAACGGTGCCAAAAACCCGTGCGGTACAGCCGTTTTTCCACTGATGCACCGAAAAAATCGCAGTTGACTTTTTCAAAATGGACAAACCTAATCATGTCAGTTTCACCCAACGCAAATGTTTGGTGGATTTTTGGCAATTTCATTTTTGATGGAACGGTGCCGCAAAACTCGTGCGGGATGACCGTTTCTTCCACTGATGCACCGAAAAACTCACAGTTGAATTTTTTGCAACGGACGCACCCAAATATCTCAGTTTTACCAAAAAATCATGTTTGGTGGGTTTTTGGCACCTTCATTTCCGATGGAACGGTGCTGTAAAACTCGTGCGGGATGGTCGTTTTTTCCACTGATGCTCCAAAAAACTCGCAGTTGAATTTTTCACTACAGATGCACCGAATCATCTTAGTTTGACCCAAAACTCATGTTTGGTGGGTTTTTGTATGTTTCATTTATGAAGGAACGGTGCCGCAAAACTCGCGCGGGATGACAGTTTTTTCCACTGATGCACCCAAAAACTCGCAATTGAATTTTTTGCAACGGATAGGCACAATCATCTCAGTTTGAGCCAAAACTCATGTTTGGTGGGTTTTTGTTTGATTTATTTTTGAAGGAACGGTGCTGCAAAACTCGTGCAGGATGGTCGTTTTATCCACTGATGCACCGAAAAACTCACAGTTGAATTTTTCGCAACGAACGCACCCAATCATGTCAGTTTGACCCAAAACTCATGTCTGGTGTGTTTTTTGTCACTTTCATTTCCGAAGGAACGGTGCCGCAAAACTCGCGCGAGATGGCCTTTTTATACACTGATGCCCCAAAAAACTCACATTTGAATTTTTCACAACGGACACACTTAATCATATCAGTTTGACCCAAAACTCATGTTTGGTGGGTTTTTGTATGTTTCATTTGCGAAGGAACGGTGTCGCAAAACTCGCGCGGGACGACCGTTTTATCCGCTGATGCACCAAAAAACTCACAGTTCAATTTTTCACAATGGACACACCCGATCATCTCAGTTTGACCCAAAACTCATGTTTGGTGGGTTCTTGGCACTTTCATTTTGAATGAACGGTGATGCTAAACTCATACGGAATGGGCGTTTTATCCACTAATGCACCAAAAAACTCTCAGTTCAATTATTCACAGCGGACACACCCAATCATCTCAGTTTGACCCAAAACTCATGTTTGGTGGGTTTTTGGCACTTTCATTTCTAAAGGAACGGTGCCGCAAAACTCCTGAGGGATGGCCGTCTTTTGCACTGATGCACCGAAAAACTCGAGTTGAATTTTTCACAACAGACACACCCAATCATCTCAGCTTGACCCAAAACTCATCTTTGTTTCGCACTTTCATTTCTGAAGGAACGGTGCCAAAAACTCGTGCGGTACGGCCGTTTTTCCACTGATGCACCGAAAAAATCATAGTTGACTTTTTCAAAATGGACAAACCTAATCATGTCAGTTTCACCCAACACAAATGTTTGGTGGATTTTTGGCAGTTTCATTTTTGATGGAACGGTGCCGCAAAACTCGTGCGGGATGATCATTTTTTCCACTAATGCACCGAAAAACTCACAGTTGAATTTTTTGCAACGGACGCACCCAAATATCTCAGTTTTACCAAAAAGTCATGTTTGGTGGGTTTTTGGCACCTTCATTTCCGATGAAACGGTGCTGGAAAACTCGTGCGGGATGGTCGTTTTTTCCACTGATGCTCCAAAAAACTCGCAGTTGAATTTTTCGCTACAGATGCACCGAATCATCTTAGTTTGACCCAAAACTCATGTTTGATGGGTTTTTGTATGTTTCATTTACGAAGGAACGGTGCCGCAAAACTCGCGCGGGATGACCGTTTTTTCCACTGATGCACCCAAAAACTGGCAGTTGAATTTTTTGCAACGGACAGGCACAATCATCTCAGTTTGACCCAAAACTCATGATTGGTGGGTTTTTGTTTGTTTTATTTTCGAAGGAACGGTGCTGCAAAACTTGGGCAGGATGGTCGTTTTATCCACTGATGCACCGAAAAACTCACAGTTGAATTTTTCGCAACGAACGCACCCAATCATGTCAGTTTGACCCAAAACTCATGTTTGGTGTGTTTTTGTCACTTTCATTTCTGAAGGAACGGTGCCGCAAAACTCGCGCGAGATGGCCTTTTTATACACTGATGCCCCGAAAAACTCACATTTGAATTTTTCACAACGGACACACCCAATCCTTTCAGTTTGTCCCAAAACTCATGTTTGGTGGGTTTTTGGCAATTTCATTTCAGAAGGAACGGTGCCGCAAAACTCGCGCAGATGGCCGTTTTATCCACTGATGCACCGAAAAACTCACGGTTGAATTTTTCGCAACGATCGCACCCAATCATATCAGTTTGACCCAAAACTCATGTTTGGTGGGTTTTTGTATGTTTCATTTGCGAAGGAACGGTGCCGCAAATCTCGCGCGGGACGACCGTTTTATCCGCTGATGCACCAAAAAACTCACAGTTCACTTTTTCACAACGGACACACCCGATCATCTCAGTTTGTCCCAAAACTCATGTTTGGTGGGTTTTTGGCACTTTCATTTCCGAATGAACGGTGATGCTAAACTCATAGGGAATGGGCGTTTTATCCACTCATGCACCAAAAAAACTCTCAGTTCAATTATTCACAGCGGACACACCCAATCATCTCAGTTTGACCCAAAACACATGTTTGGTGGGTTTTTGGCACTTTCATTTCTGAAGGAACGGTGCCGCAAAACTCCCGAGGGATGGCCGTTTTTAGCACTGATGCACCAAAAAACTCGAGTTGAATTTTTCACAACAGACACACCCAATCATCTCAGCTTGACCCAAAACTCATCTTTGTTGGTTTTTCGCACTTTCATTTCTGAAGGAACGGTGCCAAAAACTCGTGCGGTACGGCCGTTTTTCTACTGATGCACCGAAAAAATCGCAGTTGACTTTTTCAAAATGGACAAACCTAATCATGTCAGTTTCACCCAACACAAATGTTTGGTGGATTTTTGGCACTTTCATTTTTGATGGAACGGTGCCGCAAAAATCGTGCGGGATGACCGTTTTTTTCACTGATGCACCGAAAAACTCACAGTTGAATTTTTTGCAACGGACGCACCCAAATATCTCAGTTTTACCAAAAAGTCATGTTTGGTGGGTTTTGGGCACCTTCATTTCCGATGGAACGGTGCTGCAAAACTCGTGCGGGATGGTCGTTTTTTCCACTGATGATCCAAAAAACTCGCAGTTGATTTTTTCACTACAGATGCACCGAATCATCTTAGTTTGACCCAAAACTCATGTTTGGTGGGTTTTTGTATGTTTCATTTATGAAGGAACGGTTCCGCAAAACTCGCGCGGGATGACCGTTTTTTCCACTGATGCACCCAAAAACTGGCAGTTGAATTTTTTGCAACGGACAGGCACAATCATCTCAGTTTGACCCAAAACTCATGTTTGGTGGGTTTCTGTTTGTTTTATTTTCGAAGGAACGGTGCTGCAAAACTCGTGCAGGATGGTCGTTTTATCCACTGATGCACCGAAAAACTCACAGTTGAATTTTTCGCAACGAACGCACCC